>CAWUFW010012776.1:0-519643 GCA_963921515.1 Calotriton arnoldi | reverse complement strand
AAAGCCAACCGCCCCAAAACCCTCTGTGTAGCTTGCCTCTCGGCCTACTTGATGGAAGAATGGCCCACCACCCAAATGGCCATGTCCTCCGCTGCCGGGCCTGCAACCAAACAAAACAGCAGTAAGGATTAAAAAAACATGGCCTGCAGCACTTCCGTCTGCTCCCAGAACCTGCACATAATGCCTATAGCAGTCTGAAGACCAGGGCCCCAAATGTCTTTGTGCGCTCAGCCTCGATTCCCTGCTTCAGTTGCCATGCCAATGCTGAAGGAATACATACTCAGCTGGGGGAACCCCCAATGCTGCAAGGATTTTGCGGAGAACTGATAGCAACCAAAACGCCGAAACCTTCGCCCCAGACTAGTGCCTGAAAACTATACCTCTGGTGCCCCCACTGCAGGCAGCCCATCGATCACCCTAAAACACTGGGCTTTGCCCCGGCAACATTAAAGAGGGCAACACTATGCTCCGCTCTTGCGCTCTCTGATCAGTTTTTGAGCTATGCAGCCATATCTCCAACCTGCCCTCTCGTCTCGTAATGTCCTACCACAGTACCACTCCCCAGACCCTGCCCCCCCCCAGCAACTCTGACATGCGGAACGCACCAAAAAGCATCCAGGACATGAGTGCCAAGAACAGGCATGTCTCCCACTAACCCTAGCACACCGCCGGCAGCTGCCGCAAAACCTCACAAAACAAAAGCCACGTTAATGGTTTCCTAAGCCACCCCAACCGACCCTGCTCTTGGGCTTAACTCTCAAGCATCCTTTGACCCAATTCATCTGCAGATGGGGCATACTCCCAGAATGATTTCCCCATAAATGCGATCCCGCCAGCTTTCCGGCACTGGTAACGAGCGACATGCCCCTCTCTGTTAAGTTTAGTATAAACTGAATCATGTCCTCAGCCTGAAGCCAAACCTTCATCTTGCTCTGCACTCTGGATGGCAAAAATTCCGCTCATGCCTGACCGTAAGCTCTTCGTGACGATTCTACAAGGGACCCTACCACCAGTTGCACCATCCAGTGTTTCCTATCGACCACAACTCCTCGGGCATGGCCGTCTTGCATCTGTCTGCATCCTTGGCCAACCCACGGAATCTCCCCAACTGTGAACGAGACAAAGCATCTGAAATGTCATTGTCCACTCCCTGCACATTCCGTGCTCTGAAAGGGATACCATGCTGCAAGCAACCCAACACAAAAGCCTGCATCAACTTCAACACCTGTGCGTCCCTGGCAGACCATCTTTTTACGACCTGCTCCACTGACAAGTTGTCAACCCAGAACAGCACCCTCCGATGTGCCAGCTCCGCTCCCCACAATGTGAGCGCCACCACCAGGGGTAACAATTCCAAAACGCAATGCTCCTGCCCCTAGCTTTCCACTGTTCTGGACTTTCCTCTGCACACCACCTGCCTTGCCAATACAAACCAAAACCCAGAACATCCGCTGCTTCTGAGAATATCTGCACATCCCAATCCATGTCTTCCTGTAGTGCCAAAGGAATCCATTGAAGGACTGTAGAAAACAACACCACATCCAAAGATCCTCCTTGACCCCTGCTGATAGCCACACATGATGATGAGGCAGCGAGAAACCTGAGAGTGCTAGCCCCTACCTTCAACAAAATTTTCTACCTTTCTATGACCACCCTGCAAGCAAAATGTAAGTGCCCCAGCAACAGCTGAATCTCCCTCACTTTTACCTTGTCCCACGCCAACATGCAAACCAATAATGCCTGCATCCTCTCCTTTTTATCCTCTGACAATCTCGCTTCCATCCGTTGGGAATCTATTTCAATGCACAGAAAAGTCAACACCGTACTTGGGCCCACCGTTTTCTCTGCTGTCAAAGGAACCCCATGGTTACCTGTGAGCTCTTGGAATCTTACCAGCTGCTGCTATCAGTCTGCTGAGCCAGGTTGACCCACGAAAAAGAAATCATCCAGATAATGTGTCACCAAATGATGGCCCGTATGCCATGTGAACAGCCGCTGCAGAAATTTACTGAAACATTCAAACGGTGCACATGATACTGAGCAGCACATCGTCAGTGCCTTGTTCACATACCATTGCCCTTCAAATTGCATGCCCAATAGCTTAAAATAACCCGGATGTACCAGGAGTAGCCGAAAAGCTGCCTACACATCACACTTTGCCATCAGTGCTCCCGGGCCTGCTGTCACCACCAGTGACATGGCCACGTCTACTGAGGAATATATTTCACTGAGGCCATATCCTCTGAAATGAAATCATTCACCAATGCCCATTCTGGTCAAGACAGATGCTGTATTAAACAAAACTGTGTCTGTTCCTTTTTCGGCACCACTCCAATTTGTGACACTATCAAATCCTCCATTGGCCAGTCGCTAAAGGGGCCTTTCATCCTGCCTTCCAAGACCTCCTTATCGAGCTTGTCCTGCACTGCCTGTTTGTGTTCTTTCACTGACCGCAAATTGTCTGCCCACCTCTGCCCCCGGGGACCATCATACTCCAATCAAAAACCCGATTTGAAACAATTCTGCAGAACCCTTGCCTCCTCCGGCTGACGTGAAACTTAGCCAGTACTCCAAATTGTCCAATTTAACTGGACTACGAGCCTTTCACACCAGATCCCTGTGCCCCCCTGCCTCCTCTGTTGCCATTTGACTGTTGTTGCTGTTGTGGCCCCTGGCTGCCACTGCCCTGTTTTCTGTCCCTGATATCCACCTGCCACACCAAAATAATGGATGAGGGCATGCCTGCCTGAGCACTTGGAGCACTCGTGGCTAAACTTGCAGTACTCCTGAGTACACATCCCTTTGTTGTAGTCCCAACATGTACTCCCAGCCCCACTCTGGCCTTTGGGCGCAATACCCACTCCTCCCCGGGTGGGGAGGCCCTAAAAGGGGTGATACACTATTGGCAAGCCACGGGTTGTGAAAATTGTTTTTCCTGACTTAACTGCACCTATGGAGTTCTGCCAAAGATCCGAATCCAACTCCCCCCACTGTGCCTCAGGATCCCATGTCAACCGTGCCTAGAATTCCTCATCTCATCATACTGAGCTCAGGCATATCCTTCCCCCGTAATTTGTGCCTTCCTGATCACATCCATGTATTTAAACATGGCTACGCAGCGCTCTCGAAACTTCTTGCAGTATACTCTGGCATAAATTTAAAACGCTGCGGTCCAATTTTCAATTATCAGGGGCACTCACAGCCGCTTTGACAGCTCATACTCCTCTTCCTTAGACTCTTCCTCATAGCGCACCTCCCTATGTAACAGTTTAAGCATTTCTACATACTCCCCATTCCAAATTATTTCTTTGGTAGTCAACATCAAATGCGCCCCCAAAGGCTTTGTGACCCCCCATGTAGGGTAACCTCTTGATATTGAGCTCCTTGCTCTCCAACCCCTCCTTCTTTTCGCCCTTGTCTTCTGCACTCCCCTGCTGCCTACCCCACTGCTGCTACCCCCACTAGCCTCTGTCACTGAACCTGGCCCACCCTTTGTGCCATCCACTACTGCTTCCGTACCTAATCCTATGTCTGTTTTACTTTCCCTTCTGCAGCCACTCCCTCAACCCCCAGTGTTCACCCCCGCATCCAAAGCAATGGACACCATCAGTGGACCTCCACCAGTGGCCTGTCCCTTACCTGGCTCCAAGGTCGGTGCCCGTACCGATGCTTACTGCCACACCATGGGCCTCTGTGCCTCCGTCACCATACTTGGCCACTCTGCATTTGCCTGCAACACACTAGACATGACATTAGCTGAACCCCCCTATCAACCCGTGCGGACACCGGCTCCTTGCAGTCACACACCTTTGGGTACTCCACCCTGGCACAACTGGAGCCTGCACACACATACTACCCGTCTTGATACGGTAATCTTTTAGGTGTTGTGGGGTGACACACGGCGTCCAAGGGGGCCGAAAGAACCCTTCCATACCGCTGTGCTGACGCCACCCATCTGTCTGTTGTTCTGTGATGGCCGAAGGCCACCCATGACCTTCCTGCTGGGGCCGACGAGGCTGTTTCGGACCTTTCTCTGTCAGGAGCGTAGGGATCCAATGATGTCGTCCAACGAACTGCACTGGGCTCAGCCATCTCTTCACCTCTGCGCACTCGAGCTTCCCCCAGCTCTACTGAGTCTGGAAATCTGCACCACTCCTCTAAATGGGAAAAAGATGACAGGACTGGTGTACCGGCTCCCTGCGCCCTCTGCGGCCGACCCCCATCTTCTACCTGCCCCCGCACATATCAGTCCATCCCGACTGCACCTAAAACCAGCTGAGCTGTCGCCCCGCCGAACGCCCCTGCCCCCAGGTCTCCTACTTTGCGTTCCTCCTCACCCCCACTTCATTCTAACAAGGCTGCTATTAATGCAGACGCGGGCTCCCTGGACTGTACTGACCCCCCCAACTTCGCCCCATGCTTGTTCCTTGAACCCCCACCGACTTCAAACCCGAAGCCATCAGATCACTCCCGTCCTGGCCCCCCCTGCAATGGGCCTACTGTTGCCCAGCGGGACTGTAGCCCCCGTGGGGCCCTCTGAAGCCACTCCCATTGACCAAGCCATGTCTATTGCTCTTTCTCCATATGGCACCCGCCCCAAATGGCGCCCCCCAACCGTCGCAATCTTATCTTGGGAGTGCCACTCAACCTCTGGGCCCTCAACCTGCCCCGTACGCTCACTCTCCTCTCCTGCCGTGCTCCTGTACGCCACTATATCATCATGCTCAGCCTCCACTTCTGGCCTCGTGTTTCTCCTATAATGGAACTCTACCATAACAGCATGCTCTGGCCCCACACCCTGGCCTCGTGCTTCTCCTTGGAATGAACACCGTCACCAGCGGCTCCGCAGAAGCCGCCCGCTTTGCTGGAATGCTCCTCACCACCAAACCCCACCTGCGAGCCTCTATCTCCGTGCGCTGTGCCCCCCTCTCACTGCAGTGTCTTTATTGCTCACATAAACCCTTGCGGGCGGCTCAGCAGACGCCACACACTACCTCTGCCCTCTCTTGGCAGTGGTCTCATACACGCGCAGCCTGCGCGGTCGGCTGCTGCCATCTGCCTCATATTGCCATCAGCTGCTGCCCCTGGCACTTACCCGATTTTCTATGGACGCCACTGCACGCCATTTTTGCGGTGGTGAACACGCCATAACCACTGCAGCCACGCGTCAGGACACCTGACGCGCTGGGCGTGCCATGTGGAACACTGCTTTACGGCTCACCAGGATATCGAGGCGCCCGGACTCCCGGAGGAGTCGCATCGCCTCCACCACTTTTCCCGCAGAATCTGTTATGGCTGTAACTCAAGGTAAGGCGCCACGCACAAACTTGCTAATACACTGCAAACTCACAAAAATCACCACTAAAAACTCCCTGCCACCAGTCATCAGGTCATCTGTACCTAAAATAATGGCAGGGAGCCCAAAGCAACCCCCATATAATGTTGGAATATAATGGGCTATAAATGTAGTCCAACTCCAAAATGTCAGTCCTGGACTGCACCACCCTCTCACTTTGCCCAGGGGGCAGACCTCTCTGTGGTCAGCTGCCCCCCAAATCCCTCATGTGCAAATGGTAAGGCTACTTGGAATAGTTTTGGATTTAATTAGACTCACTTGAAGCTTTGTGATGACATAGATTTATTATTTTTGGGTGGTAGTGCAAGAGAGTTACCAGCAGAGATGAGAAATGTGTGCTTTTAAGGGACAGTTATGTAAAAAATAACAATAATTGACTATATGGATTGCCACCTGCCGGGAATGCTCGGCAAGGGAGATTAAGACGGGGTCCCCTGACTTATTGTGTGTCATTCTGGAATTCACCTCTGTAAGATCTCTAGCCTTGGTTAATGTATACTCAAGAACTGTCAGTAGGGGCCGTGAATCCCCAATACAGAAGCAACTATCAATCCTGCTATCCTCCCTCCTTAGGCACGACTTCAAGATTTTAGGAGGCGATTTTATTTGCCAATTTGAGCCATTGGGCATTACTTTGAGTGATACCTTGGTAGAAGAAGACAGGCAGTGGGCAATACCAGCCACTACCATCTCCCCCTAAAAAAGTCGTCTCCTATAGTGCTATAGATTTATGCTCTTACACTGAGTCAGTCAGTTCGGGCCTGTAATGGGCGTACACCATCAGACAAACATGGCCACCCTACGTTCAACCGGGCCGGGTCCGAGTCCATAATTGATTATGTCCTTGTGGATACAAAAATGCGAGACTCGGTTTTAGACTTTGCCATTCCAACACGCCATGATAGCGATCATAATGTCTTGGCATTAGATCTGCTATTCCAAGTAGGGAACACACATGGAAAGAATAGGGATGCACCTGACATTAGACTTCGCCTGTCGACGTCACGTTGACGTATCCACTGGGATAAAATAAAGGGGTCCCCGATTCCTATTTCTATCAATTATAAAATTATGTGGACCACTATGGAAGACTCAATCAATCAATCAATCAGGGAGTTTTAAGCGCTCTACTCACCCGTGAGGGTCTCAAGGCGCGGGGAGGGCAGCTCCGGTCGTCAAAGAGCCAGGTCTTGAGGGTCTTCCTGAAGATGTGCAGGGTGGGGGGCATCTGATGTCGTTTGGGAGCTCGTCCCCGGTCTTGGCCCCGATGTAGGAGAAGGTTCTTCCACCCGTCCTTGATGTGCGGGGGTTCGGCGAGGTCGGCAAATCGGAGGTTCCTCTTGGGTACGTGGAAGGGGATTCTATCGTTGAGATATTGGGGTCCGGTGTTGTGGAGGCATTTGCAGGCGTGGGTGAGTATCTTCAAAAGTTACTCTCTTCTCGACGGGGAGCCAGTGGAGGTTACGCAGGTGTTGGGAGATGTGTTCATGTCGAGGGATGCCGAGGACGAGTCTGGCTGCGATGTTCTGTATAGTCTGGAGTTTGCGGAGCAGAGACTTGTTGATCCCGGTGTAGAGGGCGTTTCCATAGTCCAGTCTGCTGGTTATCAGTGCGTGGGTGATGGTCTTCCTTGATTCGGGGGGGGGGATCCATTTGAAGGTCTTTCTGAGGATGCGGAGGGTGTTGAAGCAGGTGGAGGCGACAGTGTTGACCTGTTGGGTCATGGAGAGGGAGGAGTCGAGTACGATGCCGAGGTTTCAGGCATGGTCCATGGGGGTGGAGGGGCTGCCGAAGGCGATGGGCCACTAGGTGTTGTCCCATGCAGAGGAGGAGGGTCCGAAGACGAGGACCTCTGTCTTCTCCGAGTTGAGCTTCAGGCAGCTGCTGCTCATCCACGATGCGACGTCCTTCATTCCTTCCTGGAAGTTGAGTCTGGTGGTGAGGGGGTCCTTGGTGAGGGAGAGGATGAGCTGGGTGTCGACGGCGTAGGATACAATGCTGAGTCCGTGCTGTCAGACAATGGCGGCGAGGGGGGCCATGTAGATGTTGAAGAGCGTGGTGCTGAGCGATGATCCTTGGGGTACTCTGCAGTTGATCTCTGTGGGTTCGGAGAGGAAGGGTGGAAGTCTGATTCTTTGGGTTCTGCCGGTGAGGAAGGAGCGGAGCCAGTCGAGGGCGGTTCCAAGTATGCAGGCGTCGTGAAGTCTGGCGGTGAGTGTGCGGTGGGAGGCGTTGTCGAAGGCTGCAGAGAGGTGGAGAAGGATCAGGCCTGCGGTGTGTCCTTGGTCGAGGAGGGTGCGGATGCCGTCTGTGTTGCGGCGAGTAGGACGGTCTCAGTGCTGTGGTTGCTGCGGAATCCGGATTGGGAGGGGTCGAGGATGGAGTTTTTTTCGATGAATTTCGTTAGTTGGACGTTGACGTTCTTCTTGGTGACTTTGGCCGCGAATGGGAGGAGGGAGATGGGTCGGTAGATCTTGAGGTCCATGGGATCTGCTGAGGGCTTCTTGAGTAGGGGTCTGACTTCTGCGTGTTTCCAGTCGTCGGGAAAGATGCTGGTTTCGAAGGTGGCGTTGATGGTATGTCGTAGTTCCGGTGCAATGGCGGCGGCGGCTCTGTGGAAGATGTGCGGGGGCAGGGGTCCATGGGGGCTCCTGAGTGGATGCCTTTCATGGTCGATGTGGTGTCTTTGGTGGTGACTGGGGTCCAGGAGGAGATGGTGGGCTGGCTGGCGTTGCTGGAGGAGGGAGTGGTTTCGGAGTCAGGTGTCTGGTCGTTGAAGTTGTCGTAGAGGCCCTTGATTTTCAGATGGAAGTAGGAGCCGAGCTTGTTGCAGAGGTCCTGGGAAGGTGTGATGTCTGTGGTTTCACTGGGGGGTTTGGTGAATTCCTGGATAATGCTGAAGAGTTCCTTAGAGTTGCTGGAGTTGGCCAGAATCTTGTTCTGGATGAATGTCCTTTTGGTGGATCTGATGCGTTGGTGGTATTCTGTCATGGCATTCTTGTAGGCGGGGCGGTCTTCCGAGGATTTGCTGTTTCTCCAGTTCTTCTCAAGACGTCTGCAGGTGCGTCTGGAGACTTGGAGGTCGGAGGTGAACCAGGTGGCCTTTCTGGGGTGCTGTCTGTCGGGGTTACGTAGGGGTGCGAGCTCGTCTGCACAGTTGGTGATCCATCTGTGGAGTTCTTTGGCTGTGAGGTTGGTGTCGGTCGAGGTGGAGGGGGCAGCGCAGTTGAGGGTGGAGTTGAGCTGCTCCTCGGTGATATTGCTCCAGTTCCTTCGTGGAGGGCGGGGTGCAGGTTTGGGTGCGGTGGGTTTGTCGACGTGGAAGTGTACGCAGTGGTGGTCCATCCAGGGGGGTTACGTGGTGTGGCCGAAGTGGGTGTTGTTACCTCCTGCGAAGATGGGGTCGAGGGTGTGTTCTGCCTTGTGGGTGGGGGTAGTGACGAGTTGTTTCAGTCCGAGGTTGGCGAGGTTGTCCAGGAGGGTGGCAGAGTTGTCGAGGTGGAAGTTGAGGTCTCCAATGAGCATGTAGTCCATGGAGGCGATGGCGTGGGGTGCGATGAGGTCGGCGATGGTAGTGGTGAATGCAGTTTGAGGTCCGGGAGGTCTGTAAGCAAGGGTGCCTCGTAGGGTCGTTCTGGGGCTGGTCTGGATCTGGAAATGGAGGTGTTCGGTGGCAGGCGGGCTGTCGCTCGAGCTGGAGGTCGTGAGTCGGAGGAAGCTCTTGTGTGTGATGGCAAGTCCTCCTCCTGGGTGGTTGGGGCGGTCCTTCCTCTGGATCTTGTATCCGTCGGGGATGGCGGTGGCAATGTCGGGGGCGGAGGTGAAGTTGGTCCAAGTTTCTGTGAAGAAGGTGACGTCTGGCGAGAGGGTGTTGAGGAGGTCCCAGATTTCTACAGTGTGCTTGTGCAGGGAGCGCACTTTGAGGAGGATGCATCTCAGGGCTTCGGTGGTGTTGGCGTCCGGCGTGGGGGCAGCGGCCGTGGTGGTGCAGAGGGTGGTGAAGGTTTGGCAGCAGTGACGGCAGGAGAACTGTCCGTGGGTGGTGTTAGACATGGACAACTGGCAGTTGTTGTTCCTTCCGGGGTTGACTGCGAGGAGGGCAGCTGAGTCATAGTGGTGGGTGGGCGGAGAGCCAGGGTCCCTGGGGCTGGTCGCGGTCGGGTCATGGACGGGCGCACCAGCGGGGCAGCTGCACAGCAGCCGCCACTAAATAGGTAAGGGGGAGGGAAGCGCACCTGGGAGGCGGGAGCGGGAACTGGCAGGGGGGAGGGGCCGCGGGAGCAGCAGCGGCAGGAAAGGGCAGAAAATAACAAAACAAAAACAGAATGACAAGGCAACAAATAATAGATCACAAATAAAAATACAAAGGCACAATAACAGTAGGACAGAAAAACGGGCACAATAACAAAAGACAGAAAAACGGGCACAACACAATACAGACAGCAGCGGAACCAGCAGAAGAGCAAGCCTCTCCCACTGGACCATAGTAACACAAAAACAACCTTGTGTCTAGACTAAACAAAACTCAGCGTAAGGAGTGAATGACTACAGTCTCACACAGATTCTTTTGGGGAAAGATCCCTTTTAGGACGAATACCCTCACCCACCATAGGTGGCATGCTTCATCATTTGGGTATCTCCTCTTAGTGGGAAAACCTAGTCCCACTAAGGGCTACAACCCCTCCTCTGAGGAGAGGGAGCTCAGGGATATTTTAGGTGCACCTACACTATAAAGGATATACTAAATCCCAATGATGAGAGAAGTGGTGGGGACGCAGCGCAAAGAAAAACTAACTAGTGAAGTGGTGAAGTTAAAACTACCTAGTAAGGATCCAAAACAAAGTTTAATGACTCAGTCCTACTGGTAGGGTTAAAAAGACAGTGCTATGAGCAAACGGACTTTGAATTGCTCAATATTTGATACAAAAACCAGGTCTACATGTTTCAACCCTCATAGATCCATAGGGTATTGGGGTTTTCATCAGGACCAAAAATATATATTGCTGCTGCCAAAGTACACAGTGTTTGTGAAAAATAATAACTATAATAATATCAAACCAGTTATCCCTTCATAAGTGGTTGTTGACTGTTACTGGTTGTACCCAAAATTCTTGGATAAGCGGCCACACCTCAACCTGGCGACAGCTCAGTGAAGGGGGCCCCGCTCTCTCTGTCGGTACCCCGTCACGGTACTGAGCTGCGACCGGAGGTGCCTCCCACTGGACCACCAGGGATGAGGCGCAGGCAGGAGCCTGCGGGTGGAGACTTGAGTGTCTGCATGTAGATATTGAATCTAGAAACCAGGCATAAGAAAATGGCGGAGACTCATTCACTCTGCGTAGCCACACTGAGGGACCTCTTTTTTTCATGAAGCAAGATCTAGAGAGAACAGATCATTCCAACTTGGTATAATGGGCACTGTAGGAAAGCTAAATCTAGCTTAGTACTAGCAATAAAATCTAAGGATAAAACCCAGATTTCTAGTGCTAGAACCAAGTATAAGGATGCTATTAAACAGGCTAAAATAGAGTGGGACATGGCCAAACAGAGTCTCTCCTACAGGCACTCAAATCCAAAGATCCTAGCGCATTTTGGAATATAGTCACCTTTGGTAACTGGGAAGGGAGGAACATTCTAGAACCAAACATCGCGGCCGAAGTTTGGAATGACCACTTTTGCTCTCTCTATGATGCCCAGGATCGCCCCGAGGAACAGGTGAACAAAAAACATGGTGATCTGAAAACATCAGACTGGGACGGTACAATGGATAAAGAGAACTTTCCTATTAGCTCCCTTGACGAAGTATGCAAAGCCATTTCTAAGATAGCCCCCAGCAAGGCGCCTATATTGACAAAATCCCTGGGGATTTATATCTCTCCAAACCTGAAGTTTGTAGCCCCTACTTGCTAGTTTTCTTTAATGCCGTACTGGGTGGTATGCCCATCCCCGAGACATGGGCTGGTGCTGAAATAATCCCTGTGTACAAGAAAGGGTCACCGCTCGTACAGGGAAATTACAGGCCCATTAGCCTTATAGATGTGATGCAGAAGGTTTTTGCAAGGGTTATCTTAGATCGGCTTCAAGAGTGGATAGAACTCCATGATGCCCTCAGTACCCTACAAGCAAGCTTTAGAAACAGAACTTCCACCATTGATCAGGTATTCCGCCTTCTACTCCTCTACTGGAAAAAGGTGGTGCTTGCAGGTGGTAGTTTATATCTTATCTTTGGAGCTCTAAAATCTGCTTTTGACCAAGTTTCCAGGTCTAAACTCTGGTCTGTCATGTCTAATATGGGGATCCCCACTTACCTCTGTAACATTCTTAGGAGGTTGCATGAGAAGAACTTTGCACAGGTTCGATGTGGGAAACTAGGGGAGCTCTCTGAACCATTTCCAGTAACTAGGGGTGTCCGACAAGGCTATATATTGGCTCCTACCCTCTTTTGTTTGTACATTAATGGGCTGGTTGATACCTTGAACGGGGTCTGTGACAACAACGCTCCTAAGCCAACCAAAATCCCAGCCCTGATGTTTGCTGATGATACCCTCCTTCTCTCAAAATCTCCCATGGGGATCCAAAGGATACTCGATGGCTTCAATACCTTTTGTATTGGGTGGGGCCTCGAGGTTAACGTTGCTAAGACAAAATGAATGGTTTTTAATTCTGCACACTCCACCAGGACCAACCCTGTGCTGAATGGAATTCCACTGGAGAGGGTTACCATCTTTGAGTACTTGGGGATCACTCTTAATGAGCATATGGATTGGGCCTTTCACATAGGGAAACAGAAGTTGAAATTAGCACAGAACACAGGTGAACTGGCTAAGGTTTACAGGTCATCTTCTTCAAAGCTTCTCAGCCCCCTGTAGGAAATATACAAAACCCAATCCCTAGGAGTCATTACTTATGGGCAGAGCTATGGGGACATAAAATCGTTAAAGACATCACATCAGTAGAAAACAAATTTATTAGGGACCTAGTGATTCTTCCCCCCAGTCCTTCCCTGACTCCGCTCCGATTAGATCTAGGGCTGACTCCCATGTCGGAGGTCATCGCCCTAAGACCTCTCCTCTATTGGAGGAGAATTTGGTGGACCCCTGAGTTGTCCCCATATAGGCAAGCATTAGAAGAACTTCTGGAGATACCAGGGGCTAAAAGTCTACCCTGGTTATCCCATCTCAGGGTCACCCTCACTAGCATAGGATTGGCATCTCTATGGGAAGACCCTTTAGCAATCTCTTCTGTGATCCCCAGGAAGAAACTGGTGGACTGCTACAGGGCCTCAAGACTTTCCTCCCTCACGATGAGTTCAACTGCAGGCACCCTAATTAGGAATTGTATACAGATTAAAGATGTCTATAAATACGAGAATTTTCTGGACGAGATTCAGCCAGTGCTAGCCAGGAAGCTGTAATTGCAGTTCAGGCATGGTTCACTCCCCTTGCGCATCTTTACTAGTGCCTGGGCAAGGGAAATAGACCGGAAATGTCCCACCTGTGGAGCAACAGAAGAAACTGAGGCACATGCTTTTTTCTTTTGTCCATTTTTTAAAAGAGAAAGATAAACGTGGATAGTACGGGTTTGTAGGAACATAGGGACTCCTAACCATCCTGAGGCAATTAAAATACTGAAATATGGTTCCCATCATGCAATAGCATTCGCGGTACCCAGATTTCTTTTCTCTATATGGTGTATTAGGAAAAGGCTCCTAGGATACGGGACGGAGATCTGATATGAACTTTGGAAGTAGGTATGGAAAGCCAGGCCTTATGCAGCTATCGCTCTCTATTTTTATAGTAGGTCTTGGAGGACAAGAAAGTAATAAATTAAGTTTTATGACCGTGCATTTTAATTACTAAATGTTTTTAAATTTTATAAGGATCTTAACTTGCATATAATTGGTTTATGCCTTCTTAATGTTCCGATGAACTCTTAAGGTTTTTAAAAGTTGAAATAAGGTCCAAATGAAGTAATGAACACAGTCAAATAATCAATTATAAGGCAAGGACTTCTGGGAGAAATCCACAAGCAAAATGATATTTAGGTTTTATGTCTTATACTTTATCCATTATCATAGTGCACAGTTTTATCTTATCTATCTCAGTGAGTATATCTGAGCTCCCCACTCTAGGCAATAACTCAGATAATTCGGGTGACATAGTGGACCTTTAATGAGCCCACTTTTAAGGCCTTTTTTTTGAGGTTTCTGTTCCATGGTCTTTTGTCTGAGTATTGTGGTAGCCTTCTGACAACTGATGTAGTATGATTGTTTTTCATATTTATACTGCACTGAGTTGAGATTTGTATTATAATGTTTTTAGGTATATTTATTATCTTGTACTATGCACTTTTATGCAGGGTCGGATTGGTAACGCGGGCACTCGGGCAATGCCTGAGGGGCCGGTATCCGAATTCCAGCTGTGGGCTGCTTTCTGAGCAGCCTGGGGGGCCGATTTGGGCAGTTTCTGCATCGTTCGGATGCTGCCAGCAGCCCAGTGGGTGCCTGAGTGTCCTTTTTAGGTCTCGCCTGAGCCAGCGCATGCGCTGCTCTGGCGAGAGTTTTAGTAAGCGGGTTTTGGAAATGCAAACGGTGGCTTTTGCCGGCGACCAGCCTGCGTTCGCGAGAGCGTGCACGCGCGCAGCTGCCATGCATTCCTCGCATCGCTGGCGAGGCGCCATCTGCCTTTCCTCCCCCTCCTCCCCCTCCCTCACCACTCCTCCCCCTCCCTCAACAGAGAGCGCGTTTCTTGGCCGCGCGTCTTGTTTTTTTTTTCTTTTAAGTTGTTTTCCTCAAAGGTTTTGTACTGCTAATTAGTGCTCTGCATCTGTAGACATGGACACTTGAGGCCGTGCGTCTTACTACGTCTTATTGACATGTCTGAACTGGACAGTGTCATTTAAAGTCTGCACCCATGTCCTTGTTTGTTTTTGCCGTGATTAGTAGTGCTCCATACGCTTTACTTCCTACCGAGATTAGGGAACTGACATTGTTTTGTTTCTATGCACAAGTGGGCTTGTGGGGGAAGGGCCGTGAGGCGCTTCTTCCCTTTGAAGTGGCCGCACGACAGAGCGGCTAACACTCGGACATTATGTGAGATGAGGTTATCTGGCTCTGCTTAAAGTCTCAAGTTAGGGCGCCATTATCCACTGGTGCGTCGGCCGTGCCCGGCGCCTGTGACTGACGTGCCCTCTGCTCGTGTCACCAGGATGTTTACCGAGGCTCCACGCTGCTGGCCACACGTACGGGACACTCATTCACGGCCACTTCTCACCCCTATCGGGGCTCCCCAAACACAGACATATCTCAGAAAACTCTCGCTCGCCCTTTTGATCTACTCAATAAAAACGGCTTGCAGATAAGAAAAAACAAGCATTGGCATAGCCAATAGGTCTCGCCGTTGGGACCTTATAAGTGTTTAGCCATGCAACACTTGTTGTTGCACCAAGGATATTGTGCTGGGTAACTAAACACTTCTAAGGTCCCAAAGGCGAGACCTATTGGCTATGCCAATGCTTGTTGGAGGTAGATGGGCGTCCATTATCTTCCTTTTATCAATGGGCAGAGGTGTCACTCCCTTTCTCTCGCTGGGCCGGCCCATTAATATATGCAGATTGAGCGGGGGCTGGGGGCCTGTGCAAAAGTGGCCTCACTTGTTTTCAGGTGTGTTTCACCACTGTAAACTAATCCGTGCATTTTTTTTAACCCCGACCCCCTTTTTTTTATAAAATTTCGCCGAAGCAGTGTTTTGCGTAAAGGCAATATGCAAATGTGGGCCACTTTTTTTTAGCGTGCCCGGGCCGATTTTTAATCCCAATCCAACCCTGCTTTTATGGTACAGTAAACCGAAATAAAGTTGATTGATGATGACGATAAAAAATAATTCATTACGTATAGTCTGAGTATTACTAAATTCTATATTGTGGAAGCACTATTTTAGCTTAAAACTTCCTGTGCATTTTGTAACAGTCTATCTTATACTGTGTGTAGTGCAAGTTTAAAATATTGACATATATTCACAGGGCTTTCGGTAACAGGCTGGGACCTCCTAGCACTAAAAATACACAAATCACTGATCTCCATCGCACCAACCAAGATTTAATTCTGTGGCTCTCTGGTTACACACTGACCTCTGTAGTGTATTAGCTAATAGAGGTCTCATAATGTACTCATTTCCCACTGGTTACCTTAACTCATATTTATTTCTCATTTAAGCTGCACCTTATTTTATATGTAACTGCCTGAAAGTGAAAGACCTTTGACCCCGCCCCACACTCACTGACCCCGCCCCTATTGCATGCAGCATCACAGTTCCCATACTTGTTAATAGACTTCGGCCGCTGCTCCAGCAGACCGTCTCGGGCTTTTAGTGGCTACTGAGGGACCCGCCTAGCCGAAATCTCCCATGGACCTCTGCGAGAGAAAGCGAAACTAAGTGGCGTCTGTTGAAGAGAGCGCGAGTGACTGCTGAAGAACAAGAGCTTCTAAAGCCCGAACACCGCCGCTGACGGACGGCAAGCACGGCTTTCCGTGTCCCGAGGCGCCTCCGATGGCTGCCTGCATTTGGGAATGGCGCTGCTGGGAGACAGGTCAGCTGGCTCTGCCTCAGTAGGTATGGTGAAGGTTATCTGCCTGCCAGGGGTCCCCTGTCCCGGCCAACGTCTTTACTAAGAAGTGTGTGTGACCCATAAACGAACCAATAGTTTCACTCTGAGGCTGCCCAAGGGAGGGCCGTGTATGGTGGTCGGGGCTCAGCCTTTTTTTCATACCTTCGTCTGTTTTTCTGAAAGGCGCGTGTGTCTTTGGGTTTGCATATTATAACAAACGTTTTTCGCTTCGTTTGTCTTTCTGCGGTGCTAAAGAATGCTTTTGTGCAAATGCACGAAGCCGAAAAAAAGCAAATGCATTAACCAAACTCTCTTCCTGCTAGTAACGCGTGCGTAATCCCCTTTAAAAAACAATAATAAACGATGTTCTGAACCGCTTAATGCTCTTGCAGCATTTGTTCTACATGATCCTAATATGCACATGGTCAGATCGAACGGCAGTATGAATGAATGAATCCGTATTTGTAAAGCGCGAACTACTCACCCTTACGGGTCTCAAGGCGCTGGGGGCCGTCGTGGAAATTAAGTGAGCTATTGCCCAGAGTCACAAGGTGCTGAGCTGCCGCCGGGGATCGAACCGTGAGTCCTGTGCTCCTAAGTCAGATGCCTTGGCCGCTGCACCACACCTCTTCCAGCGTGCTCTCATTACGGCATAACAAAACGCGAGTGTATACATCAATTCAATTATTTAAATGGAAATATTGTACTACTGAGCAGTGCCAGTATTCTCCTATTGAAAGTATTGCCGTCCTCCTGAGAAGTGTAGAAATGTATGTGTGTAAGCACTCCTGGGAAGCTGTGAAAGCTGCATTCCAGGCATGCGCCTAGACTTATTTGAAAATGCCTATGTTGCTCTAAAATAAAATACAACAATCGCATGTATACGTTTTGCAAAGCTAGATTGAAAGAGCAGTACTCGTTCTTCCTTGTAATATCTTGGTAACGTTTGGTACCTGATGTCCAAGGGGCAACATTCAATTATGTACAAATTTCAAGCCATAAATTCATGTGGTACAGTAAAAAATAGCGGCGAGTCAAAAGCTTAAAAAAGCCCAATCTCTGCTTGCAATGAGGCTTTAACACTTCTTGTGCCAAGGGCAGTGGTAATAATGTGCGAATAGTGTTACTCCTGCCGTGGGCGGGGTCACTTCTCATGTTTCTCGTTGGAATATGTGCAGTCATGGAGCAAATAAAATGCGTGATGTGCTGTACAATCCTAGAGAAATTAAAATGCATGTTGAGCAATCTTAAAACTTGTTTACCAGGGAACGGGCCCACAAATCAGAACAAATACAATGTAAAACTAGTTGTGAAACGACGGATAATAGTTTTAGTTCTGTCAGTTAACGGCAATGATGCCATTTCTCAACAGCCTGTTACGCGAGTCACTAGATGCCATGTCTGGATGTAACTGGGGCGTTCAGCCTCAGCCTAGTTAGCAAACACCAGGAGTTTAACGAATCCTGCGTTGAGAGCCATGTCTGTTGGTTTCATGCACTCAGTGATAGCCCTTGGGATCCGCACCTGTAGACGCTATTAAATGCTTCCTAAGGAGGCGTCTTCGTTCGGCCTGGAGTTTTGGACAGATGTATACATTGGTGCTGGAACAATTTTCAAAGTGGGGGTGATGCCAAAAATTCTACATCACCCAAGTGACCTAAGCAAGAGTAGTAAAGGTGTGGTATGTAGCCAGCTGGTGTTCACTTTGGAGCACACAGTCGCCAATATATTACTAAGGTGTGGTAGGGTACTGTCGTTTACAGACAGCGCATTTTTTATTGAAATGACCGCTACATTTGCTAGTAAAACTTTCAGCGCATAAGGGATCCAGCAACTATCATTTCACATCACTAAGTAAAGTGTCCTGATTTGTTTTGATCCATCCTAATACACACACGTTTTTATCACACTTAAGAACAAAAAAAATGCTTAATTTATGCTTTCTTCTGCTGATTATTTTTTGAAATATTTATACATACTATTTGAAGATATTTAAATGTTGCTCTCACTTGTGTTCAGAGAATGAAAAGTAAGTACCATTCATTCTCCATGTGCCAGGTCTGGTGACTTAATGGACTAATGCTTCCACTATAGGGGCCTGTGATCGACCTTATGGTCACAGGTTCAAATCCCGGTGGGTCCGCTAAGCCTTTCATCCTTCTGAGGCCGATAAAATGACTATTGAGTTGGGTAACAATAAACATCTGTTATTCAGGGCCAAGATACCCTTGGTGAACATGCGTTACTAATATACGTTATGTGCCATGTTATGTTAAACGAATAAGCAGCACTTTGTCTATAGATGTTTGACCTCTGTCTTTGAACACACAGCAAATGTGGAAAGATAACATGTGAAGGCATCTTTATTGTTAATTCACTTTCTGAACTCCAGCATTCTTATTTCTGGGGGTGCTGCAGCACCCTAACTTCCAGTGCCTATGAATGTATATTATATGTATGTGTTTCCTCAGCCTTGTCATACAATCTGCAGAAAGTACTATCTGATGTTTTGAACCGGGGGTAAGCTATCCAGTCTTGGCAGAGTGATACAACATGAACCTACTTTTTTAAAACTGTGCGAAACAAGCAAGCAGGTAAGGCTGTGGGACCAAGGAGTGACAGTTATTTATACTTTGCCAGGAATTATCTCGTTGCCCAACTCCTTTTTGTCCTCCAGCAACAAAATTAGACAGATTTGCATATTTAAAATCCTTTTCCATTTGTTCCCCCTGTAGTATACAGCCAAAAAGTCTGATACTCGTTGTGACTGTAGGGAGGAGTCCATGTAGTCTGTTTGGCAAGGCTTCCAAAGTGGCACTCAGTTCTTGCCAGATACGGTTGTCCAACGTTCCCTGCTGTGCAGCTTTGAATCGATGGCCAGCTTTAAGGAAAGTTCCTTGTCTGGAAAGATTCTGCTTTGGGAGACCAAACTCTAGGAGCACTCGCAAAGCAAATTTCGGTACGCAGAAAGTTAGTTGGTATGGTAATCGGTCTAAAAAATTAGAATTTCTTATGCTCACAGATTCATTGCCATAGCATTAGGCAGGAGTCAGCTTGGCACTAAGGATTTTTAGCAAAGGGCCATATGTCGGACCTTTCAGTGACCAAGATAGTATTCCAAAAGCAAAGTTGAGAGCCCCCGCTTCGGCCTTCATTTGGTGTTTTGTGCTGATTGAATGTGCCACTGCCATCTACAATCACCCCAAGATACTTGTACGCAGTTTCATTAGTTTTGGGTTTCCCATATATGCTCCGGTTGCCAGGTTTTTATATTTTTCCCAATTTTGAGCACTTTGGTCTTGTTCAAGCTGATTTCTAGCTTATTTTTTATTTTGAAGGCATGAAGTTCGTTCATCAGTCTTTGGAGACCTATCCTCGACTTACTCATCAATAGTAGGTCATCGGCGTATAAAGAAGTCAGTAATTGTTTTACATCCCAATTTGGGTGGATGTGCATTCACCAGGTCCAAGTTTTTAAAAAGGTTGGAGATAAACCGGTTAAAAAGAAAAGGCTTCAAAACGCACCCCTGCTTCAAGCCCGATGAATTATAATTTTTCCTTGATAGCTTGTTTCCATCGCCTAGTTTGACCTGTAACCAAGTGTCTGTGTACAGAATTTGTATTGTCTACAGTGACTTGGTTGTGATTTCCCAGCCAATTTAGTTTCTGCAAGATGTCTCTTGGCACGCTATCAAAAGTGGTGTTAAAGTCAACAAATCAAGTTTATAATACTGGTTTGGTCTTGAATGTTTTCCATGCACGTAGAAAGCACCATGAGATTTGACATAGACTTGATCCAGAGCGAAAGCCAGTCTGATTCAGTGGGACAGCATCATTGTTGCTTGCCCACTTTTATTGAGCGGTAATTTTCAGGATAACTTTTGTCACCTCCCTTGTAAATAAGGTGTATGATTGACCCCGCCCCCCAACCCTCCATGAGATGGGAACTTCACCCTGGCTCACAGCTGCCTGATCATACACAGAACATAATTTTGTTTCCCAGAATCCAGCATTGACTTTGACGAAGGCCTTGGGTAAAGCTTTTGGGCCTGCAGCCCCATCAGCTTTAGCTTGTTCAGTCTCCTTCAGTAGTTGTTCTTTTGAGTTTATCAGTTTGGCGGATAAATCTTTACCGTTTAACTTGCTCAGCCTTGATCACCTCGTTATTTACTGTTTCCTTTGGGGTAGTCTGCACTTCTGTAGTGGGAGAGTTTGAATTCAGGAATTCCAATGTGACCTGGGACCTATCCAGGCATCTGGCTGTACAATGGGTATGTAGGTACGATACCTAGGCCAGTTCACCTTTATTAGAATTACATGCTGTCCGTCTCCCATTCTCTAACGAGACTAACAATTTCCCAGAACAATTTAGCCCAGAAGTCATCCTGATAGTTTCTTGACAGTCCAGATTTTCTTTTTGTCCTGTCGCTGAAGGTTTATGAATTTAGCTTTATGACTGTGATCTTGGGGCATTGTCTTTAAGTAGTGCAGTTGTTTTAATAACGTACTCTTTATTTGCCTGAGTGTCTATAAGGCACGGGGTATTATGCTTTGTAAAACACAAGAAATCCTCGGGTCTAGAGTGCTGGTGAAACACCGAGACGAGGCTACCAAAAAAGATATCTTGTTGCTAGAGGGGTAGTCCTTTAAATAGGAAGAAATCCCATCACCCACAGAGGTGGCATGCTTCATCATCTGGGATTCTCCTCTTGGTGGAGACTCCTAGCCCCGCCAAGGCCTACAACCCTCTCACTGTGAGGGAGGAGCTCAGGGATGTTTTAAGGTTCCTACTCTGTGAAGGATATCCTAAAATCCTCAAGATGTGAAACAAAAAGGTTGGGTAACGAGTGCAGTGCAGAGAAACGGATCTCAAAGTGTGAGTAACGTGATGTTTAAACTAACTACTAAGAATGAATACAACTTTATTGGCTCACTCCTAATGTTAGGGTTAAAAACAGCGCACTTGCAGTGTGAAAAAATGGTTACTGCATGTGACGGATGAAACGGGTCTACATGTTTCGGCCAAATTGACCCGGGCAGGTGTCACGGCCTTCTTCAGGACCTAGAGATAGAGTGCTACTGCATGAACGTTGAGACTATAAATAGTAGTCAGTGATGAAAGGAAAAAGATATACAAAACCAGTAATCCACTTGTGGTGAACACGATTTACTGGTTTTACCTGAAGGGAACAGAAGCAACAAGAACAATCAAATGCATAGGTCTCTAAACATCAAATCAAGAAAAAGTACATGTAGTGTGTCGAAATGTACTCCTCACCGGTCATGCCATTAAAGTGCAGTCAGACCAAGTAAATCCATAGTCTTACCCGTGGATTACGGATAAGAGGCCTCACCTCAGCCTGGCAACAGCTCAGGGGAGAGGCACCGCTCTGAAAAAAGGATGTTAATATGTGTCAGACCAGTTCAGACATAACTCCAATCATGCACATTGGAGGAACCTTATCATAGTATAAACCAGGGCACCTAGGAGCCAGTGAGTCTAAATTCTAATGATGTGGAATAGGTGTGTGCTCACCTACTGGCAAGCAGACAGGAAATATAATCGGTGCCAATTCAAATGGTAGTTAAAAAGTAGTTATAAGACATAGAGGTCAGAGAGCACTGATTTTTGCAGCATTCTTGATACAGGTAAACGGATATATACAGAAATATTTTCCAAAATACAAAGGTAAAAGCACTTGTCACGAGTGTGATCTAAACATCTCGCGGTGGCCTCTACATGGCGTTCGGTGGTATTGTGTGTGTAACATAAGTGGCCAATCAGCGATACATTAAAGGAAATGACAACTGCCTAGATTGATGTTAATGGCTCATTAAAACGGCCCGTGGGTGCTAGCATGAGTAAAAATTATTCGCAGCAGTTGCCGCTTATTACAGGTGCTTAAACTAGGAGTTCGAGTCGATTTAATGACACATGAAACCAAGAATGAGTTAGTAGCCATGCGAGGATTTTATGCCGCGTGCAGTTAGCGGTATCAGATATTGATCAAGCTCACGGTTACTTAAGGCATTGTAAGAGCAATATGTTATGCGGTATTCTGCAACCGGGCAAAGGCGTAAATAAAGTATGCTTGTAGCAACATCAAGTATGCGCATTGGCAGTGACGGCTACAGACCGTAGGAGCATGGCGTTCGCTTCGATCAGTTAAATAGGACATCAATATTGTCAAAAAGTGCGCGCCTTACACAGACCGTAGAAGAGCAAAAACCGTTACCATCACATGCTCGTGGCAAAAACTGAATAAGCGCGGCCCCAGGAAGTGAGAGCCATGCGTGCACCATTAATCATTGAGGGAGACCGTCACTAATGTGTGCCTTGGATGCAATCTGTAGTAACAAACGTCGCACTGGGAGTAAACGTGCTGAAGGGAGCGGGGCTCAATCTGCCTACCTGTCCGTCGGTACCCCGGGCGGTACAGAAGCTGTGACCGGAGGTGGCCGACGGGCAGTCATGATGCAAATAAATAGGCTGAGTGGAGGGTGCGTGCGCGTCAGAAAAGTCCAGACGGCAGGGGCGTGCAGATGTAGGACGTCGCAGTGCTTATGGGGAACGTAGTTTCGTAAGTGCTGTAGACCGAGATGCCTCGCAAAAAATAATAAATTCTTTGTTTCAAGACCGTCGGTGCATATAGTGTACCGTGTTCTGACAGGATGTCTAACAATGCCTGAATCAGACTCAAGTTGGTCCTTGTTCTCAACTCACATCCGACCTGTTAAGTCATGGCCAATGCACCAGAGTACAGTGCCATTATGCATGTTATGCATATTGACAACGATACGGGATATATAGTCAGTGCAGCTGCACAGAGGGTATCAGTACATGTAGTGTGTTGAGCGGATAATCCTTACTAACAGAAACAACAAATGGTGTGTATTTAGACAAAGTTGCTATATGGTGAGTATATATGGTACCAGAATACTTGTCAGCGCTGGCTCAGGCATGAATATATGAATTTAACAAAATGCTGGTAGGCTACTGCAATGATAATATACTAAATAGCAGATGTAGATTGCTAGAACGCATACTGTAGATGTGGGTAGACTATGTTCTCATCATATCGTGTTGTGTTCTAGTTCGCACAAGCAGCGGCGGGTGTGTGTGCGGTTTTCGGAATCTCAGTGTGGTTACGGTGTTAATACACCGAATCAATACCTTAATTGTATTATAATGAGGTCCAGGGTATGTCATCATTCAAACCCTTACTGTCACTGCATAATTTGTGGGCCCATTTTTGTTCCTTGATAAACAGAAATCTTGATATGTCAGTGATGCGAGTAGAGATGTATGGTTGTTCAAGAACTGTCCAGCTGAGTTCGTCAGCTGTATGATTTAATTCAAGGAAATGACTGGTGAGTTTGCTGGCTTGTTTCTTGCAGCAAATAGTGCTTTTGTTATCAAAAATCCTCAATTTGACTTTTCGAGTTATCATTCCCACATAGCGAAGTCCACATGGGCAAGTGACCAAGTAAATTAGTCTCTCGCTGTTGCAGTTTGTGTGGCAAACAAGAGACCAGGGTCTGTCTGTGCCTATGTCTACAATAATCGTGTGTTTGGTCTGAGGGCATGCAGCACATGTACCGCACGGGAAATGCCCATTGATTGCTGGTAAGCCCCACAAGGTGTCCTGGGTGGGGTATTTCCTGTTTCTGGAAGAAAATCCTCAGCACACGTAAATAATGTCACAATAATTATAAAAGTGCGTAGTGAGAGTGCGTAGTGTAAGCACAAATTTAACACAAGTAAGTGAATTCTTGTTCTTTTCTTTATTCTCTGGGTCTTCAAACCGCCAACACGTTTCGTCGCTTACAAGGGAAATCGTCCCACGACTTTATCAAGGCTATGTCCTCTTAGAGAAATCCATCTTTTGTGGTGATAATTCCAACCCACAAAGGGATTCAGTATCTTGCGACGTCACATACAGCAGTGCATATATCGAAGGGATCCTATTGCGTCCCACAGTCTCAGATTCGTGATTAGATGTATCCGGTCTACGGACGTCGCTCCTCGTGTGCAGCCGAGTACGGAACACGACCTGTTCTGAGACTGTGGGACGTAATAGGATCCCTTGGATATATGCACTGCTGTATGTGACGTCGCGAGAAACTGAATCCCTTTGTGGGTTGGAATTATCACCACAAAAGAAGGATTTCTCTAAGAGGACATAGCCTTGATAAAGTCGCAGGACGATTTCCCTTGCAAGCGACGAAACCCGTGTCGGCTGTTTGAAGACCCAGAGAATAAAGAAAAGAACAAGAATTCACTTACTTGTGTTCAATTTGTGCTTACACTACGCACTCTTACAATTATTGTGACATTATTTACGTGTGCTGAGGATTTTCTTCTGTATGTTTAGTTGGCTCAGGCCGCTAGTTTTGGGGAGATCAGTGGTTCTCCTCACCTTACAGCACCGTGACACAGATAGGTATCTTCACACAAATACTTGTGCTATTCTCCTGAGTGGCGCCATTTACCCTAAATACAATACCACTGTCCAGTAGCTTCTGTATTTCCTGTTTCTGGGTCTGTCCCTCAGATTGATACTCCTGACAGATGCAAAAAGAGGTTCCGGGATCTGTTTGTTGCCTATGTTGAGAATCTTCCAATTTTTTCGCACACTCTTCTGTATTCCGTTTGAAAGGGTACTGAACGTGTTAACACACGATGTCCTAGTCATTTGTTCTTTTTGCACAGGAGGTTCAATCAGAGCTTCTCTGTTATTAGCTATCTTGAGAGAGCGTCGAATCAGTCTCGCCGGATAGCGCCTCTTTTTTATTTGGGTAGATAATGACTCTGCATGTCCTTTGAACTTCTCACTAGTAGAGCAATTTCTTCTGATGCGCAGGAATTGACCGTATGGCAGGTTGTCACGGAGGGACTTGGGATGATAACTCTGGTACGATAGAGAATTACGTGCCATTGGTTTTCTGTAGAGCTCGGTCCCTAGGTCATCGCCAGTGGGAAAGATCAGTAAGTCTAGAAAAGGCGAATCGCTCTACACCTGCATCCCTCAAGACGAGATACTATGCAGTGCGGTCTTTACTGGACAACAGAGACCATGACACCATCTTCCTGGTGCACTTCATCATGGAGTGCGCACGGATAGCCATGAAGGAAAACTTCTTCCAGTTTGAGAACACAATATACCTGCAAACGTCTGGCACATCTATGGGCAGCGTTTTCGCTCCCAGGCTAGCCAACCTGTATGTCCATCTATTTGAACAGGATCTTATTTTGTCAGAGGACAACCCCTATAGGAACCACATCCTCCTCTGGAAACAATATATTGACGACGTGTTTGTCGTCTGGAGTGGTGAACCTGACCCCATTTCAAATTTTCACCAGTGGCTGAACACCAGCAACGAGTTCCTCAAATTCACCTTTGAGTTCAGCAAGACATAGTTGCCATTTCTAGACTTACTGATCTTTCCCACTGACGATGGCCTAGGGACCGCGCAGCAGAAGAAATTGCTCTACTAGTGAGAAGTTCAAAGAACATGCAGAGTCATTAACTACCCAACTCAAAAAGAGGCGCTATCCGGCGAGACTGATTCGACGCTCTCTCAAGATAGCTAATAACAGAGAAGCTCTGATTGAACCTCCTGTGCAAAAAGAACAAATGACTAGGACATCGTGTGTTAACACGTTCAGTACCCTTTCAAACGGAATACAGAAGAGTGTGCGAAAAAATTGGAAGATTCTCAACATAGGCAACAAACAGATCCCGGAACCTGTTTTTGCATCTGTCAGAAGTATCAATCTGAGGGACAGTCTGGTCCACACCAGACCTAGAAACAGGAAATCCCCCACCCAGGACACCTTATGGGGCTTACCAGCAATCAAAGGGCATTTCCCGTGCGGTACATGTGCTGCATGCCCTCAGACCAAACACACGATTACTGTAGACCTAGGCACAGACAGACCCTTGTCTCTTGTTCGCCACACAAACTGCAACAGCGAGAGACTAATTTACTTGGTCACGTACCCATGTGGACTTCGCTATGTGGGAATGATAACTCGAAAAATCAAATTGAGGATTTTTGATAACAAAAGCACTATTCGCTGCAAGAAACAAGCCACCAAACTCGCCAGTCATTTCCTTGAATTAAACCATACAGCTGACTAACTCAGCTGGACAGTTCTTGAACAACCATACATCCCTACTCACATCACTGACATATCAAGATTTCTGTTTATCAAGGAACAAAAATGGGTCCACAAATGATGCAGTGACAGTAAGGGTTTGAATGGTGACATACCCTGGACCTCATTATAATACAATTAAGGTCTTGATTCGGTGTATTAACACCGTAACCACACTAATGAGATTCCGCACCCCCCCCCCGCCGCTGCTTGTGCGAACTAGAACACAACACGATATGATGAGAACGGTCTACCCATATCTACAGTATGCGTTCTAGCAATCTACATCTGCTATTTAGTATATTATCATTGCAGTAACCTACCAGCTTTTTGTTAAATTCATATATTCATGCCTGAGCCGGCGCTGACAAGTATTCTGGTACCATATATACTCACCATATAGCAACTTTATTGTCTAAATGCACACCATTTGTTGTTTCTGTTAGTAACGATTATCCGCTCAACACTGTACTGATACCCTCTGTGCAGCTGCACTGACTATATATCCTGTATCGTTGTCAATATGCATAATGGCACTGTATTCAGGTGCATTGGCCATGACTTAACATGTCGGATGTGAGTTGAGTTAAGAACAATGACTAACTTGAGAGTCTGATTCAGGCATCGTTAGACGTCCTGTCAGAGCACGGTACACTATATGCACCAGCGGTCTTGAAACAAAGAATTTATTATTACTTTTTTGCGAGGCATCTCGGTCTACAGCACTTACGAAACTGCGTTCCCCATAAGCACTGCGACGTCTGCACGGTCCTGCCGTCTGGACTTTTCCGACGCGCACGCGCCCTCCACTCAGCCTATTTATTTGCATCATGACTGCCCGTCGGCCACCTCCGGTCACAGCTTCTGTACCACCCGGGGTACCGACGGACAGGTAGGCAGATTGTACCCCGCTCCCTTCAGCACGTTTATTCCCAGTGCAACGTTTGTTACTACTGATTGCACCCAAGGCACACATTAGTAACGGTCTCCCTCAATGATTAATGGTGCACGCATGGCTCTCACTTCCTGGGGCCGCGCTTACTCAGTTTAAGTAACCGTGAGCTTGATCAATATCTGATACCGCTACATGCACGCAGCATAAAATCCTTGCATGGCTACTAACTCATACTTGGTTTCACGTGTCATTAATCGACTCGAACTCCTAGTTTAGGCACCTGTAATAAGCGGTAACTGCTGTAAATAATTTTTACTCCTGCTAGCACCCACGGGGCCGTTCTAATGAGCCATTAACATCAATCTAGGCAGTTGTCACTTCCTTTAATGTATCGCTGATTTGCCACTTATGTTACACACTCAATACCACCGAACGCCATGTAGAGGCCACCGCGAGATGTTTAGATCACACTCTTGTGATAAGTGCTTTTACCTTTTGTATTCTGGAAAAGATTTCTGTATATATCTGTTTACCTGTATCAAGTATGCTGCAAAAATCAGTGCTCTCTGACCTCTGTCTTGTAACTACTTTTTAACTACCATTTGACTTGGCACTGATTATATTTCCTGTCTGCTTGCCAGTAGGTGAACACACACCTACTCCACATCATTAGAATTTAGACTCACTGGTTCCTAGGTGCCCTGGTTTATACTATGATAAGGTTCCTCCAATGTGCATGATTGGAGTTATGTCTGACTGGATAATGTCTGAACTGGTCTGACACATATTAACATCCTTTTTTCAGAGTGGTGCCTCTCCCCTGAGCTGTTGCCAGGCTGAGGTGAGGCCTCTTATCTGTAATCCACGGGTTAGACTATTGATTTACTTGGTCTGACTGCACTTTAATGGCATTACCGGTGATGAGTACATTTCGACTCGCACTACATGTACTTTTTCTTGATTTTAATGTTTAGAGACATATGCATTTGTTCTTGTTGCTTCTGTTCCCTACAGGTAAAACCAGTAAATCGTGTTCACCACAAGTGGATTACTGGTTTTGTATTTTGTGTATCTTTTTCGTTTCATCACTGACTACTATTTATAGTCTCACAATGTTCATGCAGTAGCACTCTATAGGTTCTGAAGAAGGCCGTGACACCTGCCCGGGTCAATTTTGCCGAAACATGTAGACCCGTTTCATCTGTCGCATGCAGTAACCATTTTTTCACACTGCACGTGCACTGTTTTTAACCCTAACACTAGGAGTGAGCCAATAAAGTTTTACTCCTTCTTAGTAGTTAGTTTTAACATCCCGTTACTCACACTTTGAGATCCCTTTCTCTGCACTGCGCTCGTTACCCAACCTTTTTGTTTCACATCTTGAGGATTTTTAGGATATCCTTCACTGAGTAGGAACCTTAAAACATCCCTGAGCTCCTCCCTCACAGTGAGGGGGTTGTAGCCCTTGGCGGGGCTAGGAGTCTCCGCCAAGAGGAGAATCTCAGATGATGAAGCATGCCACCTCTGTGGGTGATGGGATTTCGTCCTATTTAAAGGACTCCCCCTCTAGCAACAAGATATCTCTTTTGTAGTCTCGTCTCTGTGATTCACCGGCAGTCTAGACCTGAGGATTTCTTGTGTTTTGCATTACTGTTTGGGGAATTAATCCTCGCCGGTCTTTAAAATCTCCCTTGGGACCCCCCCCCCTCCTTCTTTATTTCTCTATTATGCTTTGTACCCTCAGCATGAAGTTTTTGCCAGGGTTTGTTGGGGCAAGCTGCTAAGATCCTCTTCACAAATGAATTCCAGGTGGTGATGCGTTTTTTTTCACTCTGTTTCTCTGCTCCTATGTTGAGAGAGCACCAGGTAGGGAATGTTCCAGATGAGATTCTGAGTGGTGGTGTGCTTGACGTTTATATGGTCCTGTGGGTTATGTTTAAATTGAGGTCCCCAGTGATTAACATATGGACATCTGGGTGACGGGATACTAAGTCCGCCACAGTACACTGCAATTTACAGAGTAATGCTTTCTTCTGTCTATGACTGGTTTATTTAAACATTTACTATGATTTAAGGGCAAGTTTTGGCTATTGGTCCATCTAATGATCTTCACAGCCTGTAGCCAAGGTTCATGTGCATCTAACGCCTTGATGTCAGAGATACGTCCGCACTGAAATAACTGGATAGTCTGCCCTTTGTCCTTCCTTTGGTGACCAACTTACTTGCTTGGGTTGATATTTCGAGGAGGCCGACTAAAGGAGTGGGTAGTCCAACCAGGTTTCTTGCAATATGACAATATGGAATCTGAACAGGTACGCGGAGAAATGTGCTTTGTCCAACTACTGGTGCAAACCCACGACATTCCAAGAATAGGTGTTTAGCAAGACATCAGTTTCCATTGCAGGATGTGCTGGGGGGACTCAATCAGGTGAAACACTGGGAGCCAGAGCAGCAGGCAGCCAAGCCAGTCTCGGCCATTATCAATGTTTGCTTTCGTGGTAGTGGGCCGAGTCAATGTACTGTGTGATGCTGACCTGTGCCCACTTTTACCAGTAGTCAGTTTGGCTTCTGTTGGATTTCTAAGATGGAATAGGGCTTCTCTTTTTTTCCTTATTTGCAAACACCTACTTAGTCTCTCGGGACTGTTTAGGCCATATGGTTCGTTCCTGGGCTTGATGTCCAACGCAGGTGGATATGCGTAGGCGCAAAATTGTGCAACTTTTATCCCTCCCAGTCCTCAAGTTTGTCCTTTAGACTATGGGCCCTCTTTGGAAGAATGCTTGAGGCAATGTGACCAGGGTGGGCTCTGAACACTGTGATTCTCTTGGTGATAAGAATTCAATTGACTGTATGTGTGAGGATTTTATTGCATTCAGATCATGCAACCCTTTTAAAATTCTCAATATGTTGTCACAGTTTAAAATATTGTGTCTTCTTCTCGACTTGTATTCAGGTTGAAAAAATGGCTAGAAAGCGCTTTGATCATACTCCATTGAGTGTTTATTCTCGTAAAGCCAAGATGTAGTTTATGTGCCTCTTGAGGATCTAGTTCAGGTTAACTCCGTCTGAATACCTTCTTTCTGAGTGCGAGATAACCATACGAGCCACTTTACTTTTTTCTACATAAAGATCTAGATACTCTTCAGAATTTGAGGGCTCTTCCTGGGATGAGCACTATATTTGGATACAGGGGTGCTAGTATTGTTGCTTCCACACATAGAACTTTGTTTTTTTTATTTGGTTTGGCCTGCCATCTCTATTTTGCCTTGTGCCCTTTGTAACATCTGAGGGCCACCTACTGTTGTCTATGCTACGTCACCTTGTCTCTTTGAGTAAATGGTTGTTTGTCTATCTGTGAGTGACCACAAGGCGCTATTTTTTTCAATGCTGAAATTTTATATTGGTTTGGCAGAGCATGGGAACATCTCCTAATGTTTTGTGATATCCTGTTTCCTTGTTTGATTGATTGGTGTGTGCTTTTTCGTCATAGTGGCATCTAAAAGCAATTTTATGTACTGTCTTTCGAGTTATTTTATTTCTGGGAGGCTTTTTTATTTATTTCTACGCTCCTCATTGTTTTGCTTTCAAGGTGAGGCTTTTTGTCCCAAAGCAGTTGCGGTCTGCATCTCTTTAGTCGATGAGGAGAGCACATGACGGTGCTCGCTGATTAAGTACCAGTAGGGTATTTGCTATGTATGGAGGGTGCCTTTTAGCATTTCCTGTCTGTCCTTGGTTATGGTCGTGTCCCGGAGCAGTCGGGGAGGAACCTTGATGACTGTTGTCCTCTCCAGTAAAAATACTTTTTATGGTGGTGAATTCCAATCTGTGCTTCCTGCCGTACCCTAGCCCGAGGACTTTTGAGGTGTAGACCTTGGCATACGACTGTCAATACAATGACCGCCCTGCAGGTGATGAGTCATCCACCAGGGAATTTCAAGTTTTTTTTATTTGTTTATTTGTAAATTTTACAGAAGAGAAATAAAACAAAATGAACACAAATATAAAATCAAGATAATACACAAAGAGAAATCAGGTCACATATATGAAAACGCTGTACATCTTCAATCTGCAACAGTAGGAAGAGGTCCAAGGGCACAGGGCCACAGATACTTCGTCAGTACTAAAGTGGCACGTCCCATGAAAGAAGGGAGAACTAGTTAAGCCAGCAGTTTTGTCCCATAAACATGTAGCGTGGAATGTGTACCATAGACCAGTAACTGAGCCTCAATCTGACAAGTGAACAAAAGAGCAACACAATATTATTCATTCTGTGATTCCACTTCATTACGTTTAGACTCCTGGTATTGAGCGAAGAGACCCCAAAAACTCAATGGGCGGGAGGTAGGTGGGAGCAGTTCACTGTAAATGTCTGAGTGTTACAATACACCATATCCTTTTGCCATTCAGCTACTGTTGGCAGAGGCCCGCGCATCCACCTCATAGCAAGCCTGCGCTTAGCTAGTAATAAGCCCATGGCTATCAACTTACGCACGTTTTTACGCAGCGGTTTCGTGTAGCCTAATAACGCCAATAAGGGTTCAGGTGTGATGAGAATACCCACTATGTCAGTAAGAACCGAGAAGACCTGGCACCAATAGGCAGCAACAGGAGAACATTGCCACGCTAGGTGGTAAAACCTGCACCCGGCATATCCCAGCGCTCACAACAGTCTGATTCACGCAGCCCATATCTGTGTAGTCGCTCTGGTGTATAGTGAACTCTGTTTAAAAACTTGAAATGTGCCAGTCTGTCTACCGTTGAATGAGATCTTACGCGTTACCTCGCAACAGTAAAACCATACGTCGTCCGTGAGTGGCGTTCCAAGGTCATTCTGCCATGCAAGTCGGGCTCTAGAGAGCGGGGTGATCTTGGTCTGCAAGGCCGAAGCGTATAGTTTAGAAACCAGCTTAATAGGGGAGCGGGAGTTGAGTAGTATAGTTAGTGGAGGGATTTCCATAGGTTCTGTCAGCTCATCTCCCAACACCGCGCGAAAAGCATGTTTGGTTCTGAAAAACTGAAACACTGTCCACGCTGTGGGCTGATTTATATTCGCGACGACCTCCTCCCAAGTAACCAATCGGCCATTCTTAAAAAGCTCTCCCATCTCAAATAGACCCAGACTCTGCAGAGAGCGGAGCATGCCTTTGTCTGAGCTAAAAACATACCAGTGACACCATTCAATACGCATTCGCGGCGAATACAGTTGAGCTCCGGCAAACAACCCAAGGAGGACGTGCCAGGCGTGCACCACAGAATTCAGAGTCCAGGACCCCACAACGCCTGACTGGAGCTTTAGATATAAGCCAAGGCAACGGCTCAGGGGTCGCAGCTACCCCCTCAATCTGGAGATGTGGAAGGGATTGGGGACCGTGAACCCAGGCATGTGCGTGCAACACCTGTGCAACACGATATTAAAGGTCAAAATCTGGAGCACCCAAACCACCAGCGTGATAAGGTAACATGAGAGTGTCCATGGATACCCGTGGCGCCTTACCCGCCCAGGCCAACCTCGTCATCAACACTCGCAGCTCCCTAAGCAGGTGACGAGGAACTACTATGGGGATGTTCACGAACAGAAAAAGAAAGCGAGGTGTTAGACTTGGCTTTTTCAGCGGGTTTACCCCCAGACTTTTTGCTTTTTGGCCTCCTGTTTTTGACCCTGTGTGTGTTGGTTTTAGGACTCTGGGCACTTTACCACTGCTAATCAGTGCTAAAGTGCATATGCTCTCTGTATAAAATGTGTTATGGATTGGCGTTTCCATGATTGGCCTATTTGGTTTATGTGTCAGTCCCTTGTAAAGTGCACTGTGAGTGCCAGGGCCTATAGACCAAATGCTGTTGGTGGGCTGCAGCACTGGATTGTGCCACCCACGCAAACAGCCCGTAAAGTGTAACTCGGGCCTGCCACCGCAGAGCCTGTGCGCAGCCTGGGGCTGCCATGTCGACTTGACAAGTGCACACACTTGCAAGTCCCTAAACCTTCCCTTTGCTACATGTTAGTCACCCCTAAGGTAGGCCCAAGGTACCCCTGTGGGCAGGGTGCGTTGTACGCGAAAGGTAGGATATGCCCTGGTGTGTGCGGCATGTCCTGATAGTGAATTACAGCCTAGTTCGTTTTTCACTATTGCAAGGCTACCTGTTCCCCCTAGGCCAGAACGGGCGGTTTTTGATTATTACAGTATATAATCCTAACTGACCCCGGGAACATGGTAGAAATTCGAGTTTAGTATGCCTGGACTCAGAATGATAAAATGCAGCTTTTAGTGAAGTTGGTTTTAACATTCTGTGTTTGAAAATACCACTTTTAGAAAGTGGGTATTTTCTTGTCTAACCATCCAAGCCTGCCTCTGCGAGGTTGTGTATTCCTTGTCTGGAGTGTGAGTGACAGGGGCTGGGGGATGCCAGGAGACAGGGTGAGTCAGCGCAGGGCTGAATAGCCAGATCGACCTGTAGATGGGTGGGAGGGGTCGCACCTGGGCCCTGAATAGGACAGTGCCTTCCCTCCACAATGCTGGCTCCACCTCCTGTGGTGCGTCTGATGTCCCTGGCCCACTCACTGAAAGAAGGGACGGAGACTTGTCAACAAAGTGCTCCAGAACTGGTTTGGACTAGGCAAAGGCCTCTCTGCCTTCAGAGAACAAAGGAATTTGGGATATAAATATGGGGGCCCTGACCCCATGAATTTAGATCTCGCTGGAATCAAGGAACCTGCCAAGACGAAGAGCGGGAAGAGCTGCCAGGAGGAGTACTGCCCCTTTGCTGTGTTGTTGCTTTGTTGGGTTGGCCTGCAGCTGCTGCTTCTGCCTTGGGCAGTGAAAGGACTGGACTGAACTTTCTACAAACTTGTGCTGAGTATCTCCAAGGGCCAGGAACCGAGCTGGCCTCCTGTTAAGAAGTCTCAGGGACTACAAAGACTTCACAAGCCTCTGGGTACCGCTGCTGGAACGCTGTTTCAGTTGCCACAGAGGAAGGGAACTGCAACCGACTCCGTCAACCGAATCCATCCCTGGCCGGTGACCTGTTTGCACTGCAGACCGCATCGCCCCGCTTCGCATCGCAACCCTGGTCTCACCGTGGGCGACGTCCAACGCCGCCAACATCGAGCCGCTGCTTGCACCGTGACCTGTGGGCACCGCAGTTCGCATCGCATCGCTTCACCGAACCAACCGGACCCGACCGACGCGGTCGCTGCAACTGGCTCAAGAGTCGAGACCGCACCGCATTTGGGGCACCGCTCGCACGTCTGCGACGCACCGCTCCGACTCGCACCGCTGTCCGACGCCAGCTCCCGCACTCAGGCTAGGTCGCCTGCATCGCAACCTGTCAGCACCGCATCGAGCATCGTCTCACCCTGCATCGCACGCCTTGGACTCACCGACTCCGTCTGCACGACGCTCATCGAGCCGCTGCCTGCACCGCATCGAGGGACACCGCACCTTGCATCGCTCCGTCTTGCACCGCAACCGCGACGAACGCCGACCGGCTCGTACCCTCCGTACCAGCCACAACGAGAAAAGGTACTGTGACCGAGTCTGTTCACGACTCTGCTGGCCCGTATCGACGCGGTCGGCTGGAACTGTTAGACTCTGTGGTTCTCAGCATCACGGTAGGCTCGGACGGAGCTACCGACTCGTACGAACTTTGCTTTTGTGCTACTCCTGCAAAGAAGAAGTTAACGTATCAAGTATTCATTCGTAAAGTACAGTATTGTGGATTTTTGTCGTAATTGGTCTTGTCTTGAGTATATAAAATATTGGTTATTTTTCTAAACTGGTGTGGTGTCCGTTTGTAGTGCTTACACTGTATTACTGTTGGTTATGTGCAAATGCTTTACACACTGCCTCTGAATTAAGCCTGACTGCTCGTGCCAAGCTACCACGAGGGTGAGCAGGGGTTACTTCACGAGTGTAACAACCCTTACCCTGACTAGGAAGAAGGGTCCCTACTTGGACAAAGGTGCAAGCCCTTGCCAACTAGAGATCCCATTTCTAACACGAGGCAATACCACCATCTTCATCAGGGAGATTCTTCCAACCAGTGAGAGCGGGAGTCGAATCCAACGGTCAACATCCTCAGTCAACTTGGCAATTGCTCTACCATAATTTGCACGGATCACCAGCTCAGCTTCCGAATGAATTTGAATCCCCAGGTATCGGACCGGATCTATGGTCCACTGCAGAGGGTAATCCAACTGAATGGGCGTCGTGCACGGCGTCAACGGGAAGATTAAAGACTTCTCCCAGTTAATTTTCAACCCCGATAACCCCCCAAATCGCAGCACTTCGCGGATAACAGGGGAGAGGTGCACTTCAGGGTTCCTAATAAACAAGAGCGTGTCGTCAGCGTAGGCTGACACTACTAAATTATGGTTAGGAAAGCAGAGACCCCTGTGCCCATGGTATTCCCTCAGTGCTCTCAATAAAGGCTCGGCAGCTAGAGCATATAAGACCGGGGATAGGGTGCACCCCTGCCTAGTGCCCCTTGAAATGAAAATGGGGTCAGACACCATATCCCCCACTCGGACACGAGCTATCGGCGAGTTGTATAGTATCTCCACCAGCTGCAGGAACACCTCACCCACCCCCACCCGACGCAGCACAGCATAGAGGAAAGGCCACTCAATGGAATCAAACGCCTTCTCGGCATCTAAGAAAACGGCCACAGCCGGGACATCTGGACGGGTATGCTGAAGGACTCCAAACACCGTCCGGAGATTATGGGAGAGAGAGCGACCTGGAATGAAGCCTGCTTGCTCCGAGCCAATTAGCTGAGGCAGTAATGGGGAGAGACGGTTAGCAAGAATTTTGGCGAAAATCTTAGTGTCCACATTCAACAAGGATAGCGGACGGTAGGAAGAACACCTTTGAGGGTCTTTATCCGGCTTCGATAGTGTGACAATCCACGCTTCCCGCATGGTCTGCGGCATAATCCCATCAGCCCCAATCTCCTGGAACAATGTGGCTAAATGGGGAGTCAACAGATCACTAAAGGCCTTGTGGAAAGCCACCGTTAGGCCGTCTTGGCCCGGAGTACTAACCTCCCTCATAGAGTTCAGTGCCAACCTTATCTCCTGGTGTTCAATGGGACGCATTAAGAACTCCCTATGCCAGTTTTGTAACCAAGGCAGTTCGATATATTCTAAATATTGTGATATCTCCTCCTCACTAGGGGAGACCTTCGAGCTATACAGCTCTTGATAGTAATCCCGAAACCGATTAGTGATATCTGCCGGATCAGACCAGGTCAAACCCCCGTCATCTGATAAAATTGGAATTCCTCTGGACTCTAATCTGCTCTTAGCCATAGCTGCGAGAACCGAACCCGGTCGATCCACCTCTCCATATATTCTGGCCGTAGCATATTTGCCCATATGCCTTACCTCGCTGTCCGCCTCAGCATTAAACTCGGCTAACGTGGAGTTCAAAAGCTCAAGGAGTTGCGGAGAGGACTCCAGTGCCAGATCGATCTCCAAAGCGGCTATCCGGGCTTCCAATAAGGCCAGCCTATTACGAATAGCGAGGAGCACTCCAGCCTGTTTACTAATGGTTATGCCCCTAATATAGGCCTTAAATGATTCCCATACAGTCACAAAAGAGTCGACTGTACCAATGTTGATCGCAAAATACTCAGATAGCCCCATTCAGGTCTGCTTTAAAAACTGCGTCTAATAGCGAATAAGGAGGAAACTGCCACAAAAAGGGAAGGGGCCCACGCGGAGGGACAGATATAGTCAACAGAATAGGTGAATGGTCAGAAAACGTCTGGGCCAATACTTCACAGTCCTGAACCTTGGGTAGCAATGATTGCGAGATGAACCAATAATCAATGCGTGTGTGTATATCATGAGGAGCCGAATAGTGTGTAAACCCATCTCTGGCCTTAGAGCGTGTCCTCCATACATCCACCATTTGCAGTTGAACCAAGATATCCTCAATCGCTCTGGCAGTAGCAGATGGAGGTCTAATAGGCCCCCGGGAACGATCCAACGTTGGATCCAAAACACAGTTGAAGTCCCCGCCCCATAATACAGATGAAGTGGGATGTGCCTTAATAGCCCGGAATAGGGACTGATAGAACTGGGGGTCATCATAGTTCGGGCCCTAGGAGTTCACTACAAGAACATCTAAAGAGGAGTTATAGCAGGGAGTAATGACATATCTACCAGAAGGGTCAGCACTACTACGGTCAAGCTTGAGCTTCGAGGCAGGGTTGATCCAAGTTATAATGCCTCTAGAATGCGAGGTAAAGCAAGCAGCATGAAAGACCCCCAAAACACGGCTCCCCGTCAATAAGCTACAGCTTGGGCGGAGATGCGTCTCCTGCAATAAAGCTACGTCCACCTCCTTCCTCTTCAAATAAGCCAGAACTTTGCGCACCTTTCTGTGGTCATTCAGACCTCTAACATTCCATGTCAAAAATTTCAAACGTGCCTTATGGGCCATATTGTTGTGCAGTCAGTCTGTATGCCGGACAGTAACGTGCCTGCATAGTACCCACCCCTACAGGACCAAGCCCCTCCCTGACCATAAAAATACAACCAACAGCATGTGACCTGTAAAAAGAAAATGTCAAAGACACACAAAACGAATCCCCACAATACCACCCTCCTCCCACGCCTTGCATACCCCAACTGTGCAGAGGCGATATACAACCCACCCTGTTCCAAAAACACCTCCATCTTTACACATAGAAAAAGGAAAGAAAAAAAAAAAAAGAGGGAAAAAAGGAACACCTAACGAGTTCCCAGACATTTCCAACAACAGCGGGTAATGCTGTGGGGCGGATGTTACCCAGCAATCCGAACTTTGTACTACTACACCATACCACTGATAAGCATACATTAACTCTTCGCTAAAACAGGAGAAACTACTGCGGAAAGTCGAGGCCACCAACGCGGCGCTCCGGACCACCACTCTCAGGATGCTGTGCGAAATAACATTACAACTCTTGTCAATACACTTCCATCATCGGGAAGGAAGCTCCCACCCCCCCCCCCAATCGATCAAGAATATCAAGGCAACAAAAACATATTAAAAGGCACTGCAAATATTAAGAGAAGAACAGTGTAAACCCAGTCCTCCATATTCAGTCGTTATCATCAATGTTCTGTGAGGCAACATCACCATCAACGTCAGCGCCTTGAACTTTCTTGCGTTTGCCAGCCACCTCCCAGGACTTCAGAGCTTTCTGCAGGGACTGCGGATCTGAGAAGATTTTAGGTTTGCCATCAAATAGAACTTTCAGCTGCGCCGGATATAGCATAGCATACTCGATGCTATGGTCTCGCAGCCTGCGCTTCAAAGGGGCAAACTGCCTCCGGGCGTCCTGCACCTTCATGGTAAAATCAGGAAAAATGGACAATGAGGAACCTTCGTATTGGAACGTGCCCAGCTCTCTTGCTCTGCGTAAGGCAGCGTCCCTGTCACGATAATTGAGGAGCTTAGCGATGATAGGCCACGGACCCAGCGAACGATGCGCCCTCTCAATCACGAACATGGCAGAGAAAGTTTCAGCCCCAAGTAGCGTTTTCAGTAGGTGTTCAATAAAAAGTTCCATGGGGCCTGTGGACGTTGATTCGGGTAAGCCCGTGATGCGGAGATTGCACCGCCGCGATCTCGCTTCCAAATCCTCCGCCCTGTCCTGCAGCGCAACCAGTGCTTTCTCGACCTGCCGCTGGGTATTATTGGTATCTGTTTGGACCTCCTCAGTTTCGGTGATACGAAGCTCTGCCATATCTAAGCGTTCTGCATGCTTATCGACTCGTTCCGCCATTCTGTCCATCCGATAAGCCAGCGTATTGATTTTGGCGTCTATAGCTGTCAGGCCGCGCTGCATGGATGCGATTATTTGCTTAATGTCACTCACAGGGTCGTCATTAGGATTGTCCGAGTCAGCCGACGCCGCATCAGCCGTGTCTTCATGGCGCTTCGATTTGCGCTGTTCAAAAGTGAGCTTCAGCTGGGTCTTATCCGGTTTGCCCATGGCTGCCGCGATGGTATGCACAGACTACACAATTCCAGAGTTACAAGGGCTACGCAGTCACACACACCAGGCCCAGATCACCACGGGTCAGGAAGTCAATGGGCACCAAGGAGTGAGTCCAGAGCCGGACTCAGGGCTGTCAAACCGCAAATGCCACCATGCAGAGCGTGTACTCCTCAGTAATAGGATTGCAGGGCACAGTTCCACTCCCGGGGTTAACAGGCCTCCGCTCGTCCTCTGGAGCCTAGGGAGGAATAGGTATCGATGCAGCCCCAATATCACCAAGCTCCAGCACCGGGGCCCAACGCCACAGCAGCACCCCAGGGCTCCGATGTCCCCAACCTTTGTGGGAGTCAGCAGAGAACTGCGCTGCAGCCTCTCGGCAGGGGCGTAATACAGGCCCCGGGGGCACGTCTACCCAGCACTCGATCCGTTGCCCCCGAGAACGCGCAGCTCACCTCCTATGTCACTGAGCGCAGAGTCGCGTCCTCCGCTCTCCGCCAAGCCGCATCTCCCGCCGGCGCACGCCGATGGAGCACCGCACACCCTCCAGCCGCAGCCGCGGCCGGCTCCAACAGCGCTCCGCCGCGCGCACGTCAGCCTCGTCACTAGGCCGCGTGCCGATGAGAGCGGTGGTAGCCCGGATCGTCCGAGTAGAGGGCGCAGGAAGGATCGGGACGCCTCGTCCGAGTCAGCAGGTAGAGGGGGGTCATCCCAGCCGTCTGCGTGTGCCCCAGCAAAGCTGCAGAAGGTGCCAATAGCGGAGCTCGATCACCGAGCGGCCATTTTACAGCCAGGCAAGCTCTGCCCCCCCCCCCTGGGAATTTCAAGGGTTGCAGGGCATTCCTCGTCACTCCTAGGTGAGCTTGCTTGTACTGGGCATCCCTTTTTATTTTCAGTTCCATCATCAAATTATTTAAGACCTTGGGTAGGGCACTCTACTTATCTATGATGGGCGAACAGGGGGAAACAAACATAAATGGGGTCATTTTCGAACTGGGCTCTGGTAATGAGCAAATTTAGTTTTCCTAATTTATCGTCAATACTGGAGACAAACAGTGCAAGAGTGTCTTTAAGGACCACCTGTATATCAAGCTTCAACAGGTGGTAATTTAGGGACTTTACTCCAACTTGAAGGGTATTCTTCAGGATGTCCCACCACCCAGTTGTGCTACTTGTCTCTGTTCTACTTTTTTAGAGGATTTTGTTGGTTCCGCTGCCAGCAGCTATTCCACGGAGTGAGGTTCTAGCACTGCAATTGCATTCAGTGCTGATGTTAATGAGATGAACTTGGGTACTAGGTCCTTACTGTCCCAGGGGTCTGAGCAGTCAAAATAGATTGATTCAAACAGACTCCTGTGTTCTCTCTGATTTTGAGAGTCCATGCATAGATTGCCTAATAGGCATAGTAGAGATCTGGCATTGCAGTATATTTAATCAATGACAGTTTGTTTCTTGTGGGTGTGGGGCTCTTTATCCACTTCTAGAGATTGCTAGCTTAGTGTCTAGGTAGATTTGTAACCCCACTTCTTCCTGCCATGCTTTCGGAGGCTGCGGGCCTGCTGTTTCTTAAAGAAATGGAGTAATGATGGGGGTCACTTTCTCGTTATGATGGTGGTAGAAGAGTCTACAGGCCTTGTTCTGCATGAGCGCATTGCCAGACTTGGAATGGTTAACCTAATTAATTAGCAGTTTTTGAATTGTGCTACTTCACAAGGAACTGAATCTCTTTTAGCGGCCCCTACCTGCTCTTCCCCCCACACCCCCATCCCTGTACTGTTCGGGCCTCTGGAGGGATTCAAAGTATTAAATAAGCAAGAACCCTGTTGGCTGTAACCTCTCAGGGATCAGTATTCCGATTCAGGTTCAAGTGACTCAAAGGGGGCTGTGTGTGGAAAGGATCAGCCATTCTGTAAGAGTCGTTGGGGCAGAACTGTACTCAGCCTCACTTACATTTTAAAGGGGCTTGCCTCTAGCACACACAAAGGAAGCTGACACTAGTCTTTCATCACCCCAGACTTCTTGGAGCCTTGACAGGGGAAGGGAAGAACTTTCCAAGACCAGATGTGGGGGTAGTATAGGGAACCCCTCACTTTCAAAGGCTGGCACCAGGTATAAATACCTCCTGAGCTATTCATCGGATCACTTCTGGACCTGTGAAAGACTTCGAGGAAGAACTACTCTGCTACCCTGCTACTGAAGGACTGTGCTGCTGGCCTGCGCTAGAAGGGCCTGAGAAAGGTAGACTGGACCTGCTCCTTGAACCCAGGACCACCAGAGTGGCTCCACGGGCTAACTGGCTGGCCTCCTGTGTGTGCTGCAGGGACATAACACGCTCCAGAGACCTGTCGTGCATCTGCCCGGCTGACAAGACCCAACTGGACCTGAACTGACAGAGCGATGCAGCTTGATGCAGGACCTTGCATCACAGCACCATGTAGCTCCTGATCGTCTTCCTCTTTGGAACCGACGCATTGCGATGCAACTCGATGCAGGACCTAGCATCGAAGCCCCTCTCAGCTCCTGATCGGAAGTTTTATCAGAGCCAATGCAGCACGACGCAACTCGATGCAGGATCTCGCATCTTATCCCAAATTGTCATGTAGTTCCTACAAATCTATATAGGATCTGCGCGTTTAGACAACACAATCTAAGGGATTGGTGTCCAGACTGATTCCAGTCACCCCCAAAGGATATGTTAGTCTGTAGACCAGCTAGCTCACAGTGCCACTATGAGCCCCTCTTACCAAGGAGCGAATAGTTTCTGGCAACTATCGAACATGATAACTCTGACCCCTCAGGGATCGTGGAAACAAGACAGTACTTTTCGCTCAGTCACTTGTGCTCACTTTGTCTCAGAGAGATGCACAGAATAAACGGTGGGGACGTTTTCAATAAGTATTTATTAAACCAGCGGCATTCTAGTATAAAATACGTGTGCTGCAACAACCATGAGACATATGCATACGGTTATAAGCACCAACAGAGTAAAAAAAACGTATAATTCTACCGTAGTGCTAAAAAAATGAATATATGCAGGCATATAGATATGACAGTAATAATGCGTACTCCTGCAATGCAACCCTCGCTAGATGTACCTAAGTGTACCTAGTCTGTCTAGCAAGTATGTAGGTGTAAAGCCAAGAATCCCCTTAGGATAGAGCCAACCTCATTACCTGATGTGGGCGAGCGAAAGACCCCGTCTTGGCCTCAAGGAGGACACCCCGCAAGGGATGTCAGACCACTGCGTGCTGGAGTGTCTGCGTGCAGGACCTCAGCGTCTCGTGTCAGCATGGAAGTCTTTCTCCTCTGGTTTGTCCATTGAAGATGTAGTGCTTATATACCCAAAAGGTACCTTCAGGGGTTCTACCTAGAAGTGTACTATGGGCATGTCTGGCAAGGATGACGATAGAGGTGACCCTTCTACAGAGTTATTATTCAGAAGATGGTAATCCTGCTGTGATACTGAGAATCCTCATGCATAATACATGAGGCTAGTTTTGGAAGAAAACCACACAACAGTCATGTAGCACGTAACTAAGTAAAACTGAACATCAGACCCGTTATGTAGAACAATGGTAGGACAGATGTCGGTAAAAGGTTGTGTAACTACCTAGGCCTTTGTTGGGGTACATTAGGCTTCATAACAAAATACAACCAGGTACACATTCCAGTGGGCCAAACTCGGTCCTGTACCTGGCCCCTGCTCCATCGTGGTCGGCTTGAGCTTGTGACTTTGTCCTGATCCCATGCAACCAGATAACCCCTGTTGGCATTTTGTGCTTTTTTGGCGCAACCTTCACTTAAGACTTTGAAATTTCATATCTTCTTTGAATTTTCTTGTGTGGTGTTTTCACTTACTAGGGTTTGTGTGCTGCATAAATACTTAACTTAGAGGTGTAAAGTCTGACGGCTTTGTGCCAAACTACCAGAGGGTTAAGCACAGGATAATTTAGTGACTTTTGTGGTTAACCTTGACAGGGATTGTGTTTATTACTGGAGAGGGCTTCCATCCCTTTCAACTAATAACCCAATTTCTTACAGTTATCTATTGAGGAACACTGCAGTGAAATATTCACATATGAGTCTAGTAGTTCTGAGCGAATATTTGTTTTCAAGTTATCTGCTTATTCTTTACCTAATGGGTAGAGGTATAGATATTGTTAGTGTAGCAGGTGCAGTGGCTCCCGGGTCCGTGGTTGTAAGACTCGCCCATCCCTAATTGTGATAGTATTTTGCTGTGCAACCACAGCTGATTGTCCTCTTTTACTGGCTTGCATTAAGGCCCACAACACAACTTCTGTGCCGCTGCTGGTCAGTAATTCTTTCAAGTCCCAAAGTGAAGATTTCACTTTAAGTAGGAGCAGTTACCTTTTAATACCCTGTTCCAAATTGGTTATCCTCTTCTTTCCTTTTTGAAGAGTATTGATTATACAAATATGTTGTACTGAAGCAAGGGCCCAAAGCCCTATACATTGCGGGAAAGGATGTCGCGGCAGAATACAGTGGTTTTCTGTCGTATGTAAACTTGTAAATACCGACAAACGCATGATTGGGAATTGACAAAACATCGAGTTTGGACTGATAATGTAGATAATACTCTGCGTTATACATGGTAAAGTTGGCTGTTGGACTTGTTTTCATTTCAACATAGCACAGTAACAGAGGGCAGTAAACCTAATAGTATCCGGCGAAAAAGGTTGGTAGATACTTCTTAAAACAAGCCAGGTTTTCAGCTGAAGCAAATCTACTCTATTTTGATAGAGTAGATTTGCTTTTGCCTGCAAACTCAGAGAGAGTTCCACACTTTGGCTGCTGTTGTAGAAGACGCATGTTCTCCATCAGTGACCGTTTTGGCTCTACTGGTGGCAATCTAAAATTGTTTTCTGATCTGAGGAAGATGACGGTTGATAGAAGGAAATGCATTTGCAAAAGATGAGGGTGATCTGAGGTGTAGGGCTTTGTGGATAATTGTTAGGGCCTTAATGTCTACCCAAGATTGAATGAGAAGCCTGTGTTGAGATTGCAGTACTGGTAAAAAAAATTATCTTGTGACAGTTTTTGTAAGCACTCCTCCTGCAGCATTCTGATCAAGTTTCAGATTCATTGATTAAATGAGCGTAGACAGGATGAGATTGAATGATGGTGTTTACTATTGGCTTATGTAAAGACGGATCATTAAAGGGGAGATTCTGTATTCGAAGATGTGAAGCGGTGCTGGCTGCATTTATAGATTGGGCTTCGAGAGACCAGGTGATTTCAAAAAGAACTCCTAAGTTCTGTACTTTTTAAGGGTCTGGTGGGCTGCCCGTTATATCTGGCCATAAGCTTGTGTCCCTTTCCACTACAGATCAACCAGAGGTAATTAAGATCTCTGTTGTGGTCAGGTTCATCTTCAGTTAGTTGTTGGCAATCCTTCCCCTGATGATGGTGAGGGCCTCCATTAAAGATTTTGTCTTTCAGTTGGGAAACTCTTGTGCACTAAATGGGTTAAAGATAAGCGGAGTATCCTCAGAATACATGTAAAAGCATATCTTCTGCTTGGTGGAGCAGTTTGGCAAAGAGCTGTTTGTATATTTTAAACAGAGTGTAAGAGGATTGACCTCTACAAGACCCTGTTGTTGATGTTGCATACCTTCAAAGTGTACGGGGAACAGTTACCACTTCTGATAACCTTGAAGTGAAAGATGTTATCCACTTCAGGACCTGTTGTTCTACTGTCTTAAGCAGGATATTGTGGTCAGTGTACTAAATGTGGCCAACACGTCTGAGAACAAACATGCCAGTTCCTTCATCAGAGAGTTGGCCATCGTAGAGTGAGTGTTTGTTATCCTTGCAAAATTGTGGATGTGACTTGTACAGAATCAAAACTTTGGTCCCCTTCAAGAGTTTCTGGCTTGTTACAAGAGTTACCCACCATACTGGAATTACAAGTTTTAAGGTTTACCCGCTGTACTCTGGCTGCTTAAAGCAGTCAATCTCTCTGGGTAAAACTTGTGCTGATAATTCACAGTGAAACCTCCACTTTTAATCCTCAGTATTTTATAATCCCGGAGGTGTCAGTGACCCTGGTACAGTAACTCTAGGGCAATTGTTCTTAACCTTTTGACTTCTGTGGATCCCTATTTAATTTTTACTGTAATCCGCTGACCCTTAGTGAGTCATTATTGGAATCTGGGACCCCCAGCCTAAGAAATTTCAATGATTTGAACTGCAAAACAATTTTACTGAAACAAGCATTCATCAAACAAATACACAAATGATGAAATATTTTAATCAATTCACAAACCAGCATTAAAAAAAAAAAATCATGTTAATTTTAATGGGAAGGTTAGCACTTCTCTAAATTCAATTGAGGCTACCTATCATCCATACTATAGTCTGTTTGATGTACTTTCACTGCTCCCATGATTCTTTTGCATTTACATTACATTTTTTAATTTAAAATTTGGCTTCTTTATTGTCATACACTTTATTAATCTGTTAAAATTATTTTATTTTCTAAGTAGTCAACGACCCTTTGAGTAGGTATCGTGGTCCTGCAGGGGTCCCCGGACCACAGATTAAGAACCACTGCTCCAGGGTGCCAGAGTTAACAGCAGTAAATCCGGGGCACTTGAATGAGGCACTAAATGGTGACGGCCTCATGTTTTATTGATTCACCTATCTTTGTGTTTCATTAAATGTGACCAGTTTAGTTTTGCCAGATTTTTTGTTTCAAACTCCCTGTAAATCTGCTGTTATCTTGATGTTGACACTAAAACTGCCCGTCTGTATCTGAATAGCATCCTTAAAAAATGCACCAAAGGCCCATTTTCTAGCCATGGGTTTTGGCTGGAAAATACCACACAATATTAAAAACTAAAAGTATTGCGCACAAAGTAGGTCAGAGGATATGTTTATGGAATTGCCATTGAGAATGAGGTGTTTGCTCAGTGTGTTTGAGAGCAATATGAACTGCATAATTTGAACACGTATTACAATGATTTTTTTATTAGAACAATTTTATTAAGTTTTTGTCAATTACATACACATGCATAAACACTCCAGGCTCATTAATCTTCTAATATACATTTTGGCCGATCTCTTTCTTTCTCTACAGACAGGGTCTGTGTTTATTTGAAGGTAAACGTTTCATTTTACTCTGTCCAGCAGTCTTTACTAGCATTCACTCGTCCTATTTTAGGTAGGCCATGCGACATTGGGTTGCAGCGGAAGTATTGTTTAAGCTACATCTCTGAATATCACTCAGCCTTTGTCTGTACAATGCTACTGTTAACTATTTTAAAATTACTTTGCAGCACAACTCGGAGTGCTGCAGATTTTTGTGTTTTATCTTCTTAGTCTCTTGGAACTGGCTAGCAGCCTTGCATGACTGAGGAGAGTGTGGGACATGTTGCAGGAACACGGAAGAGGAATTGGAGACCGCTAGGGAGTAGTTCGCTAACCTGTTCCATTTACACTCTCTGCAAGATCAAGAAGTGTCATGTTGTGTATATTTTTTTAATGTGACATGTAAAAATATACACCAGCTATGGGAATCCGTGGGACTGCTGTTAAAGGGCTGCTTTCCTTTTAATCTAAGAGGTCTCAAGCTGTAAATTTGGGCCCGTTTATATCGGCTATCTCGGATTAAACAAGTAGCAACATGGAGAAAATTGCTCAGACACACGCTTCTAACTTTCTGTCTAGCTCCTCTGGCACATATTGTGCAGTTCTTTAGCTTTTCTCTAGTGTCCTATGCAGGTGACACACAGTTGTGTCTATTTCTGAGCAAGTGTTCTGTGGCCAAGAGCTTTTTAAAGATTGTGTATCACCACAGCCAAACGGATGCATAATGGCTTTCTCCAGCTTAGTTCGGCAAAAACAAGATTCTCGTCTTTGGCCATTCTAATACCAATTTGTCTCCGGCTTGGTGGCCATCTGAATTGGGCCAGAGTCCTAGTGACCATGATCTGTCATTCTGTAGGCTTTCCGCTTCTCTTTGCTAAAATCACTTAGAAGGACCCTGACCTTCCAAATTTTTGCTTGCTGTAAAATGGTCATTCATACTATGATCTATTTGAGACTAGATTATGACAGTTCTCTTCTTCTGGGTCTGCCAAAATATTACATTCACTTACTTCAGCTAGTCCACAACATGGCCACCCGCCTTGTCTTGAATTTGCTTAGGCATCGCTTCCCAGCTAAGTGACCTACATTGGCTCCCTACTCATAAAAGGGTTTTATTTAAGGCAGTTATGTTAACTTGCAGAACTCGAGGTCCAGTCTATTTGCAGACGCTATTCCAAATGTATTATTCAGGTTAAGTTCTAAGATCTATTGGATGCCTTGCTCTGGACTGTCCCCAGAATATGTAACAACGAATCGGTGAACATTCCGTTGTTTTCCAGGCTGCCATACTATGGAATTCACATCTTTTAACTTACTGTCACTTCACTCAATAGAAGGCAGATATTGTCTGTTTAAAAAAAGAAAAACACTAAAGACCTATCTCTTTAATCAAGACGGCCTTTTGCAGTGTAACTAGTGCATTGATGCCCTTATTTGGGCAACTCTTGAAAAGATTGTTTCAGTCCTGTTGGTGTGGATATCACACTGCATGTAGATGTGTTGGTGGTGCACGAAAGTTCCCGTTGATAGGGTAGTGCTTACCTGTGGCAAGTGTGATAAAGATGGATGCAGTAAGGCATGCCAGTATCTGGATTGGCCCTATTATTTTCCTTGAAAGCCTCCCTCCACCTCTCATACCAGTTATTGAAGGACAATACTGGCATTAGTGAAGTCTCGCTCGTTTGACCTGGCAACAAATCTGTTCTTAAGGTAAGTTCCAATCCCCATAACCTTTGTTAAAGAGAGTGCATCATGTCACAGTTGTGAGGTCTTGTGACTCTGCCATGATGTGCATGTAGATTATGCTCTTTTACTTAAGCAGCTCTTATTCGTAACAGAAGTCTGTGTCGGTGGACTAGGGCATGTTTTTCATACTGCTATGTGTTTTTAGTCCATGTAAACTGTTGCCTGTAATCGGGAAAGGGCAGCACAGATTTCTCAAGAAGCTCATGGGGAACTGTTGCTTTAGACACTGTTGTCTTACCGTATCCCCGGCTACCCATCAAAGCAAAAAGATTCATGTGCATCAACTTGTGTATGATCGGGAGCAGAAATGTTTTTCTATATTTTGTAGGAACTGCCCCTCTCTGCAGGGTCACTCCCAAACAATTTGCCTTCGCTCTGGTTACACACTGACCTCTGTAGTGTATTAGCTAATAGAGGTCTCGTAATGTACTACAGTGCATTGTCCACTGGTTACCTTAACTCTTCTATGTATTTCTCATTTAAGCTGCACCTTATTTTATATGTAACTGCCTGAAAGTTAAAGACCAAAATTAACCTTACATGACATTCAGGTGTTTTAGCCATACCTTTGACCCCGCCCTGCACTCACTGACCCCGCCCCTATTGCATGCAGCATCACAGTTCCCATATTTGATAATAGACTTCGGCCGCTGCTCAGCAGACCGTCTCGGGCTCTTAGTGGCTACTGAGGAACCCGCCTAGCCGAAATCTTCCATGGACCTCCGCGAGAGAAAGCGAAACTGAGTGGCGTCTGTAGAATATAGTGCGAGTGATTGCTGAAGAACAAGAGCATCTAAAGCCTGCCGCTGATGGTGGCGTCTGTTGAATAGAGCACGAGTGACTGCTGAAAAACAAGAGCTCCTAAAGCCCGAGCACCGCCGCTGACTGAGGGCAAGCACGGCTTTCCGTGTCCCGAGGCGCCTCCGATGCCGATGGCAGGGATGGCTTCGGTGGCTGCCTGCTATTTGGAATGGCGCTGCCGGGGGACCTGCCAGTGGGCTCGGCCTCATTAGGTATGGTGAAGGTTATCTTCCTGCCAGGGGTCCCTACCCTGTCACTTGTTCTGGCCAACGTCTTTACTAAGAAGTGTTTGTGACCCATAAACGAACCAATAGTTTCAATCTGAGGCTGCCCAACTAGGGAGGGGCGTGGATGGTGGTCGGGGCTCAGCCTTTTTTTCATACCTTCGTCTGTTTTTCTGAAAGGCGTGTGTGTGTTTGGGTTTGCATGTTATAACAAACGTTTTTCGCTTAGTTTGTCTTTCTGCAGTGCTAAAGAATGCTTTTGTGCAAATGCACGAAGCAGGAAAAAAGCAAATGCATTAACCAAACTCTCTTCCTGCTAGTCACGCGTGCGTGCGGAATCCCCTTTAAAAAACAATAATAATTGATGATAAACTGTGGGTTGAGTCTTAACATGTTCTGAACCGCTTAATGCTCTTGCAGCATTTGTTCTACATTATTATTATTATTATTATTATTATTATTATGGGATTTGTATAGCGTGTGGCTGCCCTGAGGCTTCCCAGTGCTGCAGGTCAAAAACTGAGTAGGGTGCCGGTGACTTAGAAATATTGCTTGAACAGCCACGTCTTGATTTCTTTCCGAAACTGTAGTTCTCTGTCTATCCGTCTGTATTCCAACGGCAGGGAGTTCCAGAGTTTGGGAGCCAGATGGGAGAAGGATCTTCCTCCCCATCTTTCCCTCCTGGCCTTTGTTTGTGTTAGGCGTTCCTCTGTGCTAGAACGTAGCCGCCTAATTGGGATATAAGGAGATATTAACTTCCTGATTTTTTTTTTTTTTTCCGGACCTTTATTATGGCGTGCTCTGTGAATGATGACCAAGACTTTGAATTTTATTCTTTCTTCTATCGGCAGCCAGTGGAGGTCCACTAGGTGCTTTTTTACTGAGTCCCGTGTGGGGACATTACAGAGCAACCTAGCGGCTGCATTCTGTTACCTGCAGTCTGCACGTGACATATTTAGGAGCCCCCAAAAACAGTGAATTTCCATAATCTAGTCGAGGTTACCAGAGAATGGACCACCGTCTTCCTGAGCTGTATTGGCACCCTATCCAGGATTTTCCGTATGCTTCTCAGTATTCCAAAACAGGTTGCGGCAACCTTGGCCTGTGTCGCCATGCAGAGGTCAGATTCTAGCCAAAATCCTAGGCTTTTTATTATTTCTGCAGGTATAGGTGGATTACCCAGGCAAGCTGGCCAATCTATGATGGGCCTGGGTATTGATTTGTTTCCGAGACATAATATCTCAGTTTTCTCCCCGTTCAACTTTAGACAGCTTCTCGTCATCCACTCTTTGACTCTTATCAAGCAAGACGACATTTTCTCCCCGTCTGCTAATTTTTGGGTCCAATGAAATAACCAGCTGCGTGTCGTCGGCATACGAGGTCATATATGTCAAATTCTTGCACAATCTTGGCAAGGGGCTCCATGTATACATTAAAAAGGGTTGGGCTTAATGCTGATCCCTGTGGAACGCCGCACTTCAGCAGCATGGTTTTGGAGAGAGTGGAATTTTCTTGTACTTTGAATGTTCTTTCATTCAAGAATGTCGACAGCCATTTGAGTGCCATGCCCTGAATCCCCATATTTGACAGCCTTCTGCGTAGTATTTGATGGTCCACCGTATCAAATGCGGCGCTTAAATCCAACAAGAGCAGCACTGCTGATTTTCCCTGGTCTAGTGATTCTCAAGTCTTCTACCACTACCAGCAGGGCAGATTCCATACTGTGTTGTGCTCTGAAACCCATCTGAGTTGATCCTAATCTGCATATGGTCAGATCGAACGGCAGCGTGCTCTCATTACGGCATAACAAAACGCGAGTGTATACATCAATTCAATTATTTAAATGGAAATATTGTACTACTGAGCAGTGCCAGTATTCTCCTATTGAAAGTATTGCCGCCCTCCTGAGAAGTGCAGAAATGTTTATATGTGTAAGCACTCCTGGGAAGCTGTGAAAGCTGCTTTCCAGGCATGCGCCTAGACTTATTTGAAAAGGCCTAAGTTGCTCTAAAATAAAATACAACAATCGCATGTATACGTTTTGCAAAGCTAGATTGAAAGAGCAGTACTCGTTCTTCCGTGTAGTCTCTTGGTAACGTTGGTACCTGATGTCCAAGGGGCCAGGGCTTTAAGTGGGATGAAAAAACTGGGGGGTCTCATAAAAGGGCGTGGCCAATGTAATTAAGGGCGTGGCTTAAAACACTTAAGCTAAAAATCTGTCTTTAGCATACTGTGCCAATATATTACTAAGGTGTGGTAGGGTACTGTCGTTTACAGACAGCGCATTTTTTATTGAAATGACCACTAAATTTGCTAGTAAAACTGTATAGCGCATAAGGGTTTAAGCAACTAATTATCATTTCACATCACTAAGTAAAGTGTCCTGATTTGTTTTGATCCTAATAAAACGTGTGTATCACACTTAAGAACAAAAAAAATGCTTAATTTATGCTTTCTTCTGCTGATTTTATTATTTCAAATATTTATACAGACTATTTGAAGATATTTAAATGTTGCTCTCACTTGTATTCAGAGAATTAAAAGTAAATACCATTCTCCATGTGCCAGGTCGGGTGATTTAATGGACTAATGCTTCCACTATAGGGGCCTGTGATCGACCTTATGGTCACAGGTTCAAATCCCAGTGGGTCCGCTCAGCCTTTCATCCTTCTGAGGCCGATAAAATTACTATTGAGTTGGGTAACAATAAACATCTGTTAGTCAGAGCCAAGATACCCTTCTTGGTGAACATGCGCGTTACAAATGTACGTAATGTGCCAAGTTATGTTAAACGAATAAGCAGCACCTTGTCTATAGATGTTTGACCTCTGTCTTTGAACACACAGCAAATGTGGAAAGATAACATGTGAAGGCATCTTTATTGTTCATTCACTTTCTGAACTCCAGCTTACTTATTTCTGGGGGTGCTGCAGTACCCTTACTTCCAGTGCCAATGAATGTGTATTCTATGTGTTATTGTTTCCTCAGCCTTGTCACACAATCTGCAGAAAGTACTATCTGATGTTTTGAACCGGGGTTAAGCTATCCAGTCTTGGCAGAGTGATACAATATGAACCTACTTTTTTAAAAGTGTGCGAAACAAACGAGCAGGTAAGGCTGTGGGACCAAGGAGTGACAGTTATTTATACTTTCCTGGAATTATCTCGTTGCCCAACTCTCTTTTGTCCTCCAACAACAAAATTAGACATTTCCTTATTTAAAATCCTTTTACACTTGTTCCCTCTGTAGGATACAGCCCAAAAGTCTGATACTCGTAGTGACTGTAGGGAGGAATCTATATAGTCTGTTTGGCGAGGCTTCCAAAGTGGCACTCCGTTCTTGTCAGATCAGGTTGTCCAACGTTCCCTGCTGTGCAGCTTTGAATCGATGGCCAGCTTTAAGGAAAGTTCCTTGTCTGGAAAGATTCTGCTTTGGGAGACAAAACTCTAGGAGCACTTGCAAAGCACATTTCGGTAAGCAGAAGGTTAGTTGGTATGGTAATCGGTCTAAAAAATTAGAATTTCTTCTGGTCACATTTTCATTCCCACAGGATAAGGTAGGAGTCATCTTGGCACTAAGGATCTTTAGCAAAGGGCCATAGGTCGGACCTTTAAGTGATCATGATAGTATTCCAAAAGCAAAGTTGGTAGCCCCCGCTTCGGCCTTCATTTGGTGCTTTTGTGCTGATTTAATGTGCCTCTGCTATCTACAATCACCTCAAGATACTTGTACGCAGTTTTGCAGTCTTTGGAGACCTATCCTCGACTTACTCATCAATATTAGGTCAGAAATAGTTTTACATCCCAATTTGGGTGGATGTGCATTCACTAGGTCCAAGTTTTTAAAAAGGTTGGAGATAAACAGGTTAAAAAGAAGAGGCTTCAAAACGCACCCCTGCTTTCAAGCCCGATGAATTATAATTTTTCCTCTATCTTGTTTCCATTGCCTAGTTTGACCTGTACCCAAGTGTCTGTGTTCAGAATTTGTATTGCCTACAGTAACTTGGTGGTAATGCCCCAGCCGATTAGTTTCTGCAGTTCTTTTGACAGCGTGCCAAGAGACAGATGTCTCTTGGCATGCTATCAAAAGTGGTGTTAAAGTCAACAAAGTTTATAAAGTTTATAATGCTAGTTTGGTCTTGAATGTTTTTCATGCATGTAGAAAGCACCATGAGATTTGACATAGACCTGATTCAGAGCGAAAGCCAGTCTGATTCCATGGGACAGCATCATTGTTGCTTGCCCACTTTTATAGATCGGTAATTTTCAGGATAACTGTTGTCACCTCCCTTGTAAATGGGGTGTATGATTGACCCCGCCCCCCAACCCTCCATGAGATGGGAACTTCACCCTGGCTCACAGCTGCCTGATCATATACAGAACATAATTTTGTTTCCCAGAAGCCAGCATTGACTTTGACGAAGGCCTTGGGTAAAGCTTTTGGGCCTGCAGCCCCATCAGCTTTAGCTTGTTCAGTCACCTTCAGTAGTAGTTCTTTTGAGTTTATCAATTTGGCGGATAAATCTTCACCGTTTAACTTGCTCAGCCTTGATCACCTCGTTATTTACTGTTTCCTTTGGGGCAGTCTGCAGTTCTGTAGTGGGAGAGTTTGAATTCAGGAATTCCAATGTGGCCTGGGACCTATCCAGGCATCTGGCTGTACAATGGGTATATAGGTATGATACCTAGGCCAGTTCACCTTTATTAGAATTACATGCTGTCCGTCTCCCATTCTCTAACGAGACTTACAATTTTCCAGAACAATTTAGCCCAGAAGTCATCCTGATAGTTTCTTGACAGTCCAGATTTTCTTTTTGTCCTGTCGCTGAAGGTTTATGGCTTTAGCTTTATGACTGAGATCTTGGGGCATTGTCTTTAAATAGTGCAGTTTTAATAGTGTACTCTTTATTTGCCCGAGTGTGTCTATAAGGCACGGGGTATTATGCTTAGTACCCTCGGCATTAAGTTTTTGCCAGGGTTTTTTGGGGCACGCTGCTAAGATCCTCTTCACAAATGAATTCCAGGTGGTGATGCGCTTTTTCTTTCACCCAGTTTCTCTGCTCCTATGTTGAGAAAGCACCAGGTAGGGAATGTTCCAGATGAGATTCTGAGTGGTGGTGTGTTTGAAGTTTATATGTTCCTATGGCTTAGGTTTAAATTGAGGTCCCCAGTGATTAACATATGGACATCTGGGTGACGGGATACACTACACTGCAATTTACAGAGTAATGCTTTCTTCTGTCTATGACTGGTTTATTTAAACATTTACTATGATTTAAGGGCAAGTTTTGGCTATTGGTCCATCTAATGATCTTCACAGCCCATAGCCAAGGTTCATGTGCATCTAACGCCTTGATGTCGGAGATACTTCAGCACTGAAATAACTGGATAGTCTGCCCTTTGTCCTTCCTTTCGTGACCAACTTACTTGCTTCTGTAAATATGTCTAAGAGGTCGACTAGAGGAGTGGGTAGTCCAACCAGGTTTCTTGCAATATGACGATATGGAATCTGAACAGGTACGCGGAGAAATGTGCTTTGTCTAACTACTGGCGCAAACCCACCACATTCCAAGAACAGGTGTTTATAAAGACTTCAGTTTCCATTGCAAGATTTGCTGGGGGGGCTCAATCAGGTGAGACACTGGAAGCTAGAGCAGCAGGCAACCAAGCCAGTCTCTGCCATTATCAGTGTTTGCTTTCGTGGTAGTGGGCAGAGTCAATGTACTGTGTGATGCTGACCTGTGCCCACTTACACCAGTAGTCAGTTTGGCTTCTGTTGGATTTCGTTAAATGGAATAGGGCTTCTCTTTTTTTCCTTTTTATTTGCGAACACCTACTTGGTGTCTCTGGACTGTTTAGGCCATAAGGTTCGTTACTGGGCTTAATAGCCAACGCAGGTGGATGTGTAGGTGCAAAATTGTGCAACCTTTATCCCTCCCATTCCTCAAGTTTGTCCTTTAGACTATGGGCCCTCTTTGCAAGAATGCTTGAGACAGTGTGCCTCGGGTGGGCTCCGAACACTGTGATTCTCTTGGTGATAAGAATTCAATTGAATGTTTGTGAGGATTTTATTGCATTCAGATCATGCAACCCTCTTAAAATTCTCAATATGTTGTCACAGTTTAAAATATTGTCTTCTCCACTTGTATTCAGGTTGAAAAAGTGGCTAGAAAGCGCTTTGATCATACTCCATTGTTGAGTTTATCCTCGTAAAGCCAAGATGTAGTTTGTGTGCCTCTTGAGGATCTAGTTCAGGTTAACTCCATCTGAATACCTTCTTTCTGAGTGCGAGATAACCATATGAGCCACTTTACTTTTTTCTACATAAAGATCTAGATACTCTTCAGAATTTGAGGTCTATTCCTAGGATGAGCACTATATTTGGATACAGGGGTGCTAGTATTCTTGCTTCCACACTTTGAACTTTGTTCTATTTTTATTTGGTTTGGACTGCCACCTCTATTTTGCCTTGTGCCCTTTGTAACATCTGAGGGCCCCCTACTGTTGTCTATGCTACGTCCACCTGGTCTATTTGAGTAAATGGTTGTTTGTCTATCTGTGAGTGACTAGAAGGAGCTATTTCTTCAATGCTGAAATTTATATTGGTTTGGCAGATCCTGGGAACATCTCATAATGTTTCGTGATATCCTGTTTCCTTGTTTGACTGGAGGTTGCTTTTTCACCATAGTGGCAGCTAAAAGCAATTTTTTTTCCGCCCTTTATGGAGTGTCTTTCGAGTTCTTTGATTTCTGGGAGGCTTTTTTATTGATTTTTCAAGCTCCTCATTGTTTTGCTTTCCAGGTGAGGCTTTTTGTCCCAAAGGAGTTGCGGTCTGCATCTCTTTAGTCAATGTTGTTGAGAGCGCTACGCAAACAAATGATGGACGGAATGCTGAATAAATCATACATTCACCCCCAGTCAAGAGATCTGGGTTAAATCCATCGTTCTTTTGCTCATCATGCCACCCCAGTTTAGACCCAGCCATATGCAAATCAGTCTTGACCCTGTGCCTCATGGGAACAGTCCAGCCCGAACTGCCAAGCCAGGTCCTCCCTGGACCAGAAACAAGCATCCTGGGACTGGTTTCTGGGTATTACCCTTCATCAGCTAGGCTAGCTTGAATCCAGTGGCACAGTGAGCAAGGGACCCACGTCTGGGCATACCCATCCCACTTAGGGTGAAAAGTGCTACGCAAACGAATTCACCCAGTCACCCCGAGTGGGACGGGTATCCCCAGACGTGGGTCCCGTGCTCTCCATGCCACTGGAATCAAGCTATCCTGGCTGAAGAGGGTTGAAACCCCGAAACTGGTCCTAGGATGCTTGTTTCCAGTCCAGGGAGGACCTTGCCTGGCAGTTCGGGCTCGACTGTTCCCATTGGGCACAGGGTCAAGACTGATTTGCATATGGCTGGGTTCAAACTGGAATGGCATGGTGAGCAAAAAAACTATGGATTTAGGCCCAGATCTCTGTACTGGGGTAAATGTATGACATTGTTCTGCATTCTGTCCATCAATTGTTGTTTTTGCAGGAGAGCACAGCAAGGTGCTCGCTGATTAAGTACCAGTAGGGTATTTGCTATGTAAGGAGGGCGCCTTAAGGCCTTTCCTGTCTATCCTTTCCCCGGTCATGGTCGTGTCCGAGAGGAACCTTGATTGCTGTTGTCCTCTCCAGTAAAATACTTTTTATGATGGTGAATTCCAATCTGTGCTTCCTACTGTACTCTAGCCGGAGGAGTTTTGAGGTAAAGACTTTGGCATACGACTGTCAATACAATGACCGCCCTGCAGGTGATTAGTCATCCACCAGGGAATTTCAAGGGTTGCAGGGCATTCCTCGTCACTCCTAGGTGAGCTTGCTTGTACTAGAGAGCATCTGGGCATCCCTTTTTATCTTCAGTTCCATCATCAAATTATTTAAGACCTTGGTTAGGGCACTCAATTTATCTATAATGGGCGAACAGGGGGAAACTGACATAAATAGGGTCATTTTCGAACTGGGCTCTGTTGATGAGCAAATTTAGTTTTCCTAATTTTTCGTCAATACTGGAGACAAACTGTGCAAGAGTGTCTTTAAGGACCACCTGTATATCGAGCTTCGACAAGTGGTAATTTAGGGACTTTACTGCGACTTGTAGGGTATTCAGCAGGATGTCCCACCACCCAGTTGTGCTACTTGTCTCTGTTCTACTTTTTTAGAGGATTTTGTTGGTTCTGCTGCCAGCAGCAATTCCACAGCGTGAGGTTCTAGCGCTGCAATTGCATTCAGTGCTGATGTTAATGGGATGAACTTGGGTACTGGGTCCTTACTGTCCCTGGTGTCTGAGCAGTCAAAACAGATTGATTCAAACAGACTCCTGTGTTTTCTCTGATTTTGAGAGTCAATGCATAGATTGCCTAATAGGCATAATAGAGATCTGGCATTGCAGTATATTTGATCAATGACCGTTTGTTCCTTCTGGGTATTGGGCTCTTTATCCACTTCTAGAGATTGCTGGCTTAGTGTCTAGGTGGATATGTAACCCCACTCCTTCCTTCGATGCTTTCAGAGGCCGGGGGCCTGCTGTGTCTTATAGAAATGGAATAATGATGGGTGTCACTTTATTTATGGGTTTTGTATAGCGCCTGAATCACCCCCTGAGGGGTATCTCTGCGCTTTGGACTGTGCTGCTCAACAGGCTGACGAGTAATGTTAAAATAGGGTGGTTTTAAGAAGTTTCCTGAAGCGTAAATAGTCAGGGCATTGTCTCCGGTGAATGGGAAGCTGGTTCCAGTAGAGGGGAGCGAGGTAAGAAAAGGATTTCCCACCTAGTCTTGTTTTCCTGACCCTAGGGACTAAAAGAAACAATTTGCTTCCTGACCTAAGGGTCCTAGTAGGAGCGTAAGGCTTGAGTTTCCTAGAAATGTAAAGAGGGCCGTTGTTATGCAAGGCCTTATGGACGATACAGCAGATTTTGAATTTGACACGCTTACGGATAGGAAGCCAGTGGAGCTGTTGAAGAAGGGGAAGGGAAGCAGTTTTGAACGGAGCGTTCATGACGAGGTGCACAGCAGTGTTCTGGACCACCTGCAACCTGCTGAGTGAAGACTAGCAGAGACCAGGAGAGCATTGCAGTAGTCAAGGCGGCTCATTACCATGGTCTGAGTGAGGGTTTTGCGGGTGTAATCTGGAAGAAAAGGAAAGACTCGTCGTAGCAAGCCCAACACACAGAAGCAGGCGCCTGCCGTGTGAGCAGCATGTTCCTTTAAGGTTAAGGCACGATCTAGACGAATGCCCAAGTTTTTAACTAGGGCCAGGGGGGGTGCCAATGGCTGCCGGCCACCAGTCTGGGGTCCACAGTAGAGGGGCATCTCCGAAGAGCATGATCTCCGTCTTCCCTGCATTAAGTTGGAGAAAATTACTTTTCATCCAGTGAGCTATGGCTGTCATTCCCTCCGAAAAAGTGGGCTGAGCCGACGTGGAGGATTTGTTAAAGGAGAAGAGAAGCTGGGTGTCATCAGCATAATAAATGGGCAGAAAGCCGCTGGACCTAAGGAGGTTGGCCAAGGGAGCAATATAGATGTTAAACAATGTAGGGCTCAAACAGGAGCCCTGAGGAACACCTTTGGTCAGTTCCATCGTCTTCGACCGAAAAGGACCTAGATTGACAGTCTGGATACGGGAGGACAGGAAGCTCTTCATCCACTGAAGAGCAGGTCCTCTAAGTCCAATCTCCTCCAATCTCCTGAGCAGGATCTGGTGTGAGACCGTGTCGAACGCGGCAGAGAGGTCCAACAGCACGGGAATCGTAGAGTGCCCACTGTCTAAGGTCATCCTGATGTTATCCATGACTTCCAACAGGGCAGACTCCGTGCTGTATTTGGGCCTGAAACCAGATTGAGAGGGGTCCAGGCTGCCAGTATTTTCGACATGGACAGATAGGTGTCGTTATGATGGTGGTAGCAGAGTCTACAGGCCTTGTTCTGCTTGAGCGCATTGCCAGGCCAGACTTGGAATGGTTAACCTAATTAATTAGCAGTTTTTGAATTGTGCTACTCCACAAGGAACTGGATCTCTTTGAGCGGACCTTTCCTGCTCTCTTCACCCCGACCCCCCCCCCTTGACTCTTCAGGCCTCTGAAGGGATTCAAAGGATTAAATAAGCAAGAACCCCTATTGGCTGCAACCTCCCAGGGATCAGTATTCAGGTTCAAGTGACACAAAGGGGGCTGTGTGTGGAAAGGATCAGCCATCCTGTAAGAGTCGTTGGGGCGGAGCTGTACCCATCCTCACTTACATTTTAAAGGGGTTTGCATCTAGCACACACAAAGGAAGCTGACACTAGTCTCATCACCCCCAGATGTCTTGGAGCCTTGACAGGGGAAGGGAAGAACTTTCAGAGACCAGATGTGGGGGGTAGTATAGGGAGTCCCTCACTTTCAAAGGCTGGCACCAGGTATAAATACCTCCTGAGCTATTCATCGGATCACTTCTGGACCTGTGAAAGACTCTGAGGAAGAACTACTCTGCTACCCTGCTACTGAAGGACTGCGCTGCTGGCCTGGCGCTAAAAGGGCTGCCCTGCTGCTTGAAAAAGGAAGACTGGACCTGCTCCTTGAACCCAGGACCACCAGAGTGGCTCCACGGGCTAGCTGGCTGGCATCCTGTGTGTGCTGCAGGGACATAACACGCTCCAGAGACCTGTCGTGCATCTGCCTGGCTGACCAGACCCAACTGGACCTGAAGTGACATAGCGATGCAGCTTGACGCAGGACCACGCATCATAGCACCATGCAGCTCCTGATCGTCTGCCTCTTTGGAAGAGACGCAGTGCGATGCAACTCGATGCAGGACCTAGCACCAAAGCCCCTCTCAGCTCCTGATCGGAAGTTTCATCAGCCACTGCAGCACAACACAACTTGATGCAGGATCTCACATCTTATCCCAAATTGTCATGTAGTTAATACAAATCTATATAGGATCTGCTCGTTTAGACATAATCTAAGGGATTGGTGTCCAGACTGATTCTAGACACCCCCAAAGGATATGTTAGTCTGTAGACCAGCTAGCTCACAGTGCCACTATGAGCCCCTCTTACCAAGGAGCGAATAGTTTCTGGCAACTATCGAACATGACAACTGACACCTCAGGGATCGTGGAAACAGTACTTTTCGCTCAGTCACTCGTGCTCACTTTGTCTCAGATAACATTGGGTTACCTTATTAAATTTAAAAAGTGCTAACTTGATTGGGAACAGGTAGAAATGTCATGTTGGGTCTCAAAATAATTGTAATTTGAAGTTCTCTTTGATTCTAAGGTCGGATTTTAAGTCGCAATTCTGGAAATGCCACTTTTAGAAAGTTGGCATTTTGTTGTCCTCACATTTGGTGCCTTTAGCCTGTATACTGGATAACACATCTATGAATAGAGAAGCAGTTGGTCTTTGTGTATTCCTCCTAGACAGTGAGATAAAGGGGTAACTAGTGTTGGCAGGATGGGCCATCCTGACAGGATGTTAGGGGCCGCACTGTTTCTTGAACCACTTACATTTTAAAGGGGCTGCTTCCAGCACACACTCAAAGAACTGAACATCAGTCCTTTACCATCCTACACCTCTTGGAGACTGGGCAGGAGAAGAAGGAAAATTGCAGATCCAGATGTGGGGGAGGGTGGGAGTCTAGAAATTTTTCCCACTTCAAAGACTGGCACCAAGTATAAATATTGGCCCTTCAGACCAACTCTTCAGTTCCCTCCTGGACCTACTGAGGACCCTCAGAAAGACTGCTTTTTACCTCCGAGGACTGCCGGGCTGCTTGATCCCAGGACTACCAAAGTGACTACAAGGGCTATTTGACTGACCTCCTGCTCTAAGCTACAGGGACAAAAAAAGCTCCAACCACCTTTATCTCGCACCTAAACCCTGCCTGAAATGAGTCCTGACCTCCAAGTGGCTCCTCACCAGTTCTGGACCCTTGGAAGTGGTGCCCAAACAGCCCAAAACAAACTCGGGACGTAAAAAAAATTCCACCTATAAAGTTACTTGAGAACTGACAGAAGCCTGGGACTCAACTGCTAGCTGATTGGCCTGACTTTGCAGTAGCCACTGCAACAAATCCTGTTCAGCTGCTCCTCTCGGAAGGGGTATCCAGCCTCATAGAGCCTCCATAGGCTATCGCCTGCAGCTTTGCCCCGTAGGAGATTTTCGACTTCCTAAAAAGTGACAGTCACCACATCTTTGTCCAGCAGCTCCCAGACTACACCTCCTCGGACATCACCGGCTGCCTTGCCCCACTACATTTTACCTGTTCAGACATTTTTCTTAAAAATTTCTTCTAAGTCTAAATGTAGCCAGAACCGGGCCCAATCCGCAGCTTGTATCGGAACCACGCTGCATTGTGGTTGGCCATTCTGTTTCTTTGCCCAGTCTCGCGCAACTAGATATCCATGGGTGGTGCTTTTTATTTTTATTTTTTTTATTTATTTTTTTTAGGTGCAATTTTTCACTAAAAACGTTAACAATTCATAAATCCGGTTCTACTGATTGGATTTAATTTGTTTAGGTGTCAAACTATTTATTACATTTTTCTCTATTTTATTCTAAATTGGTGTAGGGTGTTTCTTGCTTGTGTTTTCACTTTACTGATTGTGTGCTTCATAAATACCTACACATTGCCTTCAAGTTAAGTCTGACTGCTTTTGTGCCAAGCTGTTAGTGGGTTAGGCACAGGGTAATTTAGTGACTTTTTGTGGTTCACCCTGATGGGGATTGTGGTTGTTGCTTGGAGGTTAACACACACCTCAACCAAAATCCCAACTTCCTACTGCCCCTCATGCAAATTGGCCAACAAGGGGTCTTTTAAAAAACGTGTGATGCTCTCTTTACTCTAGTAATCTGAAGTTGTGAGTTACTCGAGATAGTCATCCTGCATATAAGGTGTTCACTAAAATGATTGTTTTTACTGTTTATTCACTTAGGTGATCATCTCATCAGTGTTCATGACCTACTATAAGGACCACCTCTACGAAGAGTACGTCAAAATGATGACCAACATAGTTATCTTGTGCATGATAATATGCATATCTTTATCTTTCTGGATAGTGTCTATCACTGCAAGTACTTACTATGGTAAGGGCGACAATTCCTTTTTTCTTGAAAAATATTTTCTTTTACTAGCTTTCAAATACCAAGACTAAATTAAAATGGGTGCAATTGCATGGAGATTAAGAACATATAAAATCTCTGGCGTAGGCATTTAGTACTTGCATTGTATTGGAATGCTAGATAAAAAGAGAAATTTTATACCTTTAAAAATAAAGTTAATATAGAATATTCCTATTTTGGCGGCTTCACCCTTTCACTTTAATCTGCATATTTTTGGGAGAGCAGGGGATTTCCAACTCTAGCTTCATAGCTTTTTATCATATTTACCTTAATAGTATGTTCGCTAATAAATATTTTTAGGTGTAAGATGTAATGAGTATTGCGTGAGGTTACGAAGAATATACGTAGAAATAAAAAATGTGTGCAGCTTTGTTTAAAAAAAACAACAAAAAAACATTTATGCATTTAAAGCTATATAACAAAAAAGCACAATAAAGAAAACAAAAATAACATGCAATTCCATGGCATACAACATGATCTCTGTAGCTGACGGAAAGATAAATGCACTTGCAACACAGGTCATTAGCATTCAGAAGTCTAGTAAGTAGCAAACAGACAGTTGCAACAACCTTACACAATAAATATACGAAATCGTGGCCACTCCTACAATGTCCATTAATTCCCCCCCCCCCCCCGCCCCCAATACCCATTGCTGCTTCCCAACCCACCCCACCTATATGCCTCCCAGACCCACAAGGCTATCTGAATATGTTGCGGTTGTCGATCAGATTAGTCAGTCCCAACCTCTCGTCATACAAGAGCACTGTAGGGGCATTGAGCATATGGCTCATTACTGCCCATTGCTCCAACTCATTCATTGCTTTGTCGTAATTTCTAACCACTTTGAGGTGCCTCTCTTCAGCCAGTGCCCCTTCTGTCATGTCTTTCAGCCAGGCCTCATATAAAGGCACTCTCGCTGAGATCCAGTGGATTGCTATATGCCTTGTCCCTAACACAAACCATATGGTGGTGAACTTGCATGGCATTTTACTCTTCTTGGATCTCAAAAGCTGTCCCACCAGGCATTTTCTCACTGTGAGGGTAAGAGTCATACATGTAACTCTTTGCAAGGTCTCATCTCCTCCCAATAGCTTCATACTGGCACTCCCAAAACATATGGCTGAAGCTTGCATTATCTCTACCACATTTAGGGCAGCCTGCGGACCGTTGCTGAAAGACTGTTTAGTCTCATTGGGGTCAAATAAGTCCGGTATAGTACGTTAAAATGTGACAGTTTGAACTGCAGGTTGCTAGCCATCGTGTGTACTAGCTCATGGACAGCTATTCACTCTTTATAAAAAATTAAAAAAAAAGGGGTCACCCAAATCCTCCTCCCACTTCGATCAACCCGCCGTAGGGGGCTTCACTCTGCTGTTAGTGCTGTATAGTCTACAGATCAGGTAGCAGCCCCCAACACCCCCCATCATCGATTCCAACGTAGCAGACACTGGAGTCTCTGGCCATGTAACTCAATTTAGTGAATTGCAGAAACTGACCTCTGCCGACATCGAAAGTTGCACAGGCATATGTACAAATTTAGAAATCTTTTTGACGGATATAGATTGCCTAATGTAAAGCATCCTCCCTCCCGCCATCTCTTCAGGGACATATCTTGTTTATCTCTGTTTAATCCGTTCCAGACGCAGGGATATCGAACTGCGGCCTATGTAGTACTCTGGTGATAACCAGTGCAGGGAGCTTGATGCTTTGGTGTGTCTCCTGTATCTGGAACCGGGGCAACATTTCTAGCTCTACTGTGCGCCCCCCACCAATGTCTTCTCCCATTTATCTTTCTCAGCACACCACTGTGTTCGGGCTGGAGCTGTGTTGCTAGATAATATAACTCCAGAACCGGAAAGCACAATCCACTCTCCCATCTTATCTCTTTTAACATATGCTGGGCGCATCCTCCTCCTCTTACCAGCCCATACCAAGGAAATGAGCAGTTTGTCCAGCGCCTTGAAAATCGAGCATGGAATGATATAATCTAATTTTGCAGGATGTAAATTCCAGAAGTTGACTGATGCCCCAACCCGATGAGTACCCAACCCATCTAATAATACCTATTGGCGCTCAGGTGAGTGTGTTATCTGGATACCCAGGTGCGAAATTTGTCCTTTTCTCACGCCAATCCTAATCTCGGCAGCTCCTCCTGGAGCAAACTGGCATATGCTGCCAGTGAGAATAATACGGTCTTGTGCTCGTTGAGTTGCATCCTGGACATGCTCCTAAAGAGGTGTAATTCATGTAACAGGACTGGGATCACCTCTGTGGAGCGGGATAAGTAAAGCAAGGTATAGTCTGCGTATGAGACTGTGTGGGGTGTCCCCGACTGCAATTTTGCCCAATTCTGCATGCGGTCTTGGGAGTCTAAGAGCATGCCATTTTACTACCAGGGCAAATAACCATGGCAAAAGCGGAACGCTTAGTCTCGTGCCACTCTCTATCACCCACTGTTCTGAAACACATCTCCCTGATTTTACTTTGGCCACTGGGTCGGCCTATAGTAGCTTGACCCAGGCTCTAAACTTGTGTCAATTTCCATACTGAGCAACCCTGTGTGCATATTATCTCCGTCTAATGTATCAAAAGTTTTTTTGGAGTCTAGCACAACCAGTGCCACCTCCAGTTCCGTATCTGGACCATATCCATGACGTGGGGGAGTCTGTGTGAGGCCATTTGCCTGTTACGGCCAGGGATGAAGCCACACTAGTCCGGATGGACCAAAGAGGCCACCTCCTGGTTCAGTTTATTAGCCCGAGCCTTGGCCAATACCTTGATATCAGCATTGATCATCGAGAGAGGTCTATCAGAGCCTAAGTCAATCCCTGTTCTGCTTGAGTATCATCAGGACTTGGGCTTCTCTCATTGAGTCAGTGCACCTACATCGATGATACCAGTCCTCGTATACCTCCAAGAGGTTTTCTGTGAGGTTTACCCACAAGTGGCGGTAAAACTCTGGTGGAAAATCATCTAATCCTGGAATTTTGCCTGACTGCATGCTCTCAAGGGTGCCCAGGAATTCCTCCTTAGTGAGCTGTTTTAGCTTAGCTGCTATGTCCCAGGTAATTCTGGGAACGCTGATCGTACTAAGGTAAGAAGTCACATGGTCCGCCAAGCCAGTCACTGTTTTTATGTAGAGCGTCTTCAGGTAATGAAATATGGTGGTGTTAATACTTGCTTGTGACCAGTGAGACATCCAGGCCTGTCAAAGACATTATAGTAGAGGAGGGGCATTCTCTCTTCAAGAGCCATCGAAGCATTCTACTTTCTCTCTCCCCATCAACATGCCGTCTTTGCCTGTAATCCGCATCGACCAGGGCGTCCCTGCCTGGTGAGTTTGCTAATAAGCCATGTACCAGAATGTAGCGCCTGAAACATCTGTGTGTGAATATCCGTGCTGAAAGGAGCCACCAATATAAGCAAGCCCCTGGTGTAAGCTGAATATGTAGCTGCATAAACCTTTTCTCTCCACTTTGTATGGATCTTCTGCACCTCTGCATCCATTGGATGCGTCTTCTGTAGAACCGCAATGTCAATTGGGTAGCGCTTAAGGTACATGTGTGCCATGTCTTCTTTCGTGTAACCATTAAGACGACGGACGTTCCATGTTGAAAATTTTACCATTGTCACCTTAATAAAGTAGGTGAATGTAGATTACCCCTTCTTTGCCCTGGGACTGCCTCAGATAAGGAGCTTAGTTTGGGGCTCCGATCCACTGTGTATCCCCATGTGCGTGCAACATCAGTCTCATCAGCATCATTCCAAAATATTACAAAGAAAATATATTCATTGTTAGCGTACTGTGAAAATGCAATAAAACTTGCCACAACTGTTCTTGAAAGTCCTGTTTTCCCCTACCCCCGGGAACGCAACATATCGACTCCAGTCTCCCCATCCTTCCCCTGACGTTTGGCCTGTTACAGGCCTATGGTAAAAATGTAAATGTAAAATCCGTATTTGTAAAGCGAGAACTACTCACCCTTACGGGTCTCAAGGCGCTGGGGGCCGTCGTGGAAATTAAGTGAGCTATTGCCCAGAGTCACATGGTGCTGAGCTGCGCTGCTGCCGGAGCCGGGGATCGAACCGTGAGCCCTGTGCTCCTAAGTCAGCTGCCCTGGCCGCTGCACCACACCTCTCTCTATATGTATGAATAAAACCAAGAACACCAAAAACTGTTGTATTGTACTGTCATAGGCTGGGGAGGATACCGCCCAGCTAGCTCCCAGCAAAAACCATGATCAGGGCTGCCTGAAACAGGTGTGGTCTCCCCAGCAGTGAAAGGAGGGAGCTCGAGGAGAAGCAAGAGCCCACCGTGTCAAGAGGTAACCGGGGTGGACCACCACCCACTTATAGGCACCTCCCTCCGGGCCCTCACGGTACCAGTGTCCCCAAGAGTGGAGAGACATCCCAGTAGATTTCCCAAAATAGAAATAGTTATTCGTGCCAAATGCTTTGGTCATAAGAACAGTAAACCACTCCCCTCCTTTCAGAGTACCAGGCCTCAGACTATCCAGGGCCCCGAATCCAAGGCATTCGAGGCACTTGTTCTCCCTCAGGCACCAGAAGAAGTCTCACCCATCTCGCCTGGCATAGTCTTTTAAAGCCCCGGTTCCATTGCTCCCAGTGAGGAGGTAGCAGCCACAGAGTCACTAGTGCTGTTTACCATTTCCCGGCTCTGCTCCGAGACATCCTCTCTGCTCACCATATTCAGTGATGCTCTCTGCTCCTCATATTCAGTGTGCCATTGTCAGCCACTACTACCACCCTGCTCCCAGAGCCCTAGGACGGGGTAGTTCGTTGCCATATCCTTCATCTCTGCTAGATCTTTGTGTCCCTTCTTGAGGTCTCAGGAACGCTCTGGGGCCTGGCCTTTGATGTGATTCGACAAACGCTTCGCCAATTCCAGACATCCTCCAGGTCAGTGAAGATGTGTGCCCATCCATCTTGCAGTACACACACCTTAGCTGGATATAACAGCACATATTGGAGGCCCATTTCTCTGAGCTTTTGCTTAACCCCTGTGCAGGATTTATATTTGTCTTGGACACTTTGCACATAGTCCGGGAAGATTGTAACAGTGCAATTATCAAAGGTGAGAATCCTGTCTTGACTTCGACGAAGGATGCAATCCAAGTCTCAGTAATTGAGAATTTCGGAGATCAGCGGTCGCGCTCGCATGCGTGGGGGGGGGGGGGGCCCATGGGGGTGCTCACTGCGGTGGAGGGGGCACCAACATCCTGTGCACCATCTTAATAATTAACGGGAGGGACAGATCGGAGGGGAATAAAGAGTTCCTAATCCTTGAACCCTTCGTCCCTTAAACCCCTCCCATTCTCAGGGAATCCAACAAAGTATAAGTTATTGCAGTGGGACCTACCCTCAATGTCTTCTAGACTGGCCTCCCGTCTCTGAATTGCGTCAGTCAACCAGGAAGCGAAGCTTAGGTCGGACCTCCGTCCCATTCAGCCATCACCATTTCCACTGTGGCTTCCAGTTTGTGGTCCCTTCATTAAGTTTGTGAAGCCGGCACACAATAAGTTGACCTCCACTTAGATAGTATCAATGTTTGTCTCCAATGCTTGACCCAGTTTAGTAATTGCCAATAAATTTAGGCTCTTGGCCGCATCCTTGGCCACCAACTTGCCACCTTTGTCCCACATGCCCAATGATTTTGCTCCTACAGCATATTAGTCCATCCTCGTCTGCTATGATGCCTTCAACGCTCTGTCCTTCCCCATGACTAATCTCACCCCAGCGTATTGCATTGAGACCAGTGTCCCACAATGTCCAGCCACTCGCCACTTCAGTTCAAATGAGGGCGAGCAAGCCCTCTTGGGGAAGTACTCGGTCTTAGGGCTTACTAGTGACATGTGGCAGTCTCAAGTGCCACTGGGAGTGCCCTGCATGCTCCGTGACTACAGGAGCCGCACGCAAAGAAGGCTGTAAAGGGGACCAGGGCTCACCCTCCCATATGACCTCCAATTGCTGCCAGGTCCATGGGCCAAGTAATCGCAATCTCTTGTGATTCAGAAGGCCTCTTCCCCCCCCCTCCCCCCACCACCCGGATCAGGACCCACCCCCATGACTCTGCCGCATTCCTCCCTGCGATTTGCTGTTTGGGCCCACGTCGATTTGGGGTCCCCTTCCTACCCCTTAGCCAAGGAAGGCTGCACCACGGCAAGCGGATGGGTCCCATGGGTTTCCTCCTTAGCCACGCTCCTGATCGCAGCAGCGACCTAGGTCGTGATCAACGGCGCAGGAAGTTGAGCCTCCTCACAGCAGATCAGCATGGTGCTGTACAGGTCAGGGCATCTGCACACACTACCTGTGCTTCCTGTTGCCATCTTGCCAAGCAACGGCCCCATAGAAATAATAAATGATAATAAATAATTGAACTTCACTCATACTGAACTAAACCATATCATATAGCATTTGCTAAGCTGCATGTGCTAAAAACAGATGGGCTGGCACTTATGCAGAAAACCTGCATACATAATAGTTTTCTCATTTGAAATTGGGCGGTGGGTTCGATTTTGGAAGTACTGGCCTACCAAACAGTCATTATTGAAGTAATCAATAATCTAACATATTATTCTTTTTTTTTTTCGGCAGGCACTTTGAGGCCCATATCTCCTTGGCGCTGGCTTTTCTCTGTGATAACTCCTATTATGATAGTGTCCCGTGGAGTTAAGAAGAGGAGCCTGGACCATAGTGGTGCCGCAGGAGGTATGCCTTTGTAAAGAATAACGAGTTCCTTTCTCTTTGAAGTAGGCAAGTGTCCCCAAGATGTCACAGTAACCTCTAAAGAAATAAAAATGACCAACTTTCAAGAAAATAACCTTATTTTCCCCCTATCTTAATTTTTATTAAGTTTTCATTGCGTTTGTCATTTGTATTTATAGTCGGGGGAGGGGGTTGGTTTTCATGAATATGGCATGCTGTTTTTCTCTGTGTGGTTCATATCTTGGACGGAGGAGTTTTTTGTGTGGAAAAAACTCATAGTACTGAGTGCATCTCGCTGCAAGGTGTTCAGTACTAGTTCAGTTCTTAAACTATATTCGATCTCTTATAAAAACAGATCATAAAAGCATCAATTCATCAAGTAGATCGTAAGACAATGTTAAAAAGATCTAAATAAAAACCACAGTTTAAAACATTTAAAAGATCAATTCAAAGGGAATAATTTCATAGGTGAATTCTACCAGTACAAATATTATTTAAAATCATGTATGGGGCAACTGTACACAACAAACCGTTCCGGTGACTAGGGCCCCCACCCTTTTAAGTGCAAACAAAATTTCAATTTTTCCAGCAATTTAATTGAGTCTCCCAGTTCTTCCGCCTTCTCATGCATGCCCACACGAAACAGGCTACAGAAAAGCTCACAAAGGGGTCATAAAGTGCTTTTAGGAAATACAATGCCACCCTGCATTGGGTAAAATTATGGCGCCTTAATCGGGAAGATAAAAGTTTTCCTTTCAGTGTAATAAAACTTGCAAAAAACACTATGTGTAGGTCCGATCGGAAGAATGGTTGTCACAGGGCCAGAGAGGCAAATCTGAGTGTTTGAACTTTCTCACTGGGAGGGCTAACATCAGAGGGATATAGTTCAGGCGGAAACGTAGTAAGATGAATCTATGATGAACTATATTGATGCATGAGAGAGATGAAAAACGGTCACACACTTGCGGGAATGAGATCGTAAACGGCTACCGCCCTTTGTGATTTTTAGGTCTTGCCTGAGCCAGCGCTTAGCGCTGCTCTCGGCGAGAGTTTTAGTAAGCGGGTTTTGGAAGTGCAAACAGGCAGTGGCTTTTGCTGGCGACCAGCTTGCGTTCACGCGAGCGTGCATGCGCGATCAGGCGCCATATGGCTTCCCTCGCCATCTGGACGCTCGCGATTACTTTCACTTTCACGGTCGCGCGGCCGTGTCAGTTTCACGGCCAATGCTTGTTATGCTTTAGGATCCATTACACATCGCTATGTTAAACGGGGACTTTCGTTTCATCTTCACCCGGAGCCAGCACGTCCTATTTACTCTTCTCTCACTCCTGTCGACACAGCGGCGACGAAGCAACTGAACAAATGTGTATTTATATTAATCCAGGCGTGTAAGCAAGTATTCAGTTTACAGCCTGGAGAATGTCCAATCGCGTGTCAGCATTTCAGAACGACAGAAGCCATGACAGACGAATCGGGCGTATAAGCTTTGGTCTCAAACAGACAAGGACTGAAGGGCTTTCGTGTTTTAGTTATTAGGAAAAACGGGGAAAACTCCATTAATAAACAAATAACGAGTGCGAAGGTTCACACGCATTGGAAGAGTTGGCAAATTTGGTTAGATACCACATGTATTTAGTACAAGGCTCACCAACTCACACCGTGTGCAAAAAGCACTCCTGCGACTCCCAAATCATATTTTTGAGTATGGCAGAGGTGCATTTAAAAAAAGCGATTATTTCTTTATGTAGCGCTCACTGCACGTAGCCTCGGGTTTCTAAGCGAGCACTGGCACAGAGGGAGTTGCCCTGATACCCTATATTTCCGTGATTCTGGATGAGGGATCTCCTATGTGAACAATTTAGCCACTGGGCAGTGTCTCCCACACAAAGATTTGCGATCTCTGTACGAAAATACCTGATTTATTGTTACTGTGCCATTCAGTAGCGAACACAGATCGCTGTTTCACATACACAAAATAGGCCCTCGAATCCATCTGTTGTCCATATAACTAAAACAAGCAAAAATCGACTGGTTTTAAAAAAATCTGAAATATAAAAGAAATACCATTACTACCCACAATATTAAAATAACTTAAGGAAAAGAGGATCCAATGATAGAATGAGCAGATCACCACGAAGAAGTTCGCATCCAGGGTCTTCTATTTATTGACACCAGGGTCTCAAAATCCAACAAGACCCCACCAGACAAACACACAAAATATCGCTGCTGGGCAGAATTTTTAAAGGGATTTCCAGTGAAGGAAGCCACTGTCTGAAAGTCGACCATACACCAGCAACTTAACAGAATGTCTACGCAGGAAAGAACCTTTTATGGGGCATTCCAGTGAGTGAGTTTTAAGGCTCAAAACCTATCAGGCATCAAAACCGTGCCGTCTTTACTTTTCACTGATGCCCCCCTGAAACAGAGGACCCAGTGTTATAATTAGACAGTAATAAAACCACGGCACATTTTCGGTGTTACTGTGTGACCCTTCGTTCCTGGGGAGGGGTATCTTGTGTCCTGCTGCAGTTTGGACAGCAGGCGTGATTATAAAGGGACCGCTTTATCATGCAATGGAAGACAGCGAAGAGCCAGGACTCTCCGTGATGAACCTATGCACCCCAGGTGCAGGGCAAGGGAGCAAGGTCTGAACTTTATTTAATAAGACAACATATGAAACTAAAAAGGAAATAGAATATAATCTGGCAGCATTAAAATAGTGACCTACATTTGGACTATTTGGAAAGAGAATCATACCACGGAACATACTGGCTTATTTAGACTTGAGGGGATGAACCATCAAAAATTGTCGCTTCATCCTTCCTCTTCCATAAAAAACGGCCTGCTGCATTCAGAGTTTGGCAGCATGATGAATGAATATCCGTTGTCAGTCCTTCCCCATCTACTACATCCTCCGTCGACGCTTTTAAAGATAAAAACTGATGGACAATCGTTGCAAAACCAGTACTTTGCTTGCCACATTTAGAAGTCATCATCTGCTGGCGCCTTCTTGAGGTAAGGAAACCAGCATTGGCATAGTTAATAGGTCTCGCATTTGGGACCTTATAAGTGTTTAGCCATGCAACACTTGATGTTGTTGCACCAAGGATATTGTGCTGGATAATTAAACACTTATAAGGTCCCAAAGGCGAGACCTATTGGCTATGCCAATGCTTGTTTTTTTTTCTTTTTCCCTCCTGAGAAAGTCAGCCCTTTGAAGGTATAGCTCAGTGATTTTCCTCTTCGACACCTTCATACAGTGAGGGGTCACTAAATAAAATACCCTGGCCTATTGCGATCAATTCAGCCTCTACGTAGCTGAGCCAACTAATCCTGCTACTGTGGTCTAGTTTCATGCAGCTAGCAATTATACGTTGTGTTAAATCAACCGTGGACCTACGCCAGATCGAAAGCCAAAGCAGGATTGGGGCCAATCTAATAGAATCAAGCAAGTGAGGTAACCCCAATTCCAAATGTAAAGTATAGTTTGATTGGGGTAAGGATACCTGATTTTTTTTAAAAAGGTGTCTTTGATTCTCTGGAGAGGGTCAGCGTTAACCATCCCCCACACTCCCGCCCTGTACATCGCCATTGCCTTTGTTTTGGCACGATAGATGTTTTTAACCGTGTCCAAAGGACTGGCTCCCAATTTTCTTGCAAATCCCTTAATAGCCTGCAGGCTCCTTTCCATAGCAGAGGCTCTTCCCACAACCAGGTTTTTCCAGGAGTGGTTATTGTCAAATAGGACCCCTAGGTATGAAAAGGAGTCTACCACTTCAAGTTTCTTTGAGGCCAGCTGGAATTGGGGGTGTTTTTCCCCTTTTCTGGCACCCGCTATGACAATAAATGTTTTTGCCTCATTTACTCTAAGATCTAATGAAGCCATAAATGAGGCATATGATGTTATAAGCGACTGTAAGGCCACCCCTGTCCTGGCAATCGGGACCGAGTCATCTGCATACGCCAATATTGGTAGTGGTCAGTTGTCAAAAATAGGGACATCTAGGGGGGCTCGAGTCAGGGCAGCCTCCACCCCGTTAGTGTAGATGGAGAAAAGGAACGGGGCGAGGACGCAGCCCTGCCTTACTCTCCTCTCGATTTTAAATGAGCGGGTACATTCCCCATTTGCACCATACCGAACAGAAGAAGAGGCATTGGCGTATAGCTGGCGGATGAAGCGAGTTATCAGTGAGTCGACCCCCATCTCTTCCAGCATAAGCCACAGCTTTTGGTGGGAAACACAATCGAAAGCCGCTGAGATGTCCATAAACGCCATATAGATTCTCCCCCCCCCCCTTCCGCTTTCGTATACTTATCAATGCAGAGTGACAGATTTAAACATTGGTCCACCGTCCCCTTTCACCTCTGGAACCCATATTGCGCTTGAATCAGTATGTTATTCTCTTCGGCCCAGTTTTGCAGCGTGAATCTTTCTGGATTCACTATGCTGTGCATTATTCCGCGGTCTAGTGGTTGGGTCCGGAATCGTAGTCTGTTTTTTTTTTTTTTTTTTTTGTGTAGCCCAGGTGGGCGTCGACGCCCCACCATTTGGTGTCCTCCCGTGACGTCGGCGCGCTTCCTCCGGAAGCTCCCACCCTTGGGCGCCATCTTCAGATTCTTTTTTCCGCCGTTGGGTCTGGATCGTCGTGAAGAGCTCCAGAGTTGGAAGAGGAGAGAAGAAGTAAGAGAAAAGCAGAAAGAACCGAGAAAAATTGGAGATCTTCATCACAAGACAAAGAACATACTACCGGGACGACGAAGCTGGTGAGGGGTAGAAGAAACTTCGACGTCCAACGGAGAATGCGCACACAGGGGGCTCCCTGAGCGCGGGAATGGACAAGACACCATTCAAGTTCTGTCATAACTGCCACCACAAGTTCGCACAGAAAGACCAACATCCAGTCTGCAACCTCTGCCTACCGATCGACCATCGAAGCGACGACTGCAACGCCTGCGCAGCATTCGCCGCCAAGACCCTCAGGGTGAGGGACAGAGGAGAGCAAACTACAGCATGCAGGGCCAAGGGCCACCTCCGTCGCTGCGGGACCTGGGCCTCTCCAGTGGGGAAGAGGACAACATCGCCGAGGGACCAGAGGACTGCACGGTCGTAGAGACCGATAACACTTCCAGGAAGGAGGTAAAAGACACGTCGACCCAAAGAACCCCGACAGACTCTCGAAAATCCAAGCCAAAGTCCTCGAAAGGAGCACCGGCGTCGAAGCACTCGACGACCGAAGCTGCATCCAGGGACAAACAGCCCAGCGGATCCTTGGAAAAGGACTGCCGGTCGGCGAAAGCTCTTGACACACCCAGGTCGTCGAAGCACGGTTCCGAGAAACCGCACTCGACGCCGAAGGGGAAAGAGCAGAAGGCACCTCCGACGTCAACTACGACCTCGAAGAGAACTGCCGAAACTCTTGACGCCGATCAAGCGGCGGAGATGGAGAGGAAGAAGAAAAGGCTCGAGGCCGAAATGGCCAGTATCATCCAAAAGAAGAAGGACTTCGACGACCGGATGAGTAGATACACCATCCCTTCGAAGCCCTCGACTGTCGTCGAAGCGGAAACGCAAGAGGAGTTCGACAGCACCGAGCCACCGAAAACTCCCGAACTGTCGGAACAGGACGAAGAGGTCCTGTACGATTATACGGAGGGTGATGACGACCAGCAGACGCACTTCGGCTCGACACCCTCAGAGGCTCAAGACCTGGAATGGCAGGATCTCGACGCCGAAGACCCGGAGGAGGCCGTGGAGACGTATCCGTCGAGGCCTTCGCCGCCGGACGACATAGGAGTGTACAACATGGTCGTCAGCCACCTATAGAGTGGAAATGGAGGAGGAAAAGCCTAAAGCCTGTTTTCTCCTGGAAACACTGCTACCAACACAAACTAGGAGCCAATTCCTTCCTATGCTCCCTAGTGTGCTAGACCAAGGCAGGGAAGCTTTCAAGGAGCCATCTACCTGCAGATCGGTCACACCCAGAACTGAGAAAAAATATAAACACTCTTCAAAGGATCCACCATATATCCAGGGATCTGTGCCAGCTGATTCAATAATAACAGCAACAGCCAGGAAGAGGGCCAACGTTCCCACAAACTCCGGTCCGCCCCCAGACAAGGAGAGCAAGAGGATAGACCTCACAGGGAGGAAAATTGAAAGGAATGCGGCAATACATTGGCGCATTGCCAACTCCAACGCCCTTATAAATAGGCACGCCTACCAGCACTGGGAAGAAGTTGGGCAGTTGCTCAAACTGCTCCCCACAGAAAACCAGCAGAGAGCGGCACACCTGGTGGAGGAGGGGAAGAACATGGCCAACACCTGCCTAAAGTCAGCCCTAGACGCAGCTGATGCATCAAGCAGGCTGATGATGATCGGGGTGACAGAGAGGAGACATGCCTGGCTCAGGATCTCCGGGTTCAAGCCGGAGGTACAAAACAACATCCTGAAGTTGCCCTTCAACGGGGAAAAGCTGTTCGGCACGCCCGTGGACGAGACGCTGACGCAGCTCAAAAAAGATAACGAAACTGCAAGGTCCATGGGAGCACTACAGTTCAGGGGTATGAGAAGGGGCACCCCTCACGAAGACCAAACGGCAGAGGTGGAAACCAGCCGGGAACATCGCACCAGGCCTTCCAGCAAACATTTCAGGGAAGCAGCCAGGCACAACAGGGTCAGCAGCAACAAGGCTGGCAGAACCAACAGAGGGGCCAGTCCTTTCGTAGCCGACCAAACGGACGAGGCAATACAAGAAGAGGCGGCCAGCAGCCCGCCCCCAAGTGACTCCACACTACAACACGTGCCCGCACCCCCAACATCGCTAGTGCCGCGGCACAACAAAAGACACAGACAAAATGTACAAATTTACCATCATACAACGCCCGTAGGAGGAAGACTAAAACACTTCTCCCAGGAGTGGGAGAAGATAAGATAACCGACAAGTGGATACTCCACATCATACAGTTCGGCTACTGCATAGAACTCGTAAAGAGGCCACCAAACAAGAGGCCACCAAACAAGAGGCCAACAAACAAAAGACATTCAACAAAATAGCTGTCACTATTGTGGCAGGAAGCACAAGAACTCCTCCACAAACAGGCTATAGAAAAGGTGCCGTACAGAGAAAAGGGCACAGGAGTGTACTCCAACTACTTCCTCGTACCAAAAGTAGACGGAACGTTAAGGCCCATACTGGACCTACGGTTCCTAAACAAATACATCAAAACTCAAAAGTTCAAGATGACGTCCTTACAAGAGGTCCTACCTCAAATAAGGCACGGGGATTTTATGTCCACAATAGACCTCAAGGATGCCTACCTACACATCCCCATAAACCAAGGGCACAAGCGTATGCTCAGATTCACCATCAGCATGACGCACTACCAGTTCACGGCCCTAGCCTTCGGCCTCAAATCAGCGCCAAGAGTATTCACCAAATGCCTAGCTCCCGTAGCAGCACATCTGCGAAGACAGGGGATACACGTATACCCCTACCTAGACGACTGGTTGGTAAAAGCGAACTCCTACAACCAATGCAAACTACATACTCAGCAAGTCACACAAACGCTGACAAAACTAGGCTTCTCCATACACAAGGAGAAGTCATCGCTGGAACCAGAACAAGTGAAGATCTTCCTGGGTGCGAAGATCGACACAATTCAGGGGAGGGTGTTCCCCAGCGAGAAAAGGATCCTCGCACTACTGAAGGAGACTCGCCGCTGCCTGAAGGGGCAACGTCTGACAGTGAGGACAGTGAGCAAGCTCATGGGCATGATGGCATCCTGCATACATTTAGTCCCCAATATTCGGCTACACATGAGACCATTCCAGGAATGGCTGCAACAGCAATGGTCAAAGTCAACAGGGAGTTGGGAAGATCTAGTGGTTGTAACGCATGCAGTGCAGGAAGAGATAGCATTGTGGAACAGGGGCAACATAACAAGGGGAAACCCATTCACACCACCAACTCCAACAGTGACCATCACAACAGACGCATCCCAGATGGGGTGGGGAGCGCACATGAAACTGCTCAAGGTAAGGGGGTTATGGACACAAACAGATGCCGTCAAACACATCACCTACCTAGAACTCAAGACCGTGTTCCTTGCCCTAAAAGCTTTCCAGAAACAGCTGTATGGCCAAAGGGTGTTAGTACAAATAGACAACACCACAACAATGTTCTACATCAACAAGCAGGGAGGAACACTCAGTGGCGCTCTCAGATCTAGCGCAACAAATATGGAAATGGGCAATTCCATTACAAATAGACCTCCTGGCAATACATCTGCCAGGGAAGGACAATGTGGAAGCAGACAGACTGAGCAGACAGACGTCAATCTCACACAAGTGGGAGCTCAACGCGCAGGAGACGCAAAAACTATTCAAAAAGTGGGGGACCCCACAACTAGACCTGTTTGCAACACACCAGAATGCAAAATGCCAATACTTCGCATCCAGGCATCCAGGCCATCAATCCCAAGGAAATGCCCTATGGATGAGCTGGTCAAAGACATTTGCCTACGCTTTTCCACCGATACCGCTGATACACAAGGTGCTCAGCAAGTGCAGAACAAGCAACATGACACTAATTCTGGTAGCACCACAGTGGGCCAGGCAGTCCTGGTTCTCGCAGATCGTGGAGATGGCACAGGGACCACTAACAAGTTCCCAAGAAGGAAAGACCTGCTCTCGCTACAGAACTGAAGGGTACTCCATCCAGAACCAGAGAGCCTCAGCCTAGCAGCGTGGCTCCTGAGGACTTATAGTTCGCTCACCGCAAGCTTCCACAAAGCACGCTGGCAGTGCTGCGAGAAGCGAGGAGACCCACCACACGGAAATGCTATGCAGCAAAGTGGAAGAGATTCACTGAATGGTGCATCAACAAAAAGCTCCACAGGAGAATCACTAAAGAATCAACTGTGCTAAAATACTTAACACACTTACTAAAAAGTAACCTAAGCTGCACTTCTCTAAGAGTGCACCTGGCAGCAATAGTAGCCTATACAAGAGGAGAAACCGGGAAAAGCTTCTTTACATCTCAAGTAGTAAAAAGATTCCTAGAAGGAGCCAAAAGAATAGCACCGCCAAAGAGGATGCCACCGCCTGCATGGAACCTCAATGTAGTTCTAACACAGCTTATGAAAGCACCGTTCGAACCCATCCACAAGGCATCGCTACATATGCTCACAATAAAGACGGCCTTTCTGGTAGCGATTACCTCGCTACGTAGGGTGAGCGAGTTGCAGGCACTCACACTACAAGAACCCTACATTCAGATTCACAATGACAGGGTGGTAATGAGGACGGACCCACACTTCTTGCCAAAGGTGGTGTCCAGGTTCCATATAAACCAAACTATACAAATTCCCAGTTTCTTCCAGAAACCATCCACCAGCGCTGAAAGGGCACTGCACACTCTGGATGCCAGGAGAGCAGTAATGCATTACATCGAAAGGACTAAGGATTGTAGAAAAACAAAGCAGTTCTTTGTGTCCTTCACAAGCAGTTTCCTGGGCAGACCAGTGACGAAAAATACCATTGCACGATGGATCGCACAAACAATTCAATACTGCCACAAACAGGCAGGCCAAGAGCTACAGGGAGCAGCTCAGGCTCACTCAACCAGGAAAAAGGGAGCAACAATAGCCTTCCTAGCAAACACACCTATCCAAGACATTTGCCTGGCGGCAACATGGGCTTCAGTGCACACATTCACTAGGCACTACTGCGTGGATATACAGATGAACAAGGAAGCACAAGTAGGTCAAAAAGTGCTTCAACATATATTCAACAACCAACGCTCATCTTCCACCCAGCCGCCACAAATATAGCAAACCGCTACAAAATCTATGCACAGCATAGTGAAACCAGAAAGATTCACGCTGCAAAACTAATAGTTTCTTACCTGTCGGTATAGTTTTGCAGCTTGAAGACTTTCTGGATTCACTAGCGAACCCACCCGCCTCCGCCAGAAAGATGAGACAGGAGGAAGATGGGACTAACAAATGGAAAACACCTTTAAAAGGGGTAAAAGGATAAACAGCACAAGACAAGAAAAAAAGAATCCGAAGATGGCGCCCAAGGGTGGGAGCTTCCGGAGGAAGCGCGCCAACGTCACGGGAGGACACCAAATGGTGGGGTGTCGACGCCCACCTGGGCTACACAAAAAAAAAAAAAAACAGAAAAAAGACTCCGATTCCGGACCCAACCACTAGACCGCGGAATAATGCACAGCATAGTGAATCCAGAAAGTCTTCAAGCTGCAAAACTATACCGACAGGTAAACTATTCGTTCTCCAATCTGGCTAATAGAAGCTGGCCCATAAGCTTTGCTGTGGGATCCAGAAGGGAAATGGGGTGGTAGTTCTTAGGGAAGCCCCTATCCCCCTTCTTGTATATAGGGACAATTACACTCTGGTTCCAAGATGGTGGAGGACCCTCAACTGCTATTCTATTAAACACATTTGTTAATAAGGGAACCCACAAATCATAGTTCTGCTGGAAAAGATCAATTGGGATCCCATCAGGGCCCTGGGCTTTCCCTGGTGGGCAAGACTCCAACCCTCTTCTAACTTCTGTTAGTGAAAATTTCAAAGAGCCCAATGGCCTTTCGGCAGGATCAGCCAAAACTAGGGGTAGGGTATATTTGAGGCCAAAGATGCTTTCAAAATAAGTCACCCAATCCTCCTCGTCCACGTGAGACGCCAATGAAGGATCCTTAGAATCCTTAAAATAAGGGGCGTTTATAACTCTCCAAGTCCCTGCTGCTGCCCGAGGACGCAGCTTGCTCCAGGTCACTCCAGGCCTTTTCCCTTCTCTCCTTCTTTCTTTTTTCCCTGACCTCTTTGTAGTTACTAGGCAAGACAGAGGAGTTAAAAATACTAACTAACCACAGTATGACCACCATTAGGCAAGGCATTTGAAACAAACTTGAAATGAAACTGTTAGCTAGGAAATAACACTTGAAATGTTTACAGAACTTTAACCATTCTCAAATACTTCATCAATTCAAATCCCTGCTCCGTAGAATCGTTCTTGTACCATGAACAACTTTGATTGGGAAGAAATCAGACTAGCAGCCTTACTATCATTCCTTCTTCTCCGATATGAGGAAACTGGCAGTGGCATCAAGGAATCTCCAGGTATTCCAAAAAAGTAAACTATTTATCAGATACTGGCACACATTAAAGTAGTTAAACTTGTCCTATTATAATGTATTCAATAAAAAACATGTCTTTGTAAAGCATGCTATTTTAAGGTTTATTAAAGGTAAGGTTGGGGCGAACCTTAGCCTGGCTTCTGAGCAAGCAGTTGAAATGAAGGTACAGCTCTGCTGCTATGGATCACCTACCATTCCCAAATTTGAGAGTAACTTCACCAGAGGAAAATCAGAGAAAGGAAATCGGAGCAGGAAGGTTTGTCCCATGTTATGTGGCAGATGTGAGTTTGAAGATGGTGAACAAAGCACTGGATTGGCCAGGTCCTTTCTGAACATCATAAAATCAAGATGACTGGTGTTGCTCTTTGGGCTTGATGCATGTCCGTCTTTTCTTCATAAGCTATTGTGCCAACACTGCAGAAAGGCTACAGTCTAAAGGCAGGAGGGAGAGGTCCAGGAATGATTGAATTCTGGTATGATTGGTACTGCAATAGTGACCCCGGGTTACAGGGTTAGGCTTTGAGGGGTGAGAGGGGAAAGCAGTATATAAAAGTACCTGACAGAAATAACATCTCAGTTGCTGATGTTGTGATTTAATAGAGACAAATCCTCATCAAATATTACCTTACACACTCCAGCACAATACTTGAGCTTTAGTAATGAGATGCAATCTTGCTTAAGTGGAGCCATTTTACTCTTTCAAAGTAAGTGAGCCTTCTTGGATTGCCCTAGGTTCAAGGATATTTAGAAGAGGCCAAATGATGGTAACAGGCAGTGCACCTTTTGCAGGCAGCAGAAGAGTGAAAAGCCCTGCTTTAATCGCAAAGCGGCATGGTTGTTCATGAAGCGGTGCTGTTTGCAGTGGTTTATTACAGACTTGAAAGATCTACATGTACACTAAAGGAGAAGTAAAGTGTGACCACCAGCTTGTAAAGTGTGATGCCTCTCTCAACCTAGAACAGGGCAATATAGAAAGCAGAGGAATACATGGACAAAAAGCATAACCAGTGATCTACAGCCTACCAGCACATGCATATAGTGCTCCACTGTCTAAAGGTAGCAAAAGCCAGTAATAGAAGCATTGTTGGGAATAAATCCAATATGGCTGTAAAAACTGTCACAAGACTTGAGGTCTTCACCTACATATACTAAAGATGAATGAGATGGTTTTCTATCAACATCTGAAATGAAGGTAAAGCTCATTTTATTGGAAAATTAGGCTAATTCACCTTAAGGGTGTAGTGGGTACAGGGAACTGTTTTCTGGGAGGCTGGACTCCCTGATATCATTCTAAGTTTACGATAATGAAATTCCTGTTGTCTCCTTGAAGTGGTATTATTTTGTTCCTTGCCTCTTTCTCCTTCACATCCCACTGACTAGAGGGAGGCCTGCAAGAATAATTATTGTAGAGTTTGTTGGGACATTAAAGTCCTCTGCATGGTTATAGATGTACGTACACTGAGTGCAAGTGTGCCTGCAATGGTACATTTTATGGAGGACACTGGATTCGATGTTGAAAAACCCTGGCCTGCATGTTGAAAACCCGAACAGTAGAGGACCCCCCTCCCCTCCCTAAGGTCAGATTTAGTGAGAGATCACAAGGAAAGGGCCTGGACACAGCTCATTGATGCACATATCGCTATGGCTGACATCCAGGTTTGAACTCTAGTCGTTCACATGGCCTGTGGCAGCTTCAGGGTCTATCCTGCTGCGACAGACCGCATTTAAAACTGAAGAGAGAGTAAAAGGGTACACTTCAAAAGAAGCAGACCCCAACATAAAACTTCAAAGACCCAGACCCTAAATCACATTTGGTGGATGGAAATGGACTATAAGAAGGGGAGGTTAAGACCACAAAAAAATTGGTCATCTGCCAAGCAGGCTGTGTGAGGAGGGAAAGCTCTGCAAGACTTATGACCAGGACTGTGGGCCATGGCCTGCTAGCCTTCCTGCTCGATAAGGGCCTATTACCCAGGGAAACCAAGACCACCTGCTCTGGAGCTTGAGCACCAGTGCCTGGCTGCTTGCCAAGACCAGTGCGCTCTGTGAGGAAGAGGAGAGCATTGGAGGGAGTGTGGTTCAGTGGGGAGCCTTGTTGAGAGGACTCACAGTGTGAGATGTGAGCAGACTGTTGCTGTACCGAACGGGTCATTTCCGATGTGCAGATTCAGCTTGGTGACCCCAGTATGCCAGGAGATGGTTGCCTTGAAGATAGCCGTGAGCTGAGTGCCATGCGGGGAGAGTAAAGCCGGACCTTTATCGTTGTAGCGACACCCCTCTCCCTCCTGTGCCAGGAGGGGACGCCGTCGTACAGACTGCCGTGCCGTGAAGACAAACACATTGTTTGACGGCGGCGCTGCAACCCTGTATACCAGAAGGGGATGCAGGTACTGAGTGAGCTGTGACGTTTGGACTGCCGCCCAAGGACTGATCGCTGTGCCCCGTGGGTTGAACTAAGCATCGAGGATTGCCCTCGACCTGCCCCGTAGACTGAGGAAGACCCGCATTGTGAACTGAGGAAGATGCTGAGAGTGAATCGCCGCATCCTTGGTCAGATTGGGAGTACCAGGATCAACTTTCCTCCCCTGGTGGCGCATGCTGAAATTACAGTGCAGAAGGAAGTACTGGAGCACCTCCGATTACTGCTGGAGCAGGCTGCGTAAGCTCACGGAGAGCCTGCGCCTGTTCGTTGCTGCTGCGTCCCCTGCGTGCAGACAGACTTGACCAAGCAGGTCTGGAGCATCACGAGTGCTCGTGATTGGGTCACCCTCTGAGAAGCTGAGCACTTCCTTGCTGCTGGAGTGGGTAAAACCTGTTACTGGCTTACCAGGGGACTTGCTATTAAAGGTGCTGCAGCACCAAAGACACTTTTGACTACTTTCTAAGAGTCGGAGTGGACTTTTGAGTTGGGCCTACTGAGCATTCACTAGATGCGGCCGTCAATGAAAGGGGAATAACCCGACCACTTGACTTGACTAGGTGCGGGTGGGACAGGGATTTGCTAGTGAAACACTAGAGCCCCAAGGGGGTTGTGTTATTGTTTGTGAATGTTGTAACTCTCCTTTGAATGTATAGAATTAGAAATAAATGTCGTCTTTTTAATATGAAAATAAGTATTTGACAGAATATTGATTTAATGACATTGCTGTATACTCTTTGAGATGAGTCGTGTTAACTCGCCTGTATCTACATTTCAACCCCACCCACCTGTACTGCTGATGGAGACTTTGTCTGCTCGTCCACAGCTACCGCTGAGAGTCCAGTACAGAAGGGGCCCAGTTGCTCAGGATCCATAGTATGCTGAGCTCGGGACATTAGGAATCAAAGGCCTCAACCACAACGGTTGGGCCCATTAACCCCTGTGTGACCCATGGCCCTCTGAATGGGGTTCTGACACAGTTTATCCTTGAAGCTTGTGGAGCAACTATTAGTAATATTTAGTGCTATAACAGAAGATGGATGGGCATTGTCCATTGCTATGTTTTTCCTGTTTTCAGTTTCTATTTTTGGTAAATTCTGGTGGGGTTTTTGTCAGTGTTTTCAATACCTTAAAAAAACTGGTTATCAGTGGTTACAGTGTTGTTCGAGGCATGTGAGCTGTAGATCACATGCTTTGCATACTCCTGCCCTCTAGTGTTGGATCCAGATGTTTGAAAGTTGTTTTTCTTCGAAGAAGTCTTTCCAGTCACGAGGTAAGGTGAGTCCTCCTTTCAGGGATAGTGCGCATGGGCATCAACTCCATTGTTAGATTGTTTTTTCCCGCCATCGGGTTCGGACGTGTATTGTTGCGCTCCTTGGGTCCCCCTCGGTGCGCAATCAACTCTACCCTCGACAGTATTGTTTTCGAGCGCGTTTCCCTTTCCCTGCGGTTCGACTCGATCATCACACAATCTCCATTTCGATCGGAAGATTTGCGGGCAGCCTTCCGGCCTATCCACGTCAGTCCGGCTCCTAGTCGATGGAACAGACTCCATTCAAATTCTGCCCCCTGTGCCACGCGAAATATCCGCGTACGGACTTGCATCAGTTGTGTAACTTGTGCTTGTCTCCAGAGCACAAAGAACAAGACTGCGACGCGTGGCGATCCTTCAGATCGAAGAAAACTCTCCGTGATTGTCGGGCTCGACGTTGAGAGATGCAGCGGCAGCAGTTAGACGACACACCGGATCTCTTCGGTGAAGACTCCGAGCTAGAGGGGGTCTCAGCGGCTCAAGAAGAACAAGCCTCCGCTGCGTCTGACTCCGAATCAGAGTTGCAGATTGTCCTCGAAGACGACGATGTGCCGCAGGGACAAGGGGACGTGAGTACGGAACATACCTTTTCCCCCCCACCCCCATCCCTAAAAAAATCTAAGGCTTCGGCACCACCTCTGCCTCAAGTTCAACATCGGCACCAAGAAGAGGTTTCTCACACTCTGACAAGCCTTCCGGCTCGGCACCGAAACCAAAGAAACATTCCTCAGCTCTGAAAGCTTTGTCGCCTAAAACTAAAGAGTTGCCTGTAAAGCAGCCGGATCCAAACATAGACGTTGTACCACCTAAGTCGGATCCGAAACAGAAGAAACTCTATATTGATCCTGACACTGGGCATATTCACGCTAAACTGCCATCCAAGCACAAGCTTCCTGATGACGACAGCCCTTATAAAATTCCACTGAAAAGGAAAAATGTGGGTACTAGTCCTTTCCATACACTACCATCTCCTCCTCCTCCCTCTCCATCACAGCTTGATCCTTTACACATTACACCTCATCGGTCTCCTCTACCTCACCTTGATGCAGGTGATGATGATGACGATGACGATGATGATGACGACGACCAGTTACCAGTAGATCCTTGGAAGGATTATACAGTTGATCCTCCACAGGATACATACTCAGATCTTTACTCTGCCAGGCCATCTCCACCTGATGACAACTTGTCATATCAAGAGCTCATTGCTAGAGCCGCACAATACCATGGGGTGGAGCTCTATAAAGAATCCTTAGAGGAAGACTTTATCTTTGACACTCTAGGAACACATACGTCCAGTCAGACACTGCCTATGCTCAAGGGTATGTTGAGGCACACAGAAGACATTTTTAAAGATCCTGTACGTGCTAGAATCTTCACTCCTAGAGTAGATAAAAAATACAAATCTTCCCCAACAGATCCTATTTTCATTAAAGGTGAGTTACCACTTGACTCTCTTTACTAGTATCTAATGCTCAAAAGCGAGCTAATTCTCAAGCCTCTGGGGATGCTCCTCCCCCAGATAAAGAGTCAAAGCTTATTGATGCTTCTGGCAGACGTGTAGCTGCACAAGCAGCTAATCATTGGCGTATTGCTAATACTCAAGGCCTCCTAGCAAGATACGATGGGGCCCACTGGGATGAAATGGAGCAATTACTGCAGTTTCTCCCAGATGAGCATAGGGCGAAAGCTCAGGATTTAGTTAAAGAAGGTAAACTAATTTCCAACAATTCAATGAGATGCGCTCTAGATGCTTGCCGACACTGCAGCTAGAGAAGTGAATACTAGCATCCTACTCCGAAGACATGCATGGTTACGGATTTCAGGGTTCAAACCTAAAGTCCAACAATCCATTCTGAATATACCTTTTGACAAGAAACCTCTTTTTGGCCCCAAAGTTGATCAAGTGCTCAAAAAAATGAAAAAAGATACAGATGTAGCAAAATCGATGGGAGCGCTTCAATCTCCCTCAAAGAGAGGTTCCTTTCGACGCTCCTTTTACAGGGGAGGGTCCAAGTCCACAGGGACAGACCAAAACACTTCCTCCTACAAGGGTAATTCTCAATCAACTTTTACAAGAGGATTTTTCAGAGGAGGTTATAGGGGAAATAGTCCCAGGGGCAGAGGTAAAAACACTACGCCCCCCAATTCCCCCCCCCACTCCCCCCCCCCCCCCAAAAAACAAACAATGACTTCCCCACACTTCCCTCCGACTATTCCACACCTGTTGGAATCGATAACAACCAACAAATGGGTGCTTGGATTTATCCAACATGGTTCTTGCCTGGAGCTTACCAACAATCCTCCAAACATTCCACCTCTATCACAAGTTGTCACCAGACCACCAGCACTTGCTTCAACAAGAAGTGCAATCTCTATTACTCAAAGGGGCTGTAGAACCAGTCCCAGTCCCACTTAAGTACCAAGGGTCAGGGGTTTATTCCCTTTACTTTCTGATTCCCAAAAAGGACGGCTCGTTAAGACCAATTTTAGATCTTAGAGAGTTAAACAAATGCATACTGTCAGAGCACTTTCACATGGTGACTCTTCAACAAGTACTTCCCCTTTTACAGCAGGGTGACTTTGTCTACTCTAGATCTAAAAGACTCCTACTTTCACACTCCAATTTATCCGGCTCATCGCAAATACCTCAGATTTGTGATAGCAGGCAAACATTGCCAGTTCAAGGTACTTCCATTTGGCGTCACCAGGCCCCCCAGAGTGTTCACCAAATGTCTTGCAGTAGTAGCCGCTCATCTCGGGAGACAATGTATACATGTCTTTCCTTACCTAGATGACTGGCTTATCAAAGCAGGAACTTACCAGAACTGTTTACTACACACTCAGGCAACAGTACACCTACTTCATCAGTTGGGTTTCACAGTCGATGTACAAAAATCTCACCTGTGCCCTGCACAAGTGCAATCTTATCTAGGAGCTTCCCTCAACACTCTCAAAGCTCTAGCCCCTCCCAATGTAGCCAGGATTCACATTATTCAATCCACAGTACTACAATTTCAACCCAATCACACATTACCAGCCAGAGCTTTCATGCAACTGCTGGGAATGATGGCATCTTGCATTGCAATTGTACCTCATGCAAGGCTTCACATGCGTCCTCTGCAAAAATTTCTAGCACGTCAGTGGAATCAGTCACAGTGTCAATTAACAGATCTAGTGTTGGTAGACGGCAGCACCCATCACTCTCTGCAGTGGTGGAACCCTCAATTATCAAAAGGGCGGCCCTTCATAGACCTGATTCCATAGACTGTACTGACAGCAGACGCATCTTTAACCGGTTGGGGTGCCCATCTTCACATTACACAGTAGAAGGGCTGTGGTCAGACAATCACAAACGTCTCCACATCAATTACCTGGAACTTCTAGCACTGTTCCTAGCACTCAAAGCTTTTCACACTCACGTTGTAGGCAAAACTGTCATAGTCTGCACAGACAACATGACCGCAATGTACTATCTGGAGAAACTGGGAGAGACATACTCTCTCCAGCTGTCGCGACTTGCACAAAGCATTTGGAATTGGGCAATTCATCACAAAATGTATCTCCTACCAGAACACCTTCCAGGAGTAAACAATCAAATTGCCGACCTGCTCAGCAGACACAGGCAGCAAGTTTGAGTGGGAACTTCAGCCCCAAGTTCTTCTTCCCTACTTTCAACAATGGGGATTTCCACAGATAGATCTGTTCGCCACAGTACACAACGCAAAATGCCCAAACTTCGCATCCAGGTTCCCACACCATCTATCCAAAGGCAATACTCCATGGATGAATTGGTCAGGGATATTTGCCTACGCTTTTCCGCCTCTCCCACTAATTCCATTACTGGTTCGGAAGCTCGGACAAACATCCCTCACACTGATCTTAGTAGCCCCCACATGGGCTCGTCAACCTTGATACACCACCCTATTAGAACCGTCGGTGGTGCCACATCAAAAGCTACCTCTCACACCCAGTCTCCTCACTCAGAGCCATGGAGAAATCTGACATCCAAATCCTAAAGAACTCAACCTAGCGACTTTTCTCCTTAAGTCATAGTTTGGTTATTTACAACTACCACCAGACTGTATGAATATTCTCAAAGAATCTAGAAAGCCTACTACTAGAGCTTGTAATGCAGCAAAATGGGAACGGTTTGTTATCTATTGTAACAACAACAATATCAATTCTGTACAGAACATCATTTGTTATCTTTTGCATTTACAGCAATCTGGATTGGCTTACACATCCATTCATTTACACCTAGCAGCAGTAGCCGCATACTTGCAAAATAGACAACACTTATCTCTATTCAGAGTACCAGTGATCAAAGCCTTCATGAAAGGATTAAAACGGGTGATCCCACCAAGAGTTCCCCCTGCACCAGAGTGGAACTTCAACATAGTCCTTACAAGGCTAATGGGTCCACCTTTTGAACCAATGCATAAGTCAGTTACAATTCCTCTCATGGAAGGTTGCTTTCCTCATGGCAATAACCTCACTAAGGAGAGTTGGTGAACTTCAGGCATTAACTATACAAGAGCCTTTCTTTCAACTTCACAAAGATAGGGTGGTTCTTCGAACCAATCCTACGTTTCTCCCTAAAGTAGTTTCTGCCTTTCATATCAATCAATCAATTGAGTTACCTTTGTTCTTTCCTCAACCTGATTCTGTATCAGAGCAAGCTCTACACACACTTGATGTTAGACGAGCTATACTATATTATGTAGAAGGAACCAAAGAATTTCGAAAAACAAAGCAACTATTTGTTGCTTTTTCTCCACCACACAAAGGCAATCCCATATCTAAGTCAGGTATTGCAAGATGGATTGTAAAATGTATCCAAACGTGTTATGCCAAAGCAAAAAGAACTTTGATAATACCCCCTAGAGCACATTCCACTCGCAAAATAGGGGCTACTATGGCCTTCTTAGGTAATATTCCCCTAGCCGACATCTGTAAGGCAGCAACATGGTCTACACCACACACACTCACCAAACACTATTGTGTAGATGTGTTAGCGAGACAACAAGTAAATGTAGGCCAAGCAGTACTTAAAACACTGTTTCAAACAACTACAACCACTACTGGTTAGCCACCGCTTTGGGAGTATACTGCTATATAGTCTATGCAAAGCATGTGATCTACAGCTCACATGCCTCGAACGGAAAATGTTACTTACCCAATAAGCATCTGTTCTTGGCATGTAGAGCTGTAGATTCACATGCGCCCACCCGCCTCCCCGGTCTCCTGTGGTTGTTGTAGTTTGTTACATTCATACGCATGGACATCTCTATTGTACACTCACTAACTCCATTCTCACCCTCTGCGGGAAAACAATCTAACAATGGAGTCGATGCCCATGTGCACTATCACTGAAAGGAGGAGTCACCTTAACTCGTGACTGGAAAGACTTCTTCGAAGAAAAACAACTTGCAAACATCCGGGCCCAACACTAGATGGCAGGAGTATGCAAAGTATGTGAATCTACAGCTCTACATGCCAAGAACAGATGCTTACTGGGTAAGTAACATTTTCCTTTCCAGTGTTTATGGAATGTTTTGCTTTTATTATTGCTTGCTTTCTGCACTGATGGTGCATGTCTATAGACAGTGTGTGTACAGTTTATAGGATGCCCAAATACATTTTTACAAATCAAACTTATTGTAGTACACCATACAATACTTCTTTAGTAAGTCTTTGGTCATGCGCTCGCTCTTTACTTCCCATGTAAACGTTTATCTGTGATGAAAAGGCCCTCTCAACATTGGCACTTGAGACGGGCACTGCCAAAATAGCCAGTACACAATTTGCTAAATCTGGCCTCTGACATACCTTCCATGCCAATATTGGCGCACCTGAAGATTGCCATTCTTTGGCACAGGTTCTGCAACACATGCATTGAACTGGATACAAATGCCCTCAATTTTTGAAGTGGTCAAAAATGAAGCAGTACTTTTCAAAGTCCTGAGAAAATTCCCCATTTACAGAAAGAATCTAGAATGTGTGCAGAGTACCTCAGTGAGTCTTCATTGACTTCAAATGCCATGGCTTGTGAAGGGGCATTTCTGTGCATCATTGCAAGCCATTTCTCATGCACTGTAAAATAAAATTTACTAAATTGCTGCCTCAACATTTCTTTGCTTATAAAGTGGCAAGAATTCTAACATGGAACATGTTGCAGTGCCAAAGTCACTAAAAGTGTTGCCCAGCCTACTCAGAGATGTTTAACATCTACACCAATTACGCTGAACATTTGGTAGACAAGAGTGTTTTCAGACCCTAGCTTTTTGGTCATGTCCAATACAGCAGTCATGTTTTCCTGTAAAAGTCTAAGAATGCAGTAGAGTGTACTTTTTTTCACATCAGGATCCATATGCGAGCAAAGATCCTCACATTTCTTGCATTTGGCATTATCACTAAGCAAAAAGTCTGTAACCCGTCGCCACATGGATAATATAGCATTCATGGCCTCTAGGACTGAGAACTAACGTCTAAATGACACCGTTGGGATGACTCTTCCTTTGATGCTACACAAAGCACAAAATGAGAAATATTTGCATTTTAGTTGCCACACGTAACAAAACAGTGCACCAGACTGGACTACAAGGTCAATAGCATTTTTCATTAACTCTGAAGATTGTAAAGATACTTTTTGCATTGCATCTAGCAAATTATCAAGTCTGGCCAAATCAACCTTATTTTGTAGAAATTATCTTGACTTTTTTCGGTGTGAAGAAATTTTGTGTTTGATTCTACTTGGAATGCTATGAAAATGTTGCACTATCTACAGAAACCCTCTCCTTCATTTAAAGTGCTAATTTCTGACATATTTGACTAATTCTACAAACGAGTTTCTTGAATCAAATTTGCACAAGGTTTTTAAAATCTACTGTAAAGTCTTTGAAAACCTGGTATTATGTCTTCCTTTATTATATAAATAGATTAAACCTAATAACCCTTCAACTCTAAATGTGCATATTTTAAATACATTTTCAGTCAATGATTGATCCTGCTTCCTTTAGTCTGATGGTGTTTAAGTAACACAACTTTCTGTGTGTTTCCTCGTTCTGTATAACTCAAAAGTTTTGGTATTTTCAAACTCTTGTTGATGCAGAAACTCTCTCTTTAATGCAATGTAGAATACACCTTGACAACCTTGCAGGTCTGCAATAATCTATGTGAAGCTAAAAATGTAACCTTATTGATTTTGTTTCTTTTCTTATGAACTGATGAATAGATGTCTGCGTAACACATACTAATGTCATTGTACAGATCATTTCTTTCATGCTTTATGATGTTGCTCATAATGTTCTCCTTCAACTGATTTTACTTTATAGGATTAATCATTGGCTTCATCCTCACAGTTGCAAATTACAGCTTTTTTTCTGCATTGATGGCCTTTTTGTCACATCCTCTGTTCTTACTAAATGGAAGAGTGATGTTAAGAAGCGCTTCGACTCCGAATACAAGGAAGGTAACAAAATTATATCGACAAAGTATATTCATGATAAATACTGTTTCGTAGATTATTTGTTTTAACTGTATCCTACAGTTTGGAAAATTAGTGGTTGAATGTAATTTCTAACCTTAGTTTCTAAGTACTATTTGGGTACCCGTGAAAATCTCTTCTTTTGAAAAAACAACCTCTTCGTCTTAAGTCTGTCATAAAACCCACGGTTTCTTGATTGACATTTTTAAAAATCATTTATTGCTCTAAGCCTAGACATTTTGTTTGAACATTTTTGTAGGAATATAACATAAGACTCCAGAAATACAGAACCATGATAAGAACTTGGTCATATGTGCACTGCAGGGAGGCACGTGGCGTCCGCCGTAGGTCCGTAGCCTCCTTGTGGTCGGAGGTGGTATAAGAACGTGAATCTTCCACAGTGCAGATGACCAGGATAATGGTGACCGAAGGGGCTGGGGCGATGGCTTGACCTTGTTTAGCGGACTGGAGTGAGTAGTGCTCAGGGCTTCCTCGACTGATTGCCGGCTTGGAATGCTCGAGCACTGATGGCCTGGGAGATGGTGACCACGGTTGGGGCTCTTCGCCCTGCTCTGCCCACACTCCCCTATGCCGTACCCCCCCAATGTTCTACTGACGCTGTGATACCCCCTGGGACAGTAGTTTGCACACTAACCTAGTTTCATTTACTTGTTGACTTTTGCTTTTCTGTAAACTCTTCCCCCCGTCCCCTTTTAAAAAAATATATATATGTTCTGGCTCTACAGTCCTATCTCTGACCCCAGATGGGTGAGCCGGCTTACGCTACCACTAATGGGGAATCCCATGATCTCTGACTGTTATAGCAGACCACTCCCACATGCTGCCCCATGAGGTCTCCAGACTTGAGACTAACCCGTCGCTTAGACCAGTACAATCAGGGGAGCATTATGCTTTGTTTCAGAGCACTGTGTGTGCACAAGTAGGGCGTGGCCATAGAGAAGTTTATTTTAGACTTGGGGTACATAAGTATTACTTGGAATTTTGTCAATACTGATGCTTTACTACATGCTTTTCTCATGCTCCCTTGACTGTCATGTCTTGTATTTCGTGCCAGTATGCCAATAAAATATAAATTTTTAAAAAATATGTGCACTGCAGACTTGTATTGTAGAGCGTGGGGCATTAAACCCTTTGTATAACAGCTAGTCTTTCTGGACTTTCCTGAACAACAGAATTTTTCATTCCATATACGTTTTGTGGGCACCACATTTTAAAGTGAGTCTTAACAAGGATATTTTTTAAACATGTAGTAGTTGAACTTTGACAATATGGGACAGTTCGTAGTCACTTATGTTAGCTGACTGGCACAGTGAAACCTGTGATACTGTTTGGTATGTATGTATGTATGTATGTCTGCTTCGAAGGCATTTTTTATGTCCCTGGTGTCTAATGGAGATCTTTGAGTATCCGGACTCTGTGTTTGAATTGCCCTGTATGATCAACTAAGTGGTAGAGTTTTATAATAGTTGTATCTTCCTCACCAGTCCTGCAATTATGCAATTGTATAACTGATTGTAGCAGGCATATTTAAGGGGGCAGTTGTGGTCGGGAATTATAGAGTTTGGGGCATGCATGGGATTATCTGTGTCCCTGTCACTTCCACCAGTACCTTGCTGACCACTAGCACCTTCCTTTTACTTATTTTGTGATAACCTCTTCAGTATATACATAAAATTAACACCACACCAACACCATTTCCTTGTCCTGTTTACTTAACCCTCACCTTAATTCTAAAACTTTCCATAAATGAACCTGTCTTTTCCCATAACCGCCACTAATTCTTACCCTAAACTGTTCCTTTACATTTATCATTAACCCAGGCCTATACTTATAACTTACCCTAACCCTTTTCTTTACCCTTCTCCCATCCTAACCTCAAACGTATTCCTCATCATTACTCTTTCAATAACCCAAATATATTCTTATACTTATAGACCCAATTTATTTCAGTGACTGTAATGATTAGGTATTGGTGCTGTGATGAGGTCAAGTTGACATGGTAAAAGCCAAACAACGTAAGGCAAACCAGGTGTTAAGTTACTTTAGAGAAATGTTTTACTTGTAGCTGGCTCATGACGGAGATGCTTTGATAGTCTACTTAAACACTCTGGGGGTTCAGTTTCAAAATACAGGTCAATATGATCACAATCATATTGCGCTTAAGATTTGTTAGTTCTTGCTACTTGGTTGTAGGTTGTTTAAAGTCAGATGGGAGGTATTTCAGTGTAGTTAGAGCTCCTGCTGAAGACCTTAATTTGCAGGTTTAGATTTTTTTTTTTTTCTTCAGCCACTTGTAAATGCTGTAAAAGATTCTGTTGGTTTTGTTTGTTCGGGATATTCCTTGATGGAGCCACGTAGGACATATTGACGTCTGTGAATGTGGTTTTTTTTGTTTTTTTTTTTATTGAAATAATCCACAGAAAATAAATCATAAATATATATAACGGTTACATGGCTCACAATACAAAGTATATAAAAAAAGAAAAAACACAGCAAATATATATATATCCATTTTATCCTACTTGACTAATCGACTAGTTCCAATATAGCCCAAAAAAGAGAAGAGAAAAAAGAAAAGGGGAGAAGACAGAGCCCTGACTTATAATTCTGTGTTTTACATACATATTACTAATTCAGAGCTCTCCAGGGTCCCTCATATAATCAATCAGTGCTCCCCAAACCAAGAGACCAATTTTCCGTTTTCCTGGCCCTTTGACGGAGTACAGGCTAAATTCCATGTTAAAGGCACTGAGGAACTTCGCCCGCCAAAATTCAAAGGATGGAGCCTGCGGTTGTAACCAGGCTGAGGCTATAGATAGTCGGGCAACTGTTGTGGCCATAAAGATCAAATAACGGAATTTAAACCTTGATCTACCCCGAGTGGCCTCCTCACCAATGCCTAGCACCATCATAGAGGCTGAGAGTCTTATAGGTGTCCCCGTTATTTCAGTCAGATATCTCTCCATGTCATTTATTAAAGAAGACAGATTTGAACATGAATAGAAAATATGGAGTATATCGGCATTATTCCCACCACAGCAAAAACATTTTCCATTATGCTCACCCCCCCATTTTAACATTTTTGCTGGAGTATGGTAAAGATTGAAAAGTGTTTTGTAATGTTGTGCTTTTAGGTTGGTGACAAGGAGTATTTCCCTGCCATATCAATTGATTTTTCAACCGAAACTGAGCTATCTCCTAGCAAATCGGCCCATTTAGCATTGTTTATCTAGATCATCTGGGTTCACATTTAGCAATATTTTATATAAAGAGCCAATTTTCCCCTGACACCTGATAGCTTCGACTATCTGATAAGGCACCATGTTATTAACGTTCTTACTTAAAAAGTCTCGTAATTGCAAATATTTAAAAAAGTTATTTTTTGACAGATGAAATTTATCGACCAAAGATGAAAAGGCCAGACTAATCCCCCCCCGCCGGGTATAAATCCCCCAGTATAGTAATCCCTTTTAGGCCCCACTGTGTTGCCACATGATCCCAAAATATTGACTGGAGTAATCCTGCCGCATTCATAGGTGTATAAATTGTTAGCCCTGGTATATAAAATTTCATACGAATTGTTTTCCAGACTTTAAAGGCGGTTTCCAACACTTTAAAACAAGTTATTTTATAATAACTGCCATCAGTTCTCTTAAACAGACAATGATTAACTTCTGGACCTAGAATCATCCGATAAATTGAGGGAGCCTCAGCTGTATTACCCACTTCCTCTCCCGTTAATAAAATACGCATATTTGACAAAATACAGGCATAATAATAAAGCGTAAAGTCCGGGATCGCCCATCCCCCCTCTCTCCCGTGGTATTGTCATATAACGGGCAGCTCTGCGTGGTTTCCCGGGGGCCCACAGGTATCTGGAGCATAAAGATTGTAGGTATTGGAGTTGTCTTTTAGGTACCTCTAAAGGTACTGATCTAAAAAAGTACATAACCCGGGGCAAAATATTCATTTTTAAAACATTGGATCTGCCAAACAAAGAAAGATGTAGGGCCTCCCATCTCTCTAGCGAGCCTTTTATCTTACCAATAATATCTCTCCAATTTGTCTCGACTAACTCTTTGAGACGGGGCCGGATCTTGATACCCAAATATACGGCTTCCCTCACAACCCTAGGATCATTAAACATAACTTTATTTGTGCACAGGACTTGTGTTTTAGCTGTATTAAGTTTATAGCCCGAAACCGAGCCAAACTCCTGGGCTAGATGTTCGATTTCAGGTAAAGCCATAGCAGGGTTAGTTGTAATAATTGCAATATCGTCCGCATAGGCCAACACACTGAACTTATCCTGTCTAACAATAAAGGGTGCTATACGATCATTCTGCTCTAACATCTTTATAAAAGGATTGATATACAAAGCAAATAGAAGCGGGGAGCAAGGACAACCTTGCCGTGTCCCTCTAGTAATCTGAATTTTATCTGAAGTGCCCCCCATCGTGCATATAATGGCCGAAGGAGCTCGGTATAAGACCTGAAGAGCCCGAATAAAACCCTGTCCAAATCCCATTTGATGCAATCCTTCCCATAAAAAGTCCCATGCCACGCGGTCGAACGCCTTTTCGGCATCGAGCAAAATTAAGCCTAAATTCCTAGTTTCTACCTGTGCTATATCAAATAATGTTATTACTCTATTAATATGGTTTACTGTCCCTCTATCCGGAATAAAGCCATGCTGCCTAATCGAGACAAGGGGAGAAATGACTTTCGCTAACCGGTTCGCAAGTATCTTAGAGTAAATTTTCCCGTCACAATTGATGAGAGATATCGGACGATAAGACCCAGGTATATCGGGTGGTTTATCTTTCTTTATAAAAATTACAATATTGGCCTCATCCCATGATCGAGGTGCATGCCCCAATTGTGCTGTTTGGAATACCTCAAGAATATCCTCTTTGAGAACTTGAACGTCTTGTAGATTTCAAGCGGGAGTTTGTCCGGGCCTGCAGCTTTTCCCGTCGCCAAGCTGTTAATGGCCAGTTCTAATTCATCAGCTGTAATAGGACAGTCAAGTAATCCAGCCTCCTCTCTATCTAGCTGTTCCCATATTAAGGATGGAAGTTTCTTATTTATAAGTTGACCCCCCTTGTTTGGTTCTGTATAGAGTTGATCATAAAAGTCATAGAGCACTTTAAGAATCTCTTGAGAATCATATACAACCCTGCCCTGAGGATTTTTCATACTTATAATTCTTTGCCTTACTTCTTTCCTACGTAGTTTCTGAGCTAGACAGCGTCCGGTAGCCTCTCCATATTCATAGCATTCTTTTTTATAGATCTGATACTTTAATGCTATTTCTTTACTCCACACCTGGTTGATATTGGCCTTACATCTAGCCAGATTAGATTGTTGCTCAGTTGTATTCAACCCTGCTGCGATCCCTCCTGCCAGGTTCTCCTCTGCTATTTTAAGTTTATTATACAGTTCCTGGATTCCCAATTTAGCCTGTTTTTGTTTATATAATCCATAGCTCAAGACCTCGCCTCTAAAAGAGGCTTTAAATGCATCCCAAACAGTCCCCCAACCCACAGAGTGTCTATTAATTTGAAAGAAATCCTTTATCCATTTTTTCATATATTCCAAAAAAGCTTCGTCCAAGAGAAGTTTCCTATCAAACGAAAAACACCTCGGGCCAGGGCAGACAGAAAACCTAGGGATATCAACTACTACTGGCGCGTGATCAGACGTAATTCTAGGGTAGATTTGTATCTTAATGCCAGAAAGCAGTGAAGAGGGCAAGAAAAAATAATCAAGGCGAATTAGTTTGTTATGAGGGTAGGAATAAAATGTATATCCCGGATCTTGTTGGCCCAGGCTGCCCCAGACATCCACCAACCCATGATCAGCCAGCAAATGGAATAGGGCTTTAAAAACTTTAGGCTTCCTGCCCCTATAGTTCCGTCCCCCAACCTGAAAAGCCATCTTAGTTACAGCTATATTGAGATCACCACATAGCACCAGAGGGGCCGGCCATTGTGCAAGTTCCCCATTTAAATATTCAAGGACCAAAGACTCATCAAGGTTAGAGCCATAAACCGTGCAGAGGGTGAACTTTATATTTCCCACCATACATTCTAAAATAGCCCATCGTCCCTGGGTGTCCAACAGTACTCGCCCAGTGGTCTGTACTGCCGGCATGGCTAAAACTGCGACCTCCCTTGTAGTAGTTGACTGTTTAGAAGCAGCTAGAACACTATAGCCAAGTTCTGAAAGAATATTCCGTTTACCCCATGGTACATGTGTCTCTTGCAAACACACTATATCTGGTTGAATCACACGAAGCTCTGCCGCCACTCTGCATCTCTTATTGTAATCATTTAACCCACGAACATTAAAAGTACAAATTCGAAGGCCTATCCTAGCCATAGATTAGCTGAGAGCCAGAGAAAACCAAAAGACCGCATCCCAATATATATTTAGCCCCATGTCCATAGATTCTCATGAGCCTTAAATTTCTAACATAGCTGTGGATTAGTTTTATTATTTTTTTAACCCCACCCTGACCCTGACCCCCTACCCTTCCCTCCCCTCCCCTGACCCACTCCCACCCAGACCCCCTACTGTTCCCTCCCTCCCACTAAATGAGGCATAAGGACCAATGTCCTCTATGATGTAGAGCTGTCAATCGACCCCCCACCAACCGCCCCCCCCCCAAAGAAATACCCACTACGTGGTAAAAACAAACATCAAAAAAATAAGAAAATAGTAAAAAACAGTACAAAAGAAAACCCAAACAGAGAAGACAAATCCATCGGACTCAGGGTAGAGAGAGCCTGATTGTAATATATTGCTAAAACTTCAAAAAGGTATCAACAATCTACTAAGGGACTATAGCTAGCATCATATCGTTTGTAGATACTCTTTTGCAAGAACCTCAGAAACAAAAAATTGGGTCTGGCCCTTAAACATAATTTTCAGTTTGGCAGGGTTGAGCAAGAAGGCTTGTGCTCCCTTTGCTTGAAAGGGCGAAATCAGTTGTCTTAGATGCCATCTTTTCTCTACAGTTGCCTGACAAAAAACTTGCATCCCTTCCCTGCCCTCTTTTTATCAGGTCTTGCCAAGTCATATAAAATTTCGCGTGCCAGAAAGTTATTCAGGCAGATTAAGATGGCTCTAGGATATTCAGGAGATTGCCCGGTCTTTTTTTTTCGCTGAATGAAGGGAAACCTATGCGCTCTTTGTATTTCGACTGCCCAGTCCCATTGTGTGAGTTCCGGGAAAGCTTCCAGAAAAAGTTCCACCATAAACTGACGAACAATGCTGCCTTCCAAACCCTCTGGGACACCCAGGACCCTCAGATTATTCCTTCTGGAACGGTTTTCCAACTCGGTCAGTTTCCACATTGTGTCGCCTTTCTGAGCTTTCCATGACTCAGTAATGCCCTTTCGTATAACTAGTTCGTCCTCCAGAGCCGAGATTCGAGTTTCAGCTTCTCCCACTCTAGTTGCATATTCCGAACACGTTTTTGCCATCCTACGTACCGAGTTCTGGAGCTTACGAACGGCGCCTTGAGTTCGTGAGCTCTCTGCCCGAGTCTCCTCCCGATGGGCCATTATGCTTTAATATACAGTGGATAGCGTGATTTCATCAGGGCCTGCTAGAGCCACTATATCCGAGCTAGTCTCTCTAGAGGGATTTCCGCCCATCACTGGCTTGCTCAACTTCGGAGAAAAGGAGTAGTCCCATACTAATGAGCCAGCTGGAGGCAAAGACCTGTTTCGCAAGGTCTCATCTTGTTCCTTCTGTTTTCTAACCGTTGTAGGGGCATCCTCTCCTGTCTCCTCCTCTTCAATATGAAGACTGCTGATGTCACTCCCGTCTTCTGCCCAGTCCCTATATGGGCTCTCGTCTCCCGAAGAATTTGAAGGGTCGGACATGGAGTAGAATTTGTCACCTGAGTCCCCTTCCTGAGCGCGGGATGTTGCTAGTAAGTAGCCACTCTGTATACTTGGGAGAGTTTGCGGAGCCGAGTCGTCCATTTGACCCCTCTCATGATGGCTGCCTTCCGCATTCTGGCAAAAGCTCTGTATTTCCTGTGTTTTATCATTTGCTATGCTAGTCCCAGGGTCCTGGCCTATTTTCTTTGGCGAGTTCCTGCCCCCCCCAGAAAGCACCTTCTCCTGGTTCTTGCCCAATTTATCTCCAGCACCCATTTCAGAAACATTTAATTTTTTGATCAAGTCAGAGCCTCCTGAGTGTCCCCCATGGCTGTTCGAGATCGATTCCCTGTGATTGTCAGTTATAGCACTAAGTCCATTAGGTGGCAACTCAAGAGCATTACCTTGCAACAATGTATCTGGTGGTGCTGCGAGAACATCAGCTGCTGATTTGTCTTTCCCCGCTAGAGCCGTCTGAGCTCTAAACAGCGCCAGAACCGTCTGGTGTCCTCGCGAGGGCAGGCAGCCCCTCCCTGCAGTTTCAGGCAAGCCCGGAGGCTCCCCTTCCATGTTCCGACGTGCGCCGCCACTTTTCGAGGCTGCCGCGCTGTTCTTCGTTGGGGTTGCTGCAGTTGGGATTATCGGCTGTCCTCGGGTCCTAGTGCCCTTCGCGCTAGCTTTCGGAGGCATCGCAGGGATTCCCGGTGTCACACGGATGGAAGTGGTGGTTACGCTGCTTACCGCCGTAGAATGGAAGAACACGCCGGCACAGACCAGCCTTGATGGTACCGGGAGCCCTGACAACCGCGTCCAGCACAGCCAGGACCGCCAAATCATGACCTTTTCATTCCACGGTCTAGTGGGACATACGGACAGAGGTACGGGCAGTTAAAAGGGGGGGGGGAGGGAGGTTAGTTAGCGAGGAGCCCTGCTGACAGCTCACTCGACAGAAGATCCGGCCGCCATCTTGCCTCACTGCCTCATGACCGAATCCGTGACTGCCGAATATGTGGTTTTATACTGCCAAATGTTTCATATTATATATTTTAGCCTCTGTGCATGCTTTGGTGGTCTGGGTTCTTGAATGCTACTTATGGATTGACGGTCACCTAGTGAAATTCGTTATGCCGGTTGTTGACTGCTAGCTAGGGCCATTATCATCCATATACCAGGTGAGCTATGACTGCAGTGTCTAGTGTTTGCACCTTGGCTTCTAAATGATCCATTCATGGGCAATTGATGAACGTGGTCTAAACAAACAGTAGTTTTTGTGATGCAATGTAACAGAAGATTTTGCTAAGTCCAAGCCATTTCATTTTAAAATCTGGGCGTCCAGTTTTACAATAGAATTGAAAATTACCAAGATTTGCTTGTTTATACTGAACTGTTTAGTTGTAAAGTCTCAGACCGGAGTCCTTATCACTAGGAGTTGCCATCTACATGTGCTTTTATTTGCATCAGTTATAGAATTTCCTTTTACATATTACGCGAAGTACTGATAATTTTAACTTGTCATTCTAATGGATACTTATTACTACCGTTTTCTCATCTAATGTAAAATCCCAATGAGTCAGACTGTATGTTGTTATTGGGTTTTTATAACGCGCGCAGCTACTCCTGGGAGTGTCCCGGCGCGAGCCTATGGGGGGGGGTGCTAGTTAAGAAGAGATTAAAACAGAAAAGTTTTGAGCTGTTGCTTAAATTGCCCCAGCTCTTGGATGCTGCGCAAAGAAAAGGGCAAGGAATTCCAAGCCGTGGCTGCCCTAACGGCAAGAGATCTGCCCCCCATTCTTTGAAGGCGCACACGGGGAACCTGTGCAAGCAGCTGAGATGAGGATCTCAAATGTCTGGCAGGCGTGTAGAAAGCAAAGCGCTTTCTGAGGTAGACAGGTCCTCCAGCATACAAAGCACGATGTGCTATGACCAGGGCCTTGAACTTAACGCGTTTCATAACAGGTAGCCAGTGCAGCATACGCAGATGTTGCTTGACGCTCTTTCTAATGGGAATGTTGAGCACCAGCCTAGCTGCTGCATTCTGGACCACCTGCAGTTTTTTAAGAGTGTAGTCAGGAAGGCCCAGATACAACCCATTGGCATAGTCTACTCGAGAAAGGATCAGTGCCCGAGTCACTGTTTCCTTCGCTGCCCTAGGTAACAGTGGAAGGAATTTCTTGAGGGACTTTAATATCCCAAAGCAACTCCCGGCCAATTTTTTAATCTGGGTCGAGAAGAACAGCTGCTCGTCGAACCAGACACCCATATTTTTTACTGGTAGTCCAGAAGAAGATGGCATAGGCTAGTCAGACGGCCAGAGAGATTCCCTGAACCGGGGGGGGGGGGAACTTTCCATAAAGAAGGATTTCGGACTTATCCTCATTACATTTGAGTTGGGCGGCACAGAGCCATTGGAAAACAGCTGTCAGACACTCTTTCGCCTTCAAGGTAGAGAACTCCGATTTACCCCAAGTGAACAGAAGTTGGGTGTCATCGGCGTAAGCAACGATCTTGGCACCCCGCTCTTCCGCTAATTGGACCAGAGGAGTGACGTAGATATTAAAGAGCAGGGGGCTCAAAGAGGACCCCTGCGGCACTCCAGTGGTCTCAGATTGGGATGTAGAAGAGAAAAGCGGGAGCCAGACCTGTTGCGAATGCCCCTCAAGGAAGGATTTCAGCCACCTCCAGGCCAGCCCAGAGATACCCATGTCCGCCAGCCGAGCCAAAAGCAGTGCATGGGGAACGGTATCAAATGCCGCCGTCAAATCCAGCATTATGAGAGCTGCACTTCCACCAGAGTCCAAACAGTCTCGAATAGCTTCAGAGACTTCGACTAAGGCGGACTCAGTATCTGAAAAACACTTCAATTCCAGTAATGGGCACTGCATGTCACCAGAATGACAGTGACCGTGGAGTCACATAAGTGTGATGTACCCACTGCATAAAGCCTCTGCCTCCTGTCAGTGTCAGTTTCTTTTTTGCTATGCACTGCAGATGTGGTGCACCAGTAGTTCACCTCATCTTGGAGGTCTTCATTTAATGTACAACATTTTTATGTCTGTTTGTAAATATATTACCTCTGGCTAAAATCCAGGAGTCGGGTGCAGAAATGAAAAATTTCCTAGCTTTCGTAACAGAAAGTTTCAATTCTATTAAGGACTCAGAGGCGAGGATTAGGCATATTCTTCCTTTATTTTCACAGCAGCCATTTTAGAACTTAAACTTTGACAGAATAAACTTCATTTCCCAAGAGCCACAGGGAAAACATGAAGTGTAACAGTCAAACTTAGTCCACCAATCAGGAGCCAACAGTCCCATTAACTAATCTTGTCCCTCGTCAGAATTCCCTCTTTCTTCCTGCAACCGTGCCGACCGTAGAAGAGCTTTACTCTGGTTTTGCAGACTCCGCTCCTGAAAAAGAGACTTGTGATTGCGGGGAATATTTGAGGAAAAAACCCCTGTAAGCAATCGGATCAGTATTATTTGTCATTACAGAGGGAAAACCAACTTGAAAACTCAGTTACTTACATTCATACGTCGATCCGATAACCTGGGTGGGTCATTCTTGATCTCAGGGCGGGCTAATCCTCGCCTCCGAGTCCTTAATAGAATTGAAACTTTGTTACGAAAGCTAGGAAATTTTTCTTATGTCAGGACCCTGAGGCGAGGATTAGGCAAGTTCAAAGCTTGCCCACTACTAGAGCCGCAATGGAGGAGACTGGTTTAAAGTAGAACCTTTTGAAGGTTGAGTCTGATGACCAGTCTGCCGCATTTAGAATGTCCTCCAAGCGAGCTCCCAAGACAAATGCTTTTGAAGCCATCGCACCCCTTGTCAAGTGTGCCCCGAAGACTTTGGTGTTGATGCCAGCCTCCAGCATCAGCCATCGAACCCACCTGGCAATGGTTAGGGATGATACTGCTCTGAAAGGCTTTCTCAAAGCTATCAGCAACTGACGTTTCCCATGGGTTCGTAATTCTTCCGTCATGGATTCATAAGCCTTAATACATCGCACCACACACAATTTAGGTACCTTCGGAAAGGCTGGTTAGGAAATCACCCGGGATTGACACTTAGTCCTGCGTGACACATGGAAGGTGACCCCGTCAGGGATAAAGGAACGACCTGTGATGTCTAGAGCCCAAACATCAGAAACTCGCCTACACGACATTAAGTAGAGCAGCATCGTGACACGGGAGGAGAGGCAAGATGGCGTCCACGGGCTGGACGTGCGTGTGAGTGGCTCCCGTGTGGTTCACCTTTCCATCACCCAGGATAATTTCTATCAATACGGCAATTCTTTTGGCATTTAGCTTACCTATGGTGCGAGTTTTGGAGGAAGTGATTCGTCGCCTTGTGTGCTAAACGGCGTTACCGAGAGCCGGGAGCTGTGTCCGAGCGAGGACGCCGGCGGAGCAGCGATTGGTGAAGTGACCGGCTGATTGGCTGACAGGCTGCAACTGCGGCGGACTTCACGGTTCCGAAGGAGTGTGTGCATCAGCGGCGGCGGTGGAGAGAGGTTCCCTCCGGTAGCGGCTGATAGATTACCGAGTGAAACTTCTAGTCCCCCAGAAGCACATTTCGGAGCTCCTGAGCTGCGGCGCTCCCGTAAGCCAGAGTACACACCTGAGGCTGGGGAGGAGGTGAGCTGGAGGCGCGGCCAGTGGAGCAGGGATCGGCAGGGCCGGTAGAAAGAGATGGAAGGAGTCGGCTGGGGGACTGAGTTGCTTGGAGCATGGACTGCTGGCTGGCGTGGCTACATATAATCTCGCTTATTCCTAGACTTCAGATAGAAGAATTTTTAACAAGCGTTTACTATCAGCATCCATAGTGTAAATCTTGAGCGAGATGCCTCCCAAAACTGCTCGAGGCGGGAAAACAAGAGCTGTAGGCAAAGCCTCGGTGGGGACCAGAGCAGCGCTTGCGGTTCGTAGTGTTAGAGAAGCTGCAGGAGGTGAAGATGTGGAAAATAGCCTGCAAAATAATGACCAGGAGTCGGTCATTAGAAAAATTCCACAGATATTTCAGTCTGCGAATAAGAAAAAATCTACTATACTTCAAACCGCTAACAATACAACGGAGGAATTAGTAATAGGGCACAAAGAACAAGGAGGAGGCGACAATAAGATTGAGGAAACTGCTGATTGTGAGGCTTCTCAACATATAACTAGATCTGATGTGGATAATATCTTGCTTGACTCAACGCAGTCGGATACTGGGATCAGCACAGTCAGGGGGGAGGATATTCTTGAGGAGAGCGACTCGGCAGAGACATTTTTTTCTCTTTCCGAACCCTCTGATTTATCTGATGAAGACGATCTAGGACTTAAAAACGGCTCACTGCAAGGGTCATTAATAAGCGTTGGAAGTGATGTGAACAGTACTGTTGTAGAGGAGAAAAATTTAAAATTACGCACAGGGCGTAAACAAAAAGTAACCAATGAAGGAGAATCTGGGTCAGTAGTAATGAAGCTTCCTCAGTGGGATGTTTCCTCATCGGGTGCAAGGACTCCAGAGGGTTTTGATCTCTCTGACCAAGCGTCTGGTGGGGTCAGCGAGGAACCTCCCGGTGAAATATCATTGGAATTAATTTATAGATGTTTGTCGGATCATAGGGATGAAACTCGCTCAGAGAATTTGAAGACCCATATGGCTTGCCGAAAACTTCAAAATACTGTCCGAAGACTGGCTAAAACTTGTAATGACTTTACTGAACGAATGGCGGAAGCTGAGACGAGAATCTCAGCCTTGGAAGATCAAATGGAGACACAGAAGGGGATTGGAGAAGCGATGAATGCCAATAAAGATGATGTACAGATCAAACTAGTGGATTTGGAAAATAGGCTCCGTAGAAACAATCTTAGAATACTGGGAGTGCCTGAGGGGGCTGAGGGGCAAGACGCCCGTAAATTTGTGGTTCAATTATTTGAAGAAGCCTTTCCGGAATTGAAGGACTGGAACTGGTCTATGGAAGTACAAAGGGCACATAGATTCCCGTTTAAGCAGCGAGTGGCTAAAGGAGGGCAAACTGAACAGAGACCTCGGGCGATTTTGATTTCCTTAAACAATTTTTTGGGCAAGACAAGCGCTATATGATTTAGCACGACCTGATAAGAAGAGGGAGGGAAAGGGCATGCAATTTTTTGTAAGACCGGATTACTGTCATTTCACGGTAGAGAAGAGGTGGCAGTTGCGGCAATTAATTACCCCCTTTCAAGTAAAAGGAGCTCAGGCTTTTTTGTTAAATCCCTCCACTTAGAAAGTTTTTTCTAAGGGGCAAACACGATTTATTTCCTCTGAGGTGTCAGCAAAAGAGTATCTGCAATCACTTTGAGTAGATTCAAGTAGATTTAAGCTTATAAGCAATGTCTCTCAGATTGGAGTTTTTTTTTTTTTTTTTTTTTTTTAAGAGGAATGTAAACTGGCTAAATCCTGGGGGATCGGTGAACGCAGGGCGATACTCACCTTCCATCACGAGGGCTATCAGCCCTTTTGCCTGTATAGTGGGGAGAGTGTGGGGGGTGGGATAGGGGCTAGTGGGGGGCACGAGGGAGATGAGTGTGGGATTAGGGGTGGGGCACGTGGTTGGGAAGGGGCAGGGGTGGGTATTAAAAATACAAAATTCAATCCATAAGAAAATGTATGCAGTGTTTATGCTATGTTTATGTTTAATTCTATGTAGTCAAAGATCAGTAAGGAGTCATGCAAATGTGGATAGATATTTGAAAAATGCTGGCTAGTGAGGTACGTATATGCTCGTTCGATGTATGTGGCCTTAATAGCAATAACAAGAGACGGAGGGTAGCTGCAGATTTACGGCTAATGAAACCAGACATCTTGTGTATCCAAGAGACGCATATACCTTGGGCAAAACGTAAAGTGATGGAAGAGCTTGGATATACACTTCTGGCTGCTACTAGGCAGACCATTACTAATAGGGGAGTTGCTATTTTGGCACGTGGTGGGATTAGTGCCACTGGAAGGGTATTGACAGACAACTATGGAAGATGGGCAATTATTGAATGTATTGTTGGAGGGGCCAAATGTACAATCTGCACTGTGTATGGGTCAAACTTTGATGAAGCGGCTGTGCTAGAGACTTTAAATATAGAGCTTGCTCTTTGGCCGACCCCTTTAATTTTATGTGGGGATTTTTAATATTCATTTGGAAGGGCAAGATGTAGATGGAAAAAGTTATAAATATACAGGACGAAAACCCAAGGTCTTTAGAGCTTTAATGCAAATGTTGAGGGATCATGGGCTGGTAGATGTATGGAGGACTTTAAATGATGTAGATCCAGGATATACTTTTTACTCGCATCCGCATCAGAAATTGGTGAGACTCTATTATGTTTTTATGTCTAGGCCATACATTGTTGGTGCAAAAATGCAGATATAGCCTAGAATAACGGCAGACCATGGTCCATTACTATTGGATATACACAGCTTAAGTTATATGAAGGCTGGAAGGGTGTTTACATTTAATAGGAAACTTTTGAAAGATGAAGTGTTCACTGAACACCTATGTAGTTGGACTGGGCAATTTCTGGAGGTTAATAGGGGTTCTACCGCCAGTCCTATAGTATGGGATACCCTTAAAGTGGGAATTCGTGGAGAAACATTTAGTTTTGGATTGGCTAAACAGAAACAAGGGCAAATGGTTATGCAGCGACTTCTGGGGGAGTTAAGAAATGCGGAACAGGAACTGATACAGGCGTTTATGCAGGGATCTGATGGCAAAGATATACATACTAAGATAGCATGTTCCAAGGCTAGAATAAATGCGATCTGGTGTAAGGAAATTGCCCTTCAATATAATACTCCTAATCAAGATCGATATGAATATGGTGAAGCCACGGGTCGGTGTCTTACTCAGCGATTAAGAGTAAGGCAATCCTCACAGAGAATATCGATTTATGACTGATGCGACTGGTAATATGGTTGAAACAGAAGATGGTATATTGGGGGTTTTTTATGATTTTTATCAAAAACTATATACGCAGCAGGATACTGATGAACGGGACATAGAGAAATTCTGCCAAGAATTTGATTTGAATAAGCTAAGCCCAGAAGAGCAAATGGTATTAGATGAACCAATAACCATGGAGGAATTGGAGGAGGCATTAGGAGCGCTTGCTAGTGGGAAAGCTGCGGGACCGGACAAATTACCGCTTGAAATATATTGTTTGCTATTTCATGTATTGAAAAATGACATGCTGAATGTCTTCCAAGAAGCTCAGGCTGGGAATCCGCCCCCATCTTGGAATGAAGCTAATATAGTCGTGTTTAAAAGAAAAAAAAGAATAAACCCCCGCATATACCTGGGTCATATAGACCAATATCTTTGTTAAATGCTGATGGGAAGGTATATGCCAAGATATTAGCTAATAGGTTGGCGACAGTTATTACGCCTTTGGTTTCCTTATCCCAGCATGGGTTTATACCTGGCAGAAGTACGATCAATCATATCCACAGAGTTATTACTCTTATAGATTATGCTAATGTATATCAGAGAAGGCTTGGGCTGATATTTCTTGACGTGGAAAAATCGTTTGATCGTGTTTCTTGTGTTTTCTTATGGGGTATTATGCGTAAGATAGGGTTTGGACCGACATACATGAGGGCAATTCAAAGCATGTATAAGTCACCACGTGCAAGGATTTATGTTATGGGCAGGGAATCACAACAAGTTTATATTAGTAGGGGAACAAGGCAGGGATGTCCTTGCTCTCCGCTACTGTTTGCGTTATATATCAATCCTTTCGTGCTTATGTTAGAACAGAGCGAGTATATTAGATCTATGAATTGTGGGCAATTTCAGGTACGTGTTCTAGCCTATGCAGACGATTCAGTTGTAGCGTCGGCAGACCCAGCACAGGCATTAGCTGAGATTGAAAGGTTAGCAGAAGAATTTGGTGTGGTCTCCGGATATAAATTAAACTCGTCTAAAACTCAGATTGTATGTACTAAACAGGCCTGCCCGAGAGAGGCACGTGTGATAGATGAAGCTAGATATTTAGGCATCAAAATTAGAATGTCTTTGCAAGAACTGGTAGAGGTTAATTGGGGCAGTATAGTTTCAGGGGTTAAACAGCTGGATCGGTTGGAGTGTCTTCATCTGACAATGGTGGGGAGACGTAATGTGCTTAAAATGATTGTCCTCCCCAAAATACTTTATTATTTTAGGGCAGTACCGCTGGAATTGACAAAAAAACACTTACAACGGGTGCAGTCAATATGTGATAGATTTGTATGGGGACAACGGAAAGCGAGGAGAGCATTTAAGTTTATGATGTTACCACTTGGGGGGGGGGGGGGGGTGGTCGGTCCCCAATTTCTTTTTTTATTATTATGTTTGTTTGCTGCAAAATATGCGGATTCTGTTGACTGGGGAAGACGTGCCGGTCGCAGAAGCTCCCTCCATATACCAGTTGCTAATAGGGGAAGAAGCTAGAAATGTATAAGTTAAATTCTGTGAACCAAGCTATTATAAAAGAACACAGTTCAAGGTAATGATTGCCGCATACAGGACATGGAAAGTGGTATGTAAAAATTTAGGTATCCCACTGATTAATTATTATACACCGCTTAACTCAACTGTTAAGTTTCCAGCTATTCTTTGGGATTCTAAGATGTTGAGCTGGAGACGTAAGGAGATTAGACAGCTAGGGGATCTATTTGAGGAGGGAGTACTATCTCCATTTGCAAAGTTAGTTGATAGCTATGGACTGCAACAGCACGAATTTTTTTTAATTTTTGCAAATTCGGGATTTCCTAGTAAAACATCATCTGCATGAGGGTATTGTGTTTTCACCGATAATTGAGGCAATTAGAAAGAAGGCAAGGATAGGGGCATTATATACTATATTAATTGAGACACAACCAGATGACCTAGATCTTCAAGATTATAAATGGGGCGAACGCTTAGGGCAGGTTGGTGAGCTTATGCAGAGCTCTATCGATACTGCTGGGAGAATATTGCTGTCAGCAAATTTGAAAACAACATTTCAAGACTATTTGATCTATATCCTACACCAGAGAAGATGATGAAGTGGGGTGGTAATAACGATGGGAAGTTTTTTAGATGCAGTATCGATAGAGCTGATATTGTGCATGTGTTTTTTGATTGTATCGAGCTCTTACAACTAAAACAAGAATTAGATTTGTTTTTGTCAGATTGCAGGGATTACAATCCATATAACAAAAGAAATGATGTTATTTGGAATCTGGAGAAATGTTTCAATTGAGTAACCAGCATATAAATTCAGATTTATTACATTTATTGCCGCTGCGGTGGCACGGCTATGTATTGCCTCGTGTTGGCTGCAGAAGGAGGCTCCCTAGTTCGAGATGTGGAGGGCTAAATTTTACAACATCTTTAATCTTGAATATAGTCTTTATTGAAGTCACCTAAAAGGTAAAAGCTGGGTAGATTAATATGGGATAAAATGATACAACATGTGAGATAGGTGCTCGATTAAAGTTTTAATTGTTGATGATGAGGAATTAATGCATCTCCTTTTTTTCTTTCTGTTTTATTATCAAATACATTTGAAGTTATAATTTTGTATATATCAAATTATAATTGTATGTATATTATGGATTGAATAAAAAGTAAAAAAAAAAAAAAGTAGAGCAGCGTCGCTAGTTTCGCAGACAATTGTTTGTGTGAAATATACTTGTTACTCGGCCAACCTGACAGCAATTTTTAGAACCTTGTTCACGTCCCAAAGGACCGAGTACCGTGGCTCCGGTGGAAGAGATGACCGAATCCCCCGCAGGAATTTCTTGACCAGCGGATGCTCACCTACCGGGAGGTTCGCCACATTGGCATGACAAGCCGAAATAGCGGAGCGAAAGGTGTTGATCGACAGAGGCCATACCCTCCGAGGCCAAATACACAAAAAAAATTTATGATATGGACAACATCTGCCCCCAAGGGATCCAGGTTTCGTTGCAGACACCAACCCATCCAGCGAGCCCGGGCTGCACGATATCTCTTGATTGTTCCGTCCGACCACACTCGAGAGAGGAGGTCTGCAGCGTTTCTCGAAAGGCCAGTGACTTACCATTGAGTCCGGTAATCCTCCACGCCATGGGAGGGAGGGAACCTGATACCGCAAACGGGTGAAGATTGTCTGCTGGATCGCTCAGGAGATTAGGCGGCTGGGGTAGACGTATTGGAGAAGCCCAGGAAAGTTCCATCAGAACTGGAAACCACACTTGCGACTTCCACACTGGGTTGACCACCACCAGATCTGCCTTCTGCCTCCGAACCTGAGTCTTCAATCTCATGACCATGGCTGAGGGGGGAAAAGGCAGACCCGAGCTCCGTCGCCCACTCTTGGAGAAAGGCATCCGTGGGCGTCGCCTCTGGATCCGGTCTCCAACTGAAGTATCTGGGGAGTTAATGGTCTAGTCGCAGAGGGGTTGATCGAGAAGGGCCCCAATAGCGCCAACAGGGCCTGAAAAACCGGGGAAACAGTTTCCACAGACTGGAGTCCCGCAGATAACGGGAGTGCCAATCCGCCACCTGATTGTCCAACCCCGGGAGGTGTTGCGCCGTCACCAAAACCTGGTGTTCGAGACTACTCCCAGAAGTTCTTGGCCAGATCCGCCAAAGCTTTGGAGCGCGTGCCTCCTAGATGGTTGATGTAGGGGACCGCTGCTACGTTGTCCATCTTGAGAAGGACGCAGGCCTGCGAACGGTCTCTGGTACAACTGCGGACCGCGAAAGAACCTGCCATTAGTTCTAGGCAGTTAATGTGCGGGGATTGTTCCGCGGCGGACCATGCGCCTCCGGTAGTGAATTCTCCACAGTGTGCTCCCCAACCGGAGCCGCTGGCATCGGACTCGATCACTAGATCTGGTTGGGAACCGAAGATGGCACGGCCATTCCATGCCTCCATGTGGGCCAGCCACCAATTGAGTTCCTCCTTGGCTTCCTCTGACAACGGCACCTGCTGGGCATACGAGAGACCCCTCTGCAAGTGAGAAGCTTTGAGCCTCTGGAGGGCCTGAAAATGAAGGGGGCCCGTGAATATAGCCTGAATCGAGGCAGCCAAGAGGCTTCCTTAGCAATTTTCAAACCTCGTGTCGAATCTTCGTTATCTTCCTGGACGGGAGACTCAACGTGGCCTTTACAGAGTCTATGACAAATCCCAGGAATATGATCGTGGAGGAAGGCGAGAGGCTGGATTTGGCCTGGTTGATCAAGAATCCCAGGGATTGGAGAAGTAACACCGCAGATCGCACCTGCTGGCAGAGAGCCTGTGGGGACTGATTCATGAACAGCATATCGTCTAGGTAAACGATCATCCGAATTCCCTGCGCTCTCAGGTGTTCTACCGCTGGGTGCAGAACCTTGCTGAAGCACCAAGGTGCTGAGGAGAGACCGAAGGGCAGAGAAGTGAACTCGAAAGTTTCGTCCCCCCATTGGAACTGAAGGAAACGACGATGAGGGAGGGGTGGCGGGGGGGGGAGGGGTAATCGGAATAGTCAGGTACGCGTCCTTGAGATCCAACCTGACCATCCAATCGTTGGGAGCGAAGGAGGTCTCGTAAGAGATGGATTCCCTCCATCTTGAAGTGGCGATAAACCAGCCACTCGTTGAATTCCCGAAGGTTTATTACTGGGCGATGGCCCCCATCCTGCTTCTGAACCAGAAACAGGTTGCTCAAAAAACCTGCAGGATATGGGAAGGAACGGCAAATTGAAACTTCTTTCAGCAACTCCTCTACCTCCCGCTGAATAAGGCGAGCATCCTGGCCTGAGAACTGAAGCTGCCTGGGAGGTGCCGGTTGAACGGGCGATCCATAAATCTCTATGTGGAAACCTTGTACTGTCTGTGAGACCCATGCATCGGTGGTAATGGTCGGCCAATTGTCGAAAGTGAGCCAATCGACGACCCCCCCCAGCAAACACATGAGAGAATTAAAGAACTCACCGTGGGAAGTGTTGTTGCTGCCCACACGGGGGCCGTTCCGTTGTCCCCTCTGGCGACCTCTCCCCCTGGTCGGGTAGAAACCTCCAAAGCGCGAGGAGTCCTGCCATTGTCTTCTCTGAGATTGCGGGCCTCTGCCGGAGGCACCTTGAGAGGAACGGCCAGCGGAGTGCCCCCTACCGCGGCCGCTATCCGGGCATCGATTTCTGGTGTGATTGCCACCTTGCCCTCCAAAGAGGGTCGAGGACACTCCGCTCTCAGCCTGGATCGAACTTCCTGGTCCAAGGGCTTGCACAGTCTACTGGCCACGTATTTTGCCACCTTGTCACAAGTGACCCACTCCGAGGAGCGGAGGTGCAGGAGCTCCTCTTGATCTAGTAGATCCGACTGGCCCTCACGGGGGGGGTCTCTGAAGGGCGAGCGGGAGAAGGGTGCCATGACTGCTGATGGTCAGACTCTCCGTCCGATCCCGGTGGCGAGCCGTCGGAAGATTTGGGAGAGGCTCCCTGGTCCAAACCATCCGGTGCAGGAGGTTCTGCCTGTGTGTCCGCTTGCGGGAGGAGAGGGGGGGGTCTAGTATCTAGGAACGCTTGTTTGAGCCTATCGAAGGCATCCAAATCAACCCCTTCCAAGTGGGCGCGCTTGCGGGGGTTCTCTGGGGGGAGTATCAGTGGCCAGCTCCTGAGGTTTGGGGGCTGAAGGCCCGGGGAGGTCTTCCCTCCGAGGGAGGGGTGGAAGGCCTCTTTGCGCCAGCTCTGTGAGCCTCTTCTCAAGGGGGGGCACTGACTCAGAAACTGCCCTTACTATAGAGGCGTCCACCGCGTCACAGAAGTCATCTGTGACAGAGAAGTACTGGATATCCTCCTCCTCAAAATAATCCTCCTCCTCCATGGGGTCAGGCTAAGTAGGAATAAGGAGGGTAAAGAGAGGGGGTTGACACCCACCAGGTGAGAGGGAGAGAACCAATACTAGACGGAGCCCAGCAAATATGGGCACCCCAAGGGGTACAGAAGGTTTGGCTTCAGGCAAGGAAAAGAAGGCCTCTTACTTCAGGGGAAAAAACCCCAGGCCTACCGAGAAGCAGCAAAAGTAATAGGCAGACTGTCACCCTTGGTATAAAACGGGTTCAAAACTAAGCCTGGGCGTGTCTGCTGATAGGCAGCGTTATCGCTGCGGTCTTACCCCGTGGGGTGTAATTGATCCAGGCCGGCCGGGAAACTGACAGGAGAAAGCAAGTAAAGGCGCTCGGCTGCAGGCCGTAACTGACCCGCTCTCCGCCTGGGTCTCTGAGGTAGCGTCAGCAAGGGAGGCGCGCCCTCTAGCGGTCGGCGGACCGCCGCGCACTCCAGCCCCGGGCACAATAAAAATACGGTGACTGCCGCGAAGGGACGATACAGCATTCCCGCAGCCGTCAGGGCGAAGCAGAAGCTTCGTTTACTCCGTACCACAACAATACCACAAACATACCACAAACATTATCAGACTCGTGTAACGCCAGTAATCTACAAAGAAAAGGGAGGAGCGAACTCCAGACTTAAGGCTGCAGCAGCGAAGAAAGAGGGATTCTGACGAGGGACAAGATTACTTAAAGGGACTGTTGGCTCCTAATTGGAGGACTGTTTGACTGTTACACTTCATGTTTTCCCTGTGGTTCTTGGGAAATGAAGTTTATTCTGTCAAAGTTTAAGTTCTAAAATGGCTGCTGTGAAAATAAAGGAAGAAAGAATATGCCTAATCCTCGCCTCCGGGTCCTGACATAGAATCTGATGTTTATGCCTGCATCACACTATAGGTGCATATGTTGGCTGAATTTGGCCACTACTCCACGCCTATTCTTCTTCCAGAATATACACCGAAAGCATTGATGACGAGCTTGGCAACCGAGAATACTAGTCCCATTTCTTGTCCTTACTCCAAATCGCCTCGTAGGAATGAGAGAAGGTAAGACTCTCCTCTTCCCTTCATTTGAAGGCATCAAATACAAGCTAAAGAAAAGGAATCACCACTCTTCTGTATACTTCTCTTAATCCAGACTCACAGATTGTGTCACAGCAGCACTCTCAATATGTTTTTCTGGAACCTGTGTCTCCTATCTGTTTCTGAGACAAATGGACCACAGAAATTACCATTGGTAAAAATGTAGCTCTTCACACGCAAAAACCTACTGCCAGGCAAAATAAAGAGAGATAATTGCAAAGCACTTACAGGCTACTATAAACATTGCCACAACGTCAGTGTTTTCAAGGAGCAGGAGTCCATGGGTTTGTAAGGCACACCCATCAAAAAGAGAGCCTCTTTTATACCATTTCGCTGAACTGACATTTAGCCCCTACTTTGCCACATACTGCAAAAATCTGCAGAGCGTTGCAATAAAATGGGTCTACTGCATAGGAGTGACACTAGGGGGAAAGCCCAACCAAAAAGCAAACCTCCTTCAGTGCTACTCAGTGATAGATTTTGTGGATGCAAGCACAATACCTCCTCTGAGAGAAACGCTAAATGGGCTCCAAAGCTTCTCATGTTGAAATGCATCACGTTCAGCCTGCAAGTCAGTTCGGTGACAACATGCGGAACTCGAGCAGATCTTGTTTCAGCTCTGTGGAGCAAAACTGAACCCATCTGTTATTTGTTCTGGAAACAAAAAGCTTCATCTCGAAGTTTCTCAGTGGGCGTAAAGAGCATCTTCAGCACCTCATGATTAAGCTTCCACGTGTGTTAAATCAGTCTCCTCCTGCGCTCAACTGAATGCTTTGAGCATCTCTCCCAGCCAGATGAGCTTTCAGGATGGATACCAAGAGGGACATCAACAACCAAAGAGCTTTTTATCTGTTGTGCAATTGAAAAGAGCCCACTGGGGGGGCGGGGTCTTCAGGAGGGGGTAGAACTTCCTTGGCATCAAGAGTGCCTGTAGAGGTTGACAAGATATGACGACCTACACCTCAAGCAGGGCTTTCTGGGGGGGGCGGGGGAAGTTTGCCTCAACTGATCACAGCTAGAGGGAAAGATATCAGAAGCAGTCCAGGACATTCTCTGAACACCCTCACCACTCAAATTCCATTGTTCTCACAGGATCCAACCCAGAGATTCTGCCAAATCTTCCCCTCCAAAATGTATTGTTGCCCTCTTCCGGGGGTACCAGCAAGCCAAGCAGGTGATTCTGTTGGCTAAGAAGAGGGGCTGTTTTTCTTAGGAAGGTCATAGGTTTCTTATTTTTACTGAGTTCTCGTTCAAGACTAATCTCAACAGGCAGTGATTTCTTGCAGTCTGTAAGCCAAATCCCTGGGCATCCAATGTGGATCTACTTGAGTTTGTGCTAATGCTGATTACAATTAATAGCAAATCAAAGGAATATACTGACCTGGATTTCCTGGAATATACAGTTATGGAGTTATGACTGTGTTTCGAGCTAGGGAATGGAATGACTCCAGCTGTGGCTCCAACAATAGACACTTGCCAAGCCTTCTTGACTATTTCAACCTATTTATCATCATCATTGTTATGCCATAAATGCACTAATAAATAAAACACATTTTTGTACAATCTTTGCTTCTTTGCCCTCAAAGTTCTGTCGCCCAAGACCCACGCAGCCCTGATTTTGGTCTCTACCCTTGGTGCCTGACTTCTGCACACATTTCCCTCCCTTTCCTCATGCTGTACATCTCAAACTGACTTCCAGGAATAATACTATAGATACTGAAACTGGATTGAGCAGTACTAATGATACAGGGATACTTTAGGACATAATTGAGTGACCATGTGCTCTTAGAGGTCTAGCTCACTGCATGCGTCCATGGCTGCTTTCCTGAATTGACTGTGACTCCATCCACAGGATAAACAGGTCATTGATAAACCTGGTCCACAGGACAATGTTATCTGCCCATTCTTGCGCATAATTTACTGTCAGTACCTGCTCCTTCCACCAGCCCATATGCAGATTCGCATAGCTGGGGGTGAAGCAGGTACCCATGGCAGTCCCCTGGATCGGTCTGTGTGCTGTTCAAACATGAAGAGGTTGTTTTTGAGATACCCCCCCCGCCATACTGATAAGCATATGTGTATGCTGATATAAGTCTATGTCTCTTACCAAAGTAGTGTTTTAGCGCTCTGATACCATCCTCATGCCTGATGCTCGTGTATAGAGCTGTGACATCCATATATATATATATATATATATATGTATATCTTATCAGGAACGCTCGTCTGCTGCTCCCTCCGTGGAGAAAAACGAGAGTGGACCCAATTCGGTGCGTAACAGTGTTTATTCAGCACACAACCATACCGCCATAACGCGTTTCGGCCGTTGCCGGCCTTCATCACATGACAACGCCAGGGGGTAGGATCTCCCCTTTTAAAGTGCCAGTGCTCAATAGCAGTAATAATGAACATAGAAGACATACTATCCTGTATATCACAATGTAAGCCTAAATGCTACAACAATATCAAGTTTAAATACATTGATAAAAACCATTGATAAAACAAAGCACAGTCCACAATATTTAAAACCTGTTTTACAAAAAGATTTGTTTAAATACTGAATTCTAAAAAGTTAATACCAAATGGACTGGTATTGTAGCAATTGTTCATATATGTACAGCTGTTGTAAAATTAAAGTGAACAGTGCCTGGATTCCCACTAAAAGTGCAAGTCTATAAAAAAGTGCATAGTGCAAAATTTATGTGCATTATAGAAAGTATCTTGTTTAGCAGCAAGAAGCTATTTAAAGTTACTCTAATGTAACAATGTTATTCACGGATAAATCCTTGATGACAATTTCTTTGAATTCTTTAATACGGGGCTTTGGATTTTTCATCTCATTGTTCCTGTTTGCTATACCTTAGTTGGTTTCCGCACAGTCGGATATATTTGCATGTATATATCATGTTAAAATACCGCCATGTTATTTATATTCCAACTACCCTAAATTTGTTAAGGATAAAGTACATTATAGCATGTGCCGTGCTAATGCAAACCAATATCAAATAAGAAGTATACTTGGGTTAATCCATTTTTGCCCTTACCGTATCGTCTAGGATTATCAAAAACATTAGGTCTCAATATTCATCTATTCTGCGCAGTTGATTCCCACAAATGAGGATATAAATATATGAACATAAGACATAAATATATTATATAAATTCATTCCAACTGCATAAAACTAGATAAAATTGACTAAAACCTAGTGAATAAAACCATGATTTAAAAAGACAATTTTCATAAAAGAAATAGAAAAAGGTTTGTTAACAAATTTAGAATGTTATGTGATAATAAAACAGCGTGAGGATCTATAAATGTGTACATGTCTTCGCACGTATTAAGTCCCCCTGGTTGCTTTGTGTCTAACTCCAGTATGTATCTAGTCTCTAAGCGTCTAAGCTTTGCCTCCTCTTTTGTGCGGCTGTTTTGCATCTAAAACAAAGTAGTTAAAATGTTTAAGACTGCTGTTGTGTATTTCCTTAAAATGCCTGGCAACAGGATAACTAGTATCTTTGTTCACAATTGCTCTAGTGTATTGTAATATCCTTTTATGCACTGCCAATTTAGTACTGCCTATATAATACAAATTGCAGCTGCATACTAAGGCGTATACTGCATATTCAGTTTTACAGGACAGATGCTGGTTAATCATATGTGTGCGGTCACTGAAAGCTGTTTGGTATGAGATCTTATTGACACCAAATTGGCAGGCTTTGCAGCTCGAACATTTGTAAAATCCCTTTCTAGCTATTAGCCATGTACCTACATCTTGATCTTCTGGGCTATTCCTGACCAATGCGTTACCCATTGACGCAGTTTTTCTATACGTTATTGCTGGTTTCTTGGGAAGTAGACCTCCTATTATTGGATCTCCCAATATAATGGGCCAATTGCGTCTTATGATAGACCTAATCTGTCCTTCTTGTCTAGAATATGATAGTATGTCTTGTTGGCTCTTGTGATCTTTTATCCTTTCCACACTGAGCTTTAGATTTATACTGGAGTAGATCCTTTCTGGCACGACCTTTTGATTTTAGAATTGCTGCATTTATAGTTTTGGATCTATAGCCCCTCATTAGGAATCTATTCTTGCATTCCAATTGCTTGTCCACTGTATCACTGTCTTCACTACAGATACGTCTTATCCTCAGCATCTCCCCATAGGGGATGCTTTGTATAAGATGGGGAGGGTGAGAACTAGACGCATGCAATACTGCATTGCCAGCAGTTTTTTTACGATAGAGAGACGTTGCCAGTTTGTTATTGGCTATATATACTTGGACATCCAAAAACGTTATGCTTTCACTACTGATAGAAGAAGTAAAATTTAAATTCACATTGTTGTTAATTTGTGAAATAAAATCCTTCGCACTTTGCTCCGAGCCGTTCCATACAATAAATAAATCATCGATAAATCTCAGCCAAGATATTGCCTTTTCAGTATAGGTGCGCTCATATTCCTTCATGAGGACCAGCTCCTCCCACCCGCCCATAAAGAGACGGGCGTAGCTGGGAGAGAAGCTGGCCCCCATAGCCACACCCTGTATCTGCTGATACATTTGATTTTTGTACATGAGTAAATTATTCTCAAGACAAAATAATAACATGTCGATCAACATTTTGTTATGCTGGGCAAATTTCATTGGCCTATTGGCTAAGAAGTACTCTACCGCCTTAATGCCATCTTGATTTTTGATACATGTATAAAGTGCAGATACATCTAGTGCTATCAATTGATAGCCAGCTTGCCATTTGATTGCATCAATTTTCCTTTAAAAGTCACTCGTATCCTGCACATACGATTTGAGGTTTTTTACATGCTCCTGTAAAAAAGAATCAATATAAATAGACATATTTTCTAGTGGCCCATCACACGCCGAGATGATGGGTCTACCCGGCGGTTTATTTAGGCATTTATGAATCTTAGGAACAAAGTATATTACTGGTATCATTGGAGTTTCCTTTTAAAGGTACTTGTATTCCTCTAAATTTAGAAGGCCCAGACTCTTCCATGCCAGCAGTTTCTTGAAAAAATTGTCTTGTGTGCTTTTAAATCTTTGCATGGAACTTTTCCTATAGCAGTCAGGATTGTTTAGCTGCGAAGCCGCTTCTTCTGTATAGTCTTTTAGGGGCCACAACACGATATTGCCCCCACCCCCTCTTGTCCGCATTCCTGACCACTACTTCTTTCTCTTTTTTTCAATTTTTCTATCAGTTGGTGGTACTTTCTTTCCTGGTTAGTAACCTTTCTTTTAAACTTGTTGGTATCCATGTACAGCTTCTTCACTTGCGCCACCACTTGTTCATTGAATAGGTCAAGAGAGTCTCGGCATGATGGGCACAAATTTTGATTGTACTTTGAACGCAGTCTCTGGTTTTGCACAAGTTTCATAAGGTAGTGACATGAGACATTGCGAATTCATGTCCAGCTGATGACTTGTTTGTATTCTCCCCCCCCCCCCCTGCTCCTTGATTTAGTTCCAAACTGTGGAGATCCTAGAGTATATCCAGATCTGCTACTGTAAGATTTGGTATCTTTGGATTGCCAAATGGTGAGATTGGGGTGTCCGTGTTCTGTATTTGCTCACATTGATTGGTCTGGAGCTGGTAAAAAATGTTAAGTTTTAATTTCCTTATGAACTTGTAAATGTCTGCCCGTGTGTTTGTATAATCAAAGTTGATTTCTGGGCAATAAGACAGTCCCAAGGCGAGTAGCTGTTGTTCTGCCACATCTAAATTTACATTAGCAAGATTTATAATGCTATTGTCATTGGAGGCAGTTGTTGGGGAGCTAAGTGACGTTATTTGCGTCTCCATTGGCCCCGTCCCCTCGCTGGTTTTGGGTTGCCACTGTTGCCCCCGTTTTCTGGCTGCCTGCCTTCGTTTCCGCCTGGTCTCCGTCGTTTTTTGCTGGTTCTGGGTCTAAGTGTCTCTCTTAGACTTCTCCTTAGATAGTCCAGCTCTTCTCCCAGTGATAGCTTTATCGCTCTTTGATCTGGTCTGCCTATTGCTACTTCTGTCTCTGATTCGCTCTCCACAGCGGAGCGGAGATCAGATGCTGATGTTAATTCTCCTTGATCCTCCTTCCTTCCCGGTTGGAGCTTTCTGTTGCTTAGTGGCATTTCTGAATGAATCCTATTTACGGGCGAAAGTGAAGATTTGGCCATTGGTGTAGTCATCCTTATCACGTTTAAATTTGTATGTTTTTCTTTGTTTTATTTTTTCTTCTTCTTTATTTAATCTTGCAGTAATTTCGTCATGTAGTTTTTTCCTCTGCTGCGGTTCACCTTGCGTTTTGATCTCCTCATTCAATGCGTCTATTTTGGCCTGAAGCTCAACCCGGTCTGACTCTGCATATTTTACCAATATTTGGACGAGTCTGCGAGAAGACTCAAGGTTGCATTCCGCCCATTCTGCCATCATACGTGGGTTGGGTGTCTCGTAACTGGGGGCTAACATGATCCGCAGCCCCCTGGGAATCCTTCCCACGTCCAAGTACTTTTGGAGGGATTTTGCTTCCCACCACTTGGCTTGTTCCTGACGCATATATTTTTCTAAAATGCGGAAATTATCTTTCAAGCTCTTGGTTCTCCCCGACGTTTCGATGGTATTGTCGTGGTCTTGCTGCTGTTCCTGCTGAGGAGAGTCCGAAAACATTTCCTCCGCTGCCGACTCGCTATCCCTTAGCGTTGCAGCGGACATGGTGAGTGCTTATTATTTAACGATCATTTGCTTATTGCCTGTACCCACTTAGATGATGTCTAGGGGAAGGACATCAAACGCACACCTCCCCACCTGTTCAGTCGAAATTCGCAATGCTTTGTACCTGGAATGTTACTGATGGTTTCCAGCGATTCTGCAGCCTCTCATGCGACTCCGCTCCTCCGAGTTGGTTTCCGCACAGTCAGATATATTTGCATGTATATATCATGTTCAAATACCGCCATGTTATTTATATTCCAACTACCCTAAATTTGTTAAGGATAAAGTACATTATAGCATGTGCCGTGCTAATGCAAACCAATATCAAATAAGTATATATATATATATATATATATATATATATATATATATATATATATATATATACACAAAGAGCTTGCAAAGATAATGGGTGATATTTGCAATGCACTGAACTGGATACTGGCATGTTGGTACTTAGCTTTGCTTAGAAGGACACCTGTATACAGAAGAGCTTTTTAGGGGGACCATTCTATGTAGAGCAGGCTAGGCCTACTAAAAGGTGATGTATGTGGTGAGAGATGTATTTTGAAGAAATTCAACCTATTTTGTGCCACAATAACGTGTCCTTTTTAGATCTCGCCTACGCAGCGCGCATGCGCTGCATAGGAGGGCCTTTAGCCGTCGCTCTGCTCATTTTCAAGCACTGCACTCGTGCTTGTGGCGGCATCCACCTTGCGGGAGCGAGCAGGGGTGCGCCACAAGCACGAGTGCAGTGCTTGAAAAGTGAAGACTCTCCCAAGCGCGCACCACTCGCGGGCTCACCTCCTGCTCCCCCTCTCTCACACCAATTAACTTTCGCGGCGCCGCGCTTGTGTTTTAGCGCTTGTGTTTTTTTTATTCCCCCCCCTCACTCACTCTCTCTTTCCTTTCAATCGCGGCACTTGTACTTTGGCTGTAAACATCTCAAGCCAAAGCACAAGTGCCGCGCTTGTTTTTATGTGCAGCCGCTCTAGGGAAAAGAAAGGTGTCGGAGCGAGGGCACAGTTACTACTTTAATAGCATTGCATGTTTGCTGGACACAGCTCTTCGTTCACAACTTTTATATTGTGACCCAAGGGGTGACGTGTTATTTTTGTGAACTACCACATAACAAATGGCCTTCCACTAAGTAATCTGCGAGCAGGAGCCCCGTCAGCTGCAATTCCGCGTTGGTATCTCTTTGATAGGCAACAAGACACACACTCTGCGATGTGCTGTAATTTGTGGTCGCTCAGCTCCCGCTCTGCAGGAGCCCTGGGACGTTGATGGACCCCCATGATTTAGCAGCTCTAACCTTGCACCTTTCATATGGGTTCTGACAGCTGTCTGTCATGTGGAGAGGAAGACAGGCAGACTGAAAACTCGTGTCACGAAATGTACGGCCTTAAATAAACATGCCGGGCATGCCTTGCTACGCTTTCAAAATAAATATATTTCAGGAGCAACCTTTTCCGCACTAAAATGGCATCCATCCACCCACACATGTAGGCTCGGTCAAGATAGGGGCTCTGCAAATATCGACTAGGGCTGGATCTTTCCCAGTTTTATAAAAATATACAGGTAAAACACTGACGTTTTCTATGAATTTGTGAGAGGTGTCTACTGATGGAATTTGAATTATTTTGCTTGCTTCCACAGTCCTACAAACTTTGTGTTTAGATGTTTCCACACCATCAATCTGAGTCACGGGAGAGGTCTCAGCATTTCTTGGTTGAGCTCTCGGATCCCACTGGTACTCACTAGTGGCACCTTTTCGAGCAGGCCAGGAACTCTGGGCTACATTGAGTAACTTGCTAAATGGTAGGTGTACGAAAAATGTATTTCCTGATTCTGAATTCCACACCCTCCTGATGCACACAATCTGGATTTGTTGAATTCTGCCGTTGTAAAGTACACTCAGTATGGTGTAAAATTCGCCAATGGTGCAGATTGTCGACCATGGTACATTTAGGATTTGGTGTAGGACAGGGTACACTCCAGTGGGTAATAAACTCACCAGTTTGAAGGTATTTATAACTTTGCAGGGAGACTATCACCCTGGAAACCACACACAAATACACCCTTGTCAAAGGCAGGAGGAAAGACGTTCCATGGTGGAGAGGAGAACAGGAAGTCAATAGCCGATTTTTTTAATGGAAAATGTACTAGAAGGCGTTTCTCCGTATGAAAAATATATTAGCTGTGGAGAAAAGCAAAAGGGAAGGTATTGCTGAAGTAATTCTTGCTAATGTCTGATGTTTAGTGACTCCATTAGAGACGTTTTCTATATTCTGTAAACTTTTGTCATTATTATCACTGCAGCCGTCTGAGACCATAGCTTTGTAGATTGGTGTCACCATATTGATGTGTCTACAGTATTTAATTGCCATTTTATGGAAATTGGACTGAAACGTGTATAGCACATCCTGAAAGTATTTGAAATTTCACGAGGGCCCTTTCTGAAGTGCCTGTAAAACCTATGTCATTTTAACCATTTCATCCAAAAATTGTGCTGTGAAATGCTCAGTTTGCCCCATTCTTTCACAATTTTCTCAGTGGAGAAGCCTGCTGCCCAGTCACCATGCCCTTTGGTAGAAGCTGGGTCTGCTTTCTTCACTCACTTCCTCTGTGTAATTCAGCTCAAGTATCCCACCACTTGAGAAGTTCATCAGCCAGTGTATCTAAGGAGGGTAGGATAAAGTGGTTTTGGAGGCAATCTATTTGAAATCAATGGGCCTTCAAAATGTTTTTGATGGTAAGGTAGGTTTTCAGGCCTGTGATCCTAGTTAAGAACAGGGGAAGTATCGTGGTTGTTTGTACGGTGACGTTCATTCCAAAGAGAGTGACACCCTCCAAATGAGGATGACACAAGGTATGGAATAAAGAATTAATAAATAGCTCCACTACCCCAGGAGACTGAGGGGCTGATTCACAATAGTATTTGAGTAGAGAAGTAATGCTACAAGACCACTCTTTTACATACTCTCAAATGCCTTTGTGAATCTTCCTCGAAACGTCCAACTCCCTATTATCAAAAGCACAAAGAAGGCACATTCTTTTCTATTTGTACTACATGCCCATGCATATAACATGGATATTTGAATGTTAGATGTGTTGTGGCTAATTCATGAAGGTATGTAAGAGTACGAAAAGACTACCACATGAGTACTAAAATAGGTATCCGAAAAGTTCTCTGTGAATAGGCCCCTTAGTGTCTTAGGAGATGGAGTAAGGATGCTTTTGCTTAACTGATTAATCAGATATATTCATTAACATATGATGCCTTTGTATAACCTACACAGGCATGTTGGACATGTGTCAAACTGTGCTGCCCAAAGTCACATATGACTATATATATTGTTCTTTATGCAGGATAGAGGACAAAAGAAAAAACACAATTGGGGAATCTGAGTTGAAACGTTAGGCCCTGTAAATAATGCTATTAACTTAATTAGACCTAGGATTACATATTTATTTTACTCTCACTGCCATATTTTCCATGTGCGTGTTTTTTATGAATGTGTGGTGTAATGGTGACTTGGAGACAATGCTTCTTTGTTAGGGCTGTAACTTTTTTTTGTTCCATGCAGCAGTACATTGCAATTTATTCTTATTAAACTGATCCAAATATGAAAGGAGGCTTTAAAATAGAGCTGCGGATTGGAATGTATATCTGCTAAAAGGAAGCTGACTGGAGGGCAGAATGGCAGGCGCCATTGTACTGCGCCCTTAATTCCATCTGTTCTCCTACAGTGGCCTGGGTTAGCATTGCTAATGTTTTCCTGCAGAGCCTGCCATCACCCTTTGTCTAGCTGTCATAGTATTACATTCTTCCTTTCCACAATGGGTCGGGGGTCATTGTCATATCGGCTGGTCGCATCCCCACTGCTGTGCAGGTTAACTGCTCGAAGCTTTGACCTGGATCCCTTGCACTGCCAGTTTTTTTTCCCCTAGTGGATTCACCCAGTAACAAGGCTGCTCGGGTATAGGCGAAAAAGTCCGGATTCATAATGGATGCTGCAGATTTCTAGGTCTATAAATGTTTTTATATTTCGGCGGATGGGATATCCATCACTGTTGTAACGAGTGACTCGTCCGCAAAGATCTAAATCAGGCCCTTATTGTCAGGTAATCTGTGTTGCTATACCTTTCAAATACACCCAGATACTAATGGCTAAAATCTAGATGCAAAACACCGGATATAAAATAAAAATATTGTGAACCTAATAAAGCTATAAAAACAAGAGAGAATAATCTTTTTTACTTGACTGAAATGTCCAACGAGGGAAAGGTCAATTTTGTCCCATCAGGTTACATATTGCACCCTCTTTGCAAATGCTTTTAATAAGTAATTTAGCCCTCTTCTTTTGTTTTCATTCACCTGGATCCCAAGCTACTTTAAGTGTGGCATTGTGGGTGGGTTAGAGTTGAGTGTAAATTTCATGGTTCTCTGGTTTCTGGAGGAATGAGATCCAGAAGAGAATGCACCTTTGGGATTTCCTCCTCCATATTACAACTGTGGTGAAAACAATTCACCCAGTGGATTTGCATTCAGTTTTAGCATCTCCCCAAGAAATCTGAGAAGTTTACATTGTTGGCCAGTTCCAAAGAATTTGCATTACTACCCAGTTCTAAATTAGCAAAGTAGCCTACAGTATTTCTGAATATTTCATTGCAATTCTTGTGCTTTTTCCACAGATTGATGGACTTGCTAATACATAGCACAACTGGCTATATTTTATGCGCTTTAACAACCACTATTTAGTGATTAGCATGCAAGCCAAAGTTGATGGCAACTAGTTAATTTCAACTCTGAAAAATGTCTTTGACTATCTTTAAAGTTTTGACAAAGAACCCAACAAATATGACAAAAAGAAATATCCCCTGCCTCATGTCTGTTGAGATGGGAATTAACACTGAGAATTCAATTTTTTCTGTAAACTGCTTGAAGTAAAAAACGACTAGGTTTTCCTGTTTTCAGTTTCTCGTTATTGTGAATTCTGGTAGTGTTTTGTCACTGTTTTAAACAAGCATTGGCATAGCCAATAGGTCTCGCCTTTGGGACCTTATAAGTGTTTAGTTATCCAGCACAATATCCTTGGTGCAACAACATCAACTGTTGCATGGCTAAACACTTATAAGGTCCCAAAGGCGAGACCTATTGGCTATGCCAATGCTTGTTGATAATGGACAGAATGTATGTGTAGTTCAATTTAGACAGAAGTTTCTCCTAGTGTGGCATGACATAACACAAGAAAAATGTATATCTCTTCCTGTAAATCTCAGCCAGCTGACCTGTGACAGACAGTTGAATGACAGGTTAAGATATTTAAAAAAGCTAGATGCAAAATGTGTATATTGTTGAAACATGCAAAGGGGTTCCTGCTGATGCACAATGTACTGTAGTCTGGCTACTCAGAAACTGACTGTGTCAAGCCACCACCTCTCAGAGCTTCATGTCTGTTTTTCTAATATCTTGGCTCCAGTTGTAAACCAAAATTCCCTTGCCAGAAAGAAAGAGTTCCAGCTGACTACCCACCAATGTGCACCCCCCTCCCCTTTTTCCCTGTTGCCATGTGCACAGTGGTAAATTGAAACAGCGTGATACCCAATAGTACACCAGTATAAAAAGCTCAGCACCAGTGGACACTGCCTGACAGGTGTTGGTCTGTGTGCTTCTCAATGCTGACGATGTTTTTTCTGAACGTCCTGCATCTGTGCTCCTATCTGGAACTGGCAGCTTCACAATCTGTCACTGAACCAGGAAACTGTAACAAAAAGTCACTACTGTGGGATAGTGTCTGTTAGCACAGAGCCAGCCTGCCTGCCTTCTCACCCTCACTAAAGCAAGAGTTGTGTCAGAATGAGACTGGGTCCTGCCAGATCAAGTGTCCAAGGCCTGATTAATCAAAAGGGAAGAGTATATCTTCCTTTCCTCCAGTTTATAGGTAATGACTGCATGCTTTAGGAAAACAAGGGGTGAGAACTCAGACTCTCCTTAGCCAGGGAGTAAGGTCTATGACATGGTGGTAATGTAGTAAAATCCATGTAATGAAGTGATTGTTTGCTACCAGGAAAGCAGTCAACCGGTTTCTCGATCTAGCGATGGGCATAGCTAGTAGGGGCGTAGCAAGACACTGGAAGACACCGGAGGACCCCCTCTTCCCCTGGCGGAGGGTACTGCCACATGCCTAAAGAAATAAAAGGGGATATGTAGGAAACCGCTAGCAGATCAATGGCAAGAGGTGGTGAACAACTTCCTAACCGTGGAGACATAGAGAGCGTAAAAGAAGTATGCATACAGCGCAGCACACACAGAGGCCACCATCTGTGTTGGAACACCCAGAAGGCTGAACTACAGAAATCCCGTCCTGACAGTGGCCTCCCCCTCACTGAGCAGCATATGACCCCACACAACACACGCTAGAGCATGTCACTGAGTACACATGCACCACTTACATACCTGCTTGGATCAGTTGTAGAAGTTTACCGAAAGTCTAAAGTCTTGTCTTCATTCTCTAAAAGTCAGGCCTTCGCCCAGAATGCGTACATGTAATGTAATGAAGATGTTGCTTGAAATGTAGCGGGCGCTAGACCTGTATATCCGACATATGTGAAAATGTTCAATAAAAAGATGCTTTAAAAAAAGTGATTGTTTTCTTTTACTCTGTATGTGCTCTGCTTTATTCTAATTTTATTTATTTGATTTTATGTAGGAGGACAGAGAAATTGGGTACAAGTATTCTGCAATGGGGGTGTGCCCACAGAACTTGCACTTCTGTACATGATAGAAAGTGGACCAGGGGAAATTCCAGTTGATTTTTCGAAACAATATACTGCCTCTTGGATGTGCTTGGCCCTTCTAGGAGCATTAGCATGTTCGGCTGGAGACACATGGGCATCTGAGATTGGAACAGTCTTCAATAAGAATGAGCCACGATTAATAACATCCTGGAAAAAGGTTCCAGTTGGTGAGCAGTACTATTAATATGTTTATATCATCTGTTTTTACCAAAGAGCTTTAATTAGTGCCTTGTTATGCACAACTAACCTAATTTATGTTTTTAATGTTTGCCTGCTGCTGTGTAAGTCCCAGTCGTCTGAGTTATCTAGTTACATGTATACATGAGTTGGGTGCCTGAAAATTCTTTGGTCTCCATTCATGTTCCAATTCCCAATATTTTTTGGTTATGCGTTTACTTCATTTGATCAAAATAATTAGTTGATATTTAAGAAAAATGACTGATCTGAAATGTAAAATTGTATCCTTTGTGATTGGTGGCTGCTGAAGAATGGAAGTGTCTTGCACGATTTGGAGAGTAAACTGTTGCACATATGGCATTTAGTGATATGATTGCATGGTATTAAATAAAATTCTGTCTATCCGGCGGCCATCATGTGGTAAGGCAGTGCTGTAAACCTTTGTGCGACCAGAAAAACAAAGAAAGTCCCTTTCCACAAGACTGTATTGTGTGTAAAAAAAAGGCCCCTTATGTAAGAGCTATATTAGAAAAGGATCATGTTATATTTCTTGCCTACAATAGAGATCAATTTTTAAACCAATTTTAAACAAAAACCATGTTATCTGCTGTGAAATGGCAACAAAAACAGCTTAACAATAAAAATATACAAAAAAATGTATTCATTTAAAAAAGGTTTTTACAACTCTTGAAAGATCAAAAAGCATGACAATCCATGTTATTGATGACTTAAAAATATCTCCTCACAGAGAAGACATAATACATAGTAAAACTCATTGTCTTAAGTCCCAACTGCAACAGAGAGCAGTGATGAAGTCAACAGGTTTGATGTTTGTATAAAACATGCACAAGGATAAAAACGCACAGATACACACACAGCACATAATTTCTTTCCCCACTGTCACACACGCACACTATAGATGGCACAGCCAAAAATCATTACTAGAAATGGAGGCGCTTGTGAACATTGACAAAAACAGACAATAGCATTGAACGCTAACTACATCCCTGCACCTCAGAGATTATTAATATGCAAAACTTTATTGGTGAAATGGGAACACACTACCGGCCTCATTCCAAATTGGCCTAGAGAGAAAAATCGGTGGTAAATGCATTTTGTTGCTCACTTTTCCCGTAATCCGTTCATTAAGAGATCACATATATCAACACTGTCAGGACATAATTTTCAACTTAATCTAATGTAATGAGACCCAATGTATAAATCACCCTGTACTTGGATACGTTTACTCGGTAATACTGATAGAGCAGGGAGGCCGTATGTCCATAACACAAACCCTGCTGCACGACATTGTGATATTTTCAAGCACAGCGTGCTCTAAGTACAGGGTGATCATCGCATTACTAACTGGATGGAGAGTATAAGGCCACATTGAGAAAAGGCCCTGAATGACTGAAAACAGCTGCAGATTAATAAACAGCTGATATAGAGTTCTAATTTTAAAGTGGAAACAGTGCCTATATCCAATTGGTTTTTAAAATTTGGAATTACCGGCTGCTCGATCAGGAACAGTTGGAGCTTTGCTCTATTATATAGACAATCCCTACATATACTCTTAACTGAGGGGTTTGGAGCCATTGAATTGCTCGAGACGACTTATACATTGGGTCTCATTACATTACATTAAGTTGAAAATTATGTCCTGAAGACGGTGAAGAAATAGAAATTGCTCACCGAAACGCCGCGTCGACACCTTTTCGTACTGAAGTTTTTTTATTTGGAATAAATTTTACTATGTATTATGTCTTCTCTGTGAGGAGATATTTTTAAGTCATCAATAACATTGATTGTCATGCTTTTTGATCTTTCAAGAGTTGTAAAAACCTTTTTTTAAATGAATAATTTTTTAATATATTTATTGTTAAGCTGTTTTTGTTGTAATTTCACAGCAGATAAAATGGTTTTTGTTTAAAAATTGATCTCTATGGTAGACAAGAAATATAACACATGATCCATTTCTAATATAGCTCTTACATACAGGGCCTTTTTTACACACAATAGAGTCTTGTGGAAAGGGACTTTCTTTGTTTTTCTGATATTGCTACCCATCCCTTTTCGTTTGAATTAGGGTATCTCCCTCTAATTTTGGTCAACTTTTGTGCGACCAACAGCAGTATACGACTAGAAGAGCACATTGTTCATTTTTGTTTCGTAAAGTGTCGTCACATAGGGCAGACCCCAAATGCATTGTCATGGTCTCCTACTGCAGAGCAAACCTTTGCATTTTGCTGTGTTTCTTCCCGTGTAAATCATCTCGTCCTGATGTAGCAGTTAGGCTGCATGGTAATATAAGCACACAAACACCTTAGTACAAATCGCTTGCACCTAATTTTGTCTTTTGTGCTGTAATATTTTTTTGATGTGCATGCCGCTTTATGCAATCAGAATTGGGTACAGTGTTGATATGCGATCTCTTAATGAACGGATTACGGGAAAAGTGAGCAACAAAATGCATTTACCACCGATTTTTCTCTCCAGGCCAATTTGGAATGAGGCCGGTAGTGTGTTCCCATTTCACCAATAAAGTTTTGCATATTAATAATCTCTGAGGTGCAGGGATGTAGTTAGCGTTCAATGCTATTGTCTGTTTTTGTCAATGTTCACAAGCGCCTCCATTTCTAGTAATGATTTTTGGCTTTGCCATCTATAGTGTGCGTGTGTGACAGTGGGAAAGAAATTGTGTGCTGTGTGTGTATCTGTGCGTTTTTATCCTTGTGCATGTTTTATACAAACATCAAACCTGTTGACTTCATCACTGCTCTCTGTTGCAGTTGGGACTTAAGACAATAAGTTTTAAGAGGAGCAAAAATTATTTTGGGCCCTGATTGCAATTAACCAGCATACGCAGTTTGATTTACTGGAATACCATCTCGTGATTTATTGGAAAAATGTAGTCGCTCTTCCACACACACCAGAAATATTAAATGAATTATCCATCTAAAAATGCATTAAAAAGTTTTAAAGTAACGATAGCGTGTATGAACGGATTTCGGTGGCCTTAACTTGTAAGCATCTTTGGCACTTCACATTTCTTATAAATATGGGTCTTATAAATTTCCGATGATACTGTGTAAGGTTTGCACATACAAGTAAAATTTGAACTAAATCCTGAAACCAATTATTAAAAAGACTGCAAATATACTCCGCACTGGATACATTTCTGATTTTTGGGAGATCTTTTAATCAGTAAACAGTCTTTTAACCTCAGGATCAGTATGTAAATACTTTTACATATATGAATTCTGCTTTCTGTAAAGTTGGCTCAGTCACTCATTTCAAAATACTTTATTCGATTTAGACGCAGTAAATCATAAAAGTACATTACATAAAATTCATTGATAAAAGCATAAATTTAGATGTCGCCTTTCAGAGTGAAAAACTCCAGCTAAAAACCATAATACATAAAACCAGACTCTAACATTAGATAAAAACTGCAAATAGAGCAGTTGCTGGCCGGACTTGTTTAAAATATTTATTTACAAAAAGTGAGCAAATGTATTTGTATCATAGGGGTGCATATTTATGACAGATAAAAACTATGTGTAAGGTATCAATTTCACTGACCGTATCACATGGGTAACTTGGCAATTCAGATCTATGCCAGCCTACTAACAGTTGAGGGTACAAATTCAGGTGAAAATAAGATAAACGTCTGTGCGAAATTGACATATCTAAAGTCAAATACATTTCTGTATTACTAATGGATTTAACCATAACATAGTGGGCCCCGGATTTTTGCCAACAAGCTATTATATCTTAATTCATATGTTTTTGCTTGAAATGCCTCCTTGACCCGCCCAACATCTACCCTGCTGATTTGCCCAGGATTAGAGAATAAATGTGAATCCAGATCGCATAGGGTGCTTTGAACATAATGTAGCAAGGGAGTATGATGACTATGGTCCAATATCAAGCAATCTTTCACAATTGATCTATTTAGATCCAGTTCTTATTTAACCACACATTCATCCATAATAGTATTGGGCGGATTATAATAAGATCCAAAATAACCTCTGTCCCAAACTCTGCATGTGCTATCTCCATAGGCACACTCTGAGACAACTTCAGGAGTCTTCTCAGGAATTTGTTTTCAGCTTCCTGGATAGGATGGAAGGACGTACACCCCAACTTCTGATTCAAAAGTCACTGATGGGACACGCTTGGCTCTATACAGTTCTAATAAGGATTTTACGTGAACATGACCCAATCATCTTGCAAAGACCTCAATGCTGTGGGTAACCCTATTAAAATATTGCACTTTAATTCTCATTAAAGGGACCCAATTCGATTTACTGTCCAGCCAAATACCAAGATCACATTATTTTGTGTTTTCAATCATAAAAGTATTTGTTTTACCATGTTTAGGACCGATCACCATTGAATAAGATTTAGAAAAAGTAGTTGCTAGGCCCATTTTCTCCATAATACCATAAACACTTCTAATAAGAGCTGTAGGCCATTCACTGTACATGCCATAAGCACTATATCATCAGCGTACAGCAATGCTGGAACCGGCTTATTAAATACCCATGGGATATCTTTACATCTATCCACTAAAATTCGCTCCAACTAAATAATATACAGAATAAAAAGCATGGGGGATAAAACACATCCCTGGTAGACTCCTCGATCCAAACCAAAGAGCTCTGTGCATTCCCCTAAAGGTCCATATCTAACTGAGGCCATCAATCCAGCATGTTGATTACGCAAAAAGGATATAAGAGGGATCTCCACAACCAATTCCCCCAGCACTGCCCATAGTTTCAATCTGTCCACTGTATCAAAGGCTGTACTGAGGCCCATGAAAGCCAGATGAACTGACTCCTTAGCCACCATGTAGTTAGAAATCAACAAATAAATATTAAAATTTTGCTCAATCGTTCCCCCCACCCGCCCCCCCACCACCCCCCCTCAACCCTGGCCTTGCTTCGGAGGGCCTGGGATGCTGTTTCCACTTGTGGCCCCCTTTATATGCCTCCAACCAGTCCCATGCTGTTGAGGGGGGGGGGGGTCCTCAAAGAAAGTTGCATGGTCATGTACCTACAACCTTCAGGTGCGCCGGAAATATCAGCATGTGCCATACACCAGCGTCCCTTAGCTGCTCCTTGACAGCAAGAAACGATGCTGTCCCCTGTTGCACTAACATCGCATAGCCCAGGTAAATTGCCACAGAGGCATCCTCCACATGGAAGTGTCTGGCCTTTTGCAGTATGAAGTCTGTGTCCCAGAAGTGTAACAGGCGAACAATCCCTGTCCGCGGAAGCACACCTGGGAATAGAAAGCTGGGGGAAACATCCCTAGTCAGCCAGGCTTTCAGGAAGTACACCATATCTGTTCCCTTTACCTTCTCCGGCAGGCCAATTACTCTAATGTTCTGGTGACTCCTGTCCTCTGCCTGACAGTCCAATAGGTCCGCCCGCTGGTACAGTTCAGCGACTGAACTGTAGCCCTCGGACTGTAGGTTCCACTTCCTCCAGGGTAGCGGTTTTACTCTAGACTTTGTCCGCCAGCTTCTGATGGCCATCTCATAGTATCCCCAAGTCAATAGATAACTTATCTATCCTGCTCTCCGGTACCTCACGTGCGGCATTAGCTGCATTAAATATCAAGTCCAGCTTATCAGGGGGTTCCAGAGATCGGTTGGGGAGTTCCTGCCTTTGTCCATCTCCGATGCCCAGGTGTGCCCGCTCCGACATGTCCTTGGGAGGTTTGGTGCACCCCCTAGCTCATCGTTACCCCATCTCTGGGTCTGCAAGCCGCTACAGGTCTCCAAGTCCTTGGGCCCTCCTCAATGGCATCTCGCAGCCCCTCACTGCTTATGGCCTCTGTAGAAAGTAAAGGAGCTCTTTGCCTTTCACTCCCATTGGTGAATCCACATGAAGTCTCACAAGGTCCAGACTGTTTGTTTCTAGGGTAAGTGCCCTTCATCACAAGAAGTCTCCTGTTCCGCAGGAAAGATGTGTAGGCCCAATGGTCGCTGTCCACATGGGCAATCCCTTAGGTTATCAGCGCTCCAGAGCATCCTCACCCCACAGGATGCAGCCCCCAGGGAGTGCCAGCACCCCTTCCAGGCAGGTCACCACCTCACCATTGCAAGAGTACACTCTAACCTGGCAATGAAGGCACACAAAGACTGGAGCTCTCCCATGTGGGCACTATCCATGTTAGCATAGGGCTCGGAGTCACCGGCCACAATTTGGAGAGGCACAGCCGTGATCATTCAGCAGTTTGAGTGTTTTGTACAGCATTCCACGCTGGTGCCTGCAGGTGCTCTGCCCCGCGGTGTCAGACCCTGTGAAGCCACGTCACCTCGGAGCTAAACCTCATCTCAGTCCCCACTGTCATGCCAGGCTGACTTCAGCGCTTCAGCCCTTCGCCCGCCGTCTTGAGAGTTGCGATGTGGCCGTGGACCCTCACCAGCAGAAGAGGGACCCTTGCTTTGTTCTGTGCCTGTGATTGAAGATGCTCTGCCCTTCCGATGTAAGGCTCAGGAGAGCCGTGCCGCCGTAGGGCTATACTACCACTCAGCCCCCACTGCCAGGTACAGCTGCTGGACTGGCTTCAGAGCTCCACCCCAACGCCCCCCATTTTGGGCATCGCGGCTCGGTCTGGGACCCAGTCCTTGCTGTCACTGCTCATTAGCTCTCAGACTCCGCTGCACCCCCTCGAAAGTGCCACTGGCCTTCCCTACTCAGGATCTGTGGAATAGGCACTTATGGGGCGGCTCCGGGCTCCAGCACAAGTTGAGAGTTGGAGGCGATTCACAGAGGTCTCTCAGCTTGCTGCCATCTTGATGTCGTCCCTGGGAAATTTAACATTTTGTTATGCACGGTCATTTGTCTTTCGGGATGTCAACACAGCCTGTTTACTCTTCTCATTGTCTTTGCTGTTTTTCTCTCCTCATTGACTTTCTCTGGACGGCTAGGCTGTGTTTTATTGCTCAAGTTCTAGGTTTAAGATATTCACCGCTTCCTCGCTAGAAGATATTGCTTTTGGTTTATTGCTAAATTAAAAAAAAAACAGCCTGAAGGTAAACCCCATCTATAACTTATTTGCTTCACTCTTGGGTAATCCATAGCTGCCTTGAGAGATCTTCATTTTACCAAAGTTGTAGCTGAGACATCCTGAGAAAGGGGGACTGTTGAGCCTTTAAATAGAGCATCAGTCTTTCGGTATATCTTCATTATATCTTTTATTCTGAAGAAATGAATCCTCCCCAGAACGTCTGGGGTTAGCTTGTTTTTTTGTTTGGTAGTAATTTGACAACCCTTGGGTCCTTTATAGTTCGGCCACTGAGTCCTCTGGCCTGTAAAAGAGATTGGGACAAAGTCTGTAGATCTTCAAGTTCAGAATCTGTGATTCCTTGGAGGTGCACATCACCCCCCATCAGAGACTATCTTCCCCATCATCAACTTTGTTGGCAAGCATCTGGTATCTCTTTTCTCTATTCTAATGTCCAACTAATCCCTCTTGTGTGCGCCTTCTGCTGTGGATAGTTTAATTTTGTCCCCTCAATTCTCCAATTTTTGGCGTGAGTGGTTGAGGTCTGATAGGATTTTGTGAAAATCTGGTCTCAGTGAGCAAGCGCATCCTTTCTTGAATTCCTCCATTGGAAGATATATAGCCCTTTTGGTTGATTGGGCCTCCATGTCCCTCTAGAGCGTGGGTCCTCGCAAACATTTTCTCAGGGGCCAAAAAGTTTGGTCAGTGATGTGACCGAGGGCTGCATTGATGCCAGCCAGGGTGGCGGTCGGGGCTGCTTTTGGAGGCGGGGGGAGGGGAGGGGTTGTATCCTTTAAGGTGGGGTAGGGGAAACAAAGCATATCCATCTAGTGGCTGAATTGCACAATGTGAAACCTGGGATTTACCCCCGACTTCTCCATTTAACCAAATTGTGTGATCCTAGGTAATTGTTCAATTCCACTTTCCGTCCTTTTTCTTCATTATCACATATAAGAAGACATCACAATACGTGACTTCAGAATTTGCGCTTTACAAAACCTTCTCCTGTGTTTTGTTTAATAAACTACAATGTTGTTCAAGTATAATAGGAACTCAGGTCACCCAAACAGTGCTCATAATTGGCTTGCCTTTTAGTTCACTATTGGCATCAGCAGCCCTCCTTTCAGCGTTATATAAAGTTTCAAACTTTGCTAGAGACTTTAGCAGCAAATAACAAAAAAAATTAATATCTGAACAGGCATTTCTAATTTTGGCTGGAGTGCAACCATAAGATCCGCAAAATATTAGTCATAGTACCATTTTGACACTGGTTTTTGGTTGAAAAAGAAAAAAAAAGGAGCATCTAACAAATGCAGACTAGGCAAACTGGCAGTGATGATGGCATCAATTTGTTCAAAAATGGGATTCACTAAGTTATCGGCATTCCCAATTCAAGTAAAATATGTTTAAAATCTGTATTTTTTTGTAACTGCATGGTTGTAGTGAGTGTTGCCCCAATTACCCGTACATTTGTCAATCCTAGTATTAATATTTGCTCTACAACTACAGTGAGATTTTTCGAAATGTAGCCAGACTATCACTTACGTTGCATTTAATATTTGATCGGGCTGCTTTGATGGTGTACACTTGAAAGGCAAAATCCAACAATTTATACTTCAACCATGATTTTGTAGACCTACTGCATTTGTCGAATTGCATAATTCAATTTTTTTTGTTCAGTTTCAGATGGTCATATCTGTAGCCTCCTCCCCAGCCTGGGTACTCGTAAATAATTACGCCACACACGGAGCCTTGTCTTACATGTATTGCTCTACGTGTAACTGCAAACTCAACATTCTAAACATGAATTCTATTCACCACACCCAATCACTTATGTCACAGTTCTGCCGAGTCCATCAGGAACCAAAAGGGTCCCATCATCGCTAATTCACAAGACACTACATCTGCCCCGTTGTTAAATGAAAAAACGAAACTTTTTTTTTTTACACAAATATATGTACATTACAACTCCTCTTAAAGTTTTTGTGTTGCTTTGACCAAACATCCAGATCATGTCCTCTGAGGCTGTGGAGAGTGAAGAGAAGCGTCCATGACTGGGATTGTAGGGACAGATGCAGTCAGGGGGCTCTCTACAGTCTCAATTAAGCTAGGCTGATCTAGAGAACTGATGAAGGATGAGGCAGATGTCTGAAGTGCAAAGAATCTTGCGTAATGGACTTTACAGGATGGTGAGCAGTCACAATGTTGAAGGGTCCAGCATCAAAGGGAGCATCAGATTTGCGTTTTCTCTGTTGTCACATCAATACTCTTATCTTCCTAATTGAAATTAGTGTTCTTGGCACATCAACGCTTGTTGGCATATACTTTCATCTTTTGTTTACAGCACAAGTCTGTTTGACAAAGTTCACCATTTGTTGTAGATCTTCTGTTGGTCCATTGTGATAACTTTGTCATCATGGCTCTCCCGAACATGAGGGTAGCACGACTTTCACCTGCCATTGAATGCGCAGTTGACCAGTAAGCTTGAAGAGCAGCATATAGAACTGACGTCAGATCAAGCTTCTCCAACTTAGCACACTGAACAGTCTTTTTAAGGGTGCTCCTAAAGCGTTGGACAACGCTATTTGCTCGGGGACAAAGAGGGGTGCTTTTCTGATGCTTCATATTGAGATGATTAAGAAAGTCTCTGAAGTCTCGACTGTTGAAAGGCGGGCCAGTGTCACTTTAGAATTGAAGGAACACCCTATGTTGCAAAAATGCCATCTAACCTCTCAATGACTCTTTTGTGAGTAATACATGAAAGATTTTCTACCAGTGGAAAGCAGGAGTATTCATCGATAATCACCATCAGGTGATGTCCATTGTCAAGAGGACCAAATAAATCAACAGCGAGTCTCTCCCATACATGTTTTGGTAAATCCGGCATGTTCAAGGTATATTGAGTGATTTGGGGAGATAAGCAATTGCACAGATGACAGGCCTTCAACTGTCTTTCAACTCTCTTGTCCAGATAAGGAAACCAAACTCTTTCTTGGAGAGCTCGTTTAGTGTCAAAAATTCTACAATGTCTTTCATGGGCCACTTCAATTACTTGTTGCAGACTCTCCGGTATGACCATTCCCGAACCTTGTAAGACGATACCTTCTTGAGTAACGGACAGTTTTCTTTCAAATTTTTGAACTTCTGATATTCGCGGTCAGGTGTGAGAGGTTGAGTGTGCTGTTTCAGAATTGATAAGCAATAATGTCTTTTAGTATCAACATGTCCCTATCTTTGCTCGTTGGTGTATTGGATTTTACAATGAAGTTAATGTAGGGTTCAGCCGCTTTGAAAGGGATACCATGACACTGTACTGGCACTCATGAAAAATAGTCTGCAGGGTTTTGATCTTTCCCTGGTTGGTGCACGATAATGTAGTCATATTCTTGTAGTCGCAAACCCCAACGTTCAATTCTAGGAGGCATCTTGGCTTTTGCGTTGCCAAAGATGGTAAGCAAGGTTTAATGATCTGTTACCAGAGTAAAAGGCTTTCCATATAAAAATACGTGGAAATGTACACAAGCCCACACCACTGCTAAACTTTCTTTCTCAGGTTGTGAATAGGCACGTTCAGTTTGTGACAAACGTCTGCTTGCATAAGTCACAATATGCCTTTGAATATTTGGGTGTCCACTGTGTTGGGCAAGGATCGCACTCAACCAGGTTTACATCAACAACAACCTCTGTGTGAAGCTTCGGATCAAAATCGGCCATTTCAGTGGCGTTCTCAATTGCATGCTTGAATTTCGTAAAACATTCGTGAACTAGTATACTGAAGCATTTCTTTTTGTTAAGTTTCTGAAGGGAGCACTTACAGTGGCAAAGTCTTGTATGTATCTTGAACAGTAACTTGCCATGCCAAGGAATGAACGCAACATGGTAACATCTTGTGGGGGATTGGTGGCTGACGAAGCTTGTACTTAAGCTGGATCCGGCGTCATACCCCCATCAGAGAAGATATTGCCAAAGAATTTAAGTTTTGTTTTGTGTAACTCACATTTCTCACCATTCAAAGTTAAACTGGCATCAGCAAGTAAACGGCACACTTGTGTAAGAGCTTTATGTTCCTTTTGGATAACTTCAAAAACCAGTATGTCATCACTGTAATTGAAAGCATTCATGACTGGTTGTATGATACTCCAACTGACATCATGGAAAAGTTCTGCAGCTGATTACATATCAAAACCTAATCGTTTATATCCAATAAGGGTAGAAAAGGTGGTAATGTACCTGCAGTTTTCTTAGAGTTCCAGTTGATGATATACTTTGTTCAGATCAAGGTGAGTAAAGACTTGGGCACCGTTTAGCTGTGTGATCATGTCGGCAATGTGCGGACCGGGATGTCCTCCTTTCAGTTGCCTTGTTATCTTTGACGCATATCAACACAGATGCATGCAACTCCTTCACTGTCCGTTTTGGGCACTACCACTATGAGCGAAACCCACAGAGTTGGACCAATAGATCGCTCAATGATGTCATGCTTTAGTAATGTCTCAAGCTCTTTCTCGTATATACTAAAAGGGAGGGGGTGGGGGGGGAGTTAGAGGATATCCAGGCTAGGGCCACCCTCCAAGGCCTAATGTACAAAAACAAAACAAAGGACCCAGCCTCTTGCTGTGTGGAGTTAATAGTTTCTTTGTTCCTTCACTTTGGGGGAAAACCATAAAGTTTTCCTTAAACCCTCACCCACCAGGGTTACCCCTTGGTGGATTGCTTCATCATAGGGTCCTTCCCGTTCCGCTACGGAACAAGGCGTGCTGCGACCAGACGAGTTACGCGGCAGCACTGAATGTAATGACTATGTGAGGCATGTGATTCTGCTAAGGAGGAGTGAGGTAAAGAAAGGTGTGTTTAAAAAATACCTGGCTAGTGGGTGATGCTACCTTTATTCTGACCCCCAGTCAGTATGGTTGAAAACAGGGGAACAACTTAGGACTCATGGGGTTTAATGTGCCCAAATCCTAACGGTCGACCTGTTTCTAGCCTACCCCTACGGCTATTCTTCAGGACCTAGTATCTGTCATTAGTATACCTAGTTTTACTCTTACTGTTGGTTTGCTAAAACCAACTCAAATATAGTGCCTCATTCGCACAATTATACACAGGTACAGTACAAAATTAATACCACCTGGTAATCCTACTGAAATTAATCTGAAATGAAAAAAAGCAAAAGAACAATGGTTCTAATATCGCCACTATAGTTCTAGTTGTGCTGTAAGGGGATGCCAAATAAGCCCCTCCTTAGTAGGTGAACACCACTTCTGTGAAAAAAACGTGACTTATTCTCCTGGTTCTCTCGTGATTGCCAGTGACGCATCTAGAGTGGTGATCATGTAGTAGTAGTGATTTATATACATTGTCACTCGTGAGTTGTCACTTTCATTCACTGTTGTGGCTGCCGGTGTCTTTACCGTGGTCTCAGACACTCGTAAGCTTTAGCATAAAGGACATACTCCATGTAACAGACAAAACACACATATATAACACATACTTTTCCTTGTTAAAGCCTAGGGTTCATGGTTCACCCGGCGGGAAGTTCCGCTTTTAGTCACGCTGTTGGCAAAAAAAAAAAAACATAATATGGGAGAGCTTTAAATGCGGCTGAGAAACCCTGATTAAAAGGGTCTTTTGTCAATAATGGGCGTTCGGGGCTGCACCAGGGGGCCGGACACTCACCTCGTCAAAGCAAGAACTTCGTTCGATTACCTATAGATGGTCCGCTCGGGAACCGCATCTTGCCGGTCCTGATGTGGATTCTGATTTTAATGGAACTGGGCGCACGTTTGCGTGGCTACGCATAGTGTTGATAATTCGGGAGACTAGTGCGCGGAAATCCAAGATGGCCACCCCGTTATGTCATAATCAGGAAGTGAGGGAATCTCGGTGCCGTATTGCCTCCAAAGCCCGAGATGGAAAAGGTTGTGATTGTGGCGGATTCTTTTCGTTTATGCCAGTACTAATATGACAGAGCCTATTCAAATTATATATATATATATATATATATATATATATATATATATATAAATATATATATATATATATATATATATTTATTTATTTATATTTACAGGCTTGCCCACCACTTCATCCACACGAAAAAAGGCAAGAGCAGACCCAGGAATTCGTTGCAGTGATTTAATCAGCAATCACCATGTCGCCATATATATATGACTAATGTGTAGATGTTGGTAACTATTGGTTATTATAGGCGGTGTAGATAGCTGTTCCCTGCCAGGGACTTAGTCACAAGTTTGTATGGGTCGAGAAAAAGACAGTGAACTACCCAAAAGGACTAGCCGTGGTGTCTATGGACGGAGTCCGCCTGCCTGCAAATTTGCGAGGTAGGAAACTGTAGTGGCGTGGTGTTGTTGGTCTTACCCAGTGTTTACTTTACGGTCCTTTCATCGCTGGGAAATCCAAACCATAAAAACCACGTAAAGAGGTTAGCGAGGCGGTGGCGATCATACTGGAGAAACCCTATGGAAATTACCTGGTTCCCATGAGTATTCATCGATAACCACCATCAGGTGATGTCCATTGTCAAGAGGACCAAATAAATCAACAGCGAGTCTCTCCCATACATGTTTTGGTACCTCCCAGATGTGGTGTTCGTAGGCATCACCACTACCTTACAAAATTCCCCCATGGTATATTATCGTTCAGTCCCAATATATGTTGTTTTCAATTTAAAAACCCATCTCTGCTCCTTATCGAACAGCTTGGTCTCCACGGTCTCATTATTATCCATTGACTCTAGGACCACCCACTTAAAGTCATGAACGGTGTGCTGTTTCTCAATGTAATGCGCCGCCGTTCTTGTGGTAATTCTCCCACAGCGTACATTACTCCTGTGTTCACAGATAAGAATTCTCACTTTCCTAGTGGTCATCCCTTTGTAGTGGCGATTACAAGGGCATGTGATCATATAAACAACCCTTTTGGTGTTACAGTTTGTGAACTTTCTGAGTTCCCACTTAATCTTGTCGCTCAGAGTGAGGCTTTTTGTAGGTTGTTAGTTGACAGACACTACAATTGCCACACGGATAGTGTCCCACCACTGGAGTTAGGGTACCTTGAGTGGTCATTCTAGTGTGGGATGATTGTTTTGGGCGTGTATGCACCAGGATATCTTTTAAACTCCTGCCTTTCCTGTGCAAGAACATTGGCCGTGGGATCTTCATAGATCCACTATTCAGAATACGCCAGTTCTTATTAATGATCTTGGAGACTGCATTAGCTGCAATACTGTAGGTAGTGATACATATGGGTCTCTCTTCCTACTCTTTAGGAGGGTGTGTTTCCTGGAGGGATTTTCGGTTGTTGTTACGGGCTCTTTTGTTGGCACGTGAGATCATTCGTCTTGGGTAATTCCGCATGATCAGTTTTTCTGACAGTTTGTTGGCTGCTTCTTTGTAGTCCTCTATTTCAGAACAATTCCTCCTTAGTCTCATGAATTGTCCGAAGGGGAGATTCTCCCTCAAGTGCCGAGGGTGGAAACTGTTGTAAAGCAACAGGCAGTTCTTGCCTGTTGTCTTTTCATGTGTAGTCGTTTTCAGTTGTCAGTTTCCATCTGCTATGATATTCAGATCTAGGAACACCAGTTCTTCTCGACTTAAGGTACAGGTGAACTTGAGGAATTAGTCTTGGGTGTTGAGGCAGCGTAGGAAATCCTGTGCTTTATCCTCATTCCCTTCCCATATTACAGTACATCATCGATGTACCTCTTCCATAATTTAATATGGTTCCTGTAGGGGTTCGGAGGTGCGAGAATCTTATTTGTCTCCAGATGATGGACATATAGAGTCCAGCTATGCTGGGAGCAAAGGTAATCCCCATGCTTGTCCCGTGCCGCTGAAGATGCAGCGTGTCTTCAAAACGGAAAAAATTATGGGTCAGTGCCCACTTGCAACACTCCATGACCAGGTTTCAGTATGCGGGAGGCTCGTGTACAGGCTCTCCACTTCTAGGCCCATGAGGAGGTGTTTCCGGGTTGAATTGGAGATCCTTTAGCAGGTTTAACACTGCTTTGGTATCCTTCAGGTTCGTTGTCGTTCGCTGTATTAGAGGCCTCAAAAAAGCGTCAGCAAATTTGGAAAGGGTTTCTAAAATAGAACCAATCCCTGGCACAATAGGATGGCCGGGGGGTTTCTGTAGGTCTTTATGGATCTTCGGTATTCTATAAAAGTAAGGGGTTGTTGGATTCTTATTATCTTTCTCAACAGCTTCTTGCAGATGAAATGCAATTTGTCTGTCTTTGAGCAACAGGACGAACATCATCATTGATATGCAGTTGCACTTTCATGGTCTTAAGTTTTCCTAATCCATGAAACAATGATGGTAACTGACTTTTTATTTCGTGATGAGCATTCATGTTGTAGTTCAGATATCAGTCCAATATCAGCAGCAGTATGGAAATTGAGAAAAAACAGGCTTTTGAAGTACATGAATGGGTGCTTGTACTTTTGTCTTTTTGTATCATGATTGCTACGAATGAACCTGGACTCTTTAATGGCATCTATGTGACCCATGTACACTCTTTAGTCTTCGATGTGATACGATGTGGGATGGGGCAATGGAACAGTTTATTGTATTTCTCCTCCTGCATAATAATTATCGACGCACCACTGTCAAAGTAAACGGTTGTTCCATACCTTTTATTATTGAGTGTAATTTTCGTACAGTGTTTGAAAGACTTGTGTGATTTTACTTGTCGATTTCCTTTGACTCCTATTCTTCTTTGCATGCAGTCAGTATGACATGCACACGTTTTTCTGAGGTAAACATCGACATCACACATCCATCATCTTCACTGTCACTTGACAAGAAAACTCAAGAACTCTTGGCCGAAGATTTAGACGACGATCAACTTCGTTTAGTGTAGATTTGCCTCAGCTGATGTTGCCGCTTGGCCTTGCGAGCGTGAATAGAACATTGCTTCTAGAACGTGCAGGTGTCCATTTTGTTTTCGCGTCATGACGCTCTTAGCTGTTCCTTCACCTTGCAGACCGTTACAAAATGGTTCTCCTTCCCAGAGCCCTTGCACACTTGTCCAATGGCGGGACATTTATTTTGGTGTGGAAACGAAAATCCACATCTAAAGCACAGTTTCTTTCCTTTGAAGACATCACTTTGTGTTCTTCAGCTTTGTGTTTCTGCTTACTTTGCAAGTTCATGACTGATTCACTCTCAGCACCTCTGGTCTCCATCTCAGTAGCTTGTCAATCAGCACGTTCCTCCGCTCTGGCAGCCATGAGACCTGGCTCCAGACCAAGGGTTTTGCTCTGCGTTCGTTGTCTGAATGAATCTGACAGACATCTGTTGATAACACGGACACGCATAGCTTCTTCATCACTGAATTCTTTGAACTTACAGTATTTGAGTGCATCAAGTCTCAACAAATTAGTCTATCGTTTCACCAGCTTTCTGTCATTCCTGACTGAAAATGTATCTTTCGTAATCGATATTTGGCATTGGATTCAACTTGAGATTGAACTCCTCTTTGATCTGATGGTATGCGAGTGGGTCAGTTTGCAGCAGTTTCTTTATGACCTCTTTTACTACTTCACCGGCAATATTTTTGAGTTATTTAACAAACGTCTTGTCTGTTTCTTCCAGTGCATCGATGAAATCATCAAACGTTTTCTATCCAGGCAGTCCATCTATCACCAATATTTTGCTTTTTGGCGGAAGGGGTGGGGTCAAGAAGACGGCGCCATATCTTGTGCTCTTTTCAGCAGCCATTGCAAAAGTCCATTATTTAGACTGCCGCGCGCAGCCTTGCACACGGTCTGACGTGATTCATCAGCCTCGTAAGCACAGCCTCTGTGCTTCAGCTTGGGTTGTGTCGCCTGGTGCTAAAGTTAGATGGCTCTCTTTACTCAGGTTCTGGTAAGCGTGACCGTATTCTCTGTATACTTGATTATCTGAAAGAGACACGTTAGTGATAGATTCCTTACCTTAGAATATCCCCAGGCGTCAGGCTGGATCCGGAAAGTTTTGCGTAGCAGTACCCTTGCGCGTCGGTAGGCGGCGTCGTGCGGCTCCGCGTCCGTCGTCGGCGTCGTGATCGCCGGGATGACGTCGCGGGCAGCACCTCGGCGCCGCCCCTGCGCGCTGACGTCAGTTCTTCTTTTTCCGCGCCAGCAAGCGCAGATCCGGGAAGAGCAGTGCCCTGGTCAATTTTTGACCATTATTTTTGGTGATTTTTTCACTGTTTTTTCCATCTTTAAGGTGTCGTAGGGATGCCCGGCTTCAGGCGATGCGGCGCCTGTGCGCGGATGATGTCCGTCACCGACCCGCATTGGGAGTGTCTCTTCTGCCTCGGCCGAGGCCACGACACCGAGTCTTGTCCCGAATGCCAGGCCCTCAACCCGAAAGCTTTGCGAGAGCGGTCTCGAAAGCTCCTCGAGGCCCGGCATTCGGCTCCACGGAGGCCCCGGTCGCGTGAGAGGTCCAGGGGTCGCTCGCGGAGTGCACACCGGTCGTCGGCGTCGAAGTCTTCTTCGTCCGGTAAGTCTAAGCACAAGAAGTCCAAGAAGCATCGTCGCTCTCGGACTTCGCCTCGCCCGGTCTCGCGACTCGGCTGAGGCCCCTCCCCGGCACCGTCCCCGCCCCCGCGGCCCCGGACTTGCCTGTGGAGTCGCCCCCGTCATACCCGCCCTTCCCGGGTTCGGGGGCGGATCCGGCCAAGGTACAGGAGTTCCTGTCGGCCATGGCCCGCCTCTTCGGGCCTTCAGGCCCCTCCGGTGCGCCTTCGGGCCCCGCGGGCCCTGATGGGGTTGCTCCGGCGTCGCCGGCGGCTCCGGCTCCGGCGTCGCCTGAGCCTCCAGCCTCGATCCCGGCTCCGGCTCCGGCCCCGGCCTCGATCCCGGCTCCACAACCCCCATCGACGCCGGTCGACCTCACGACACCTCCGCCGGCGCCGATGTCTCCGGTGCCGTTCTCGACGCCGCCCTGGGCTCCGGGCGGCGTCGTCCCCCAGTTCCTTCCGGCTCCGGACATGGACCCGGAGCGACGTCGCTCGACGCCGGCTCCGGCGCCGATGGGACCTTGGGTCCCAAATGTCCCTCCTCCTCCTTATTTTGCACCAGAGGAGGACCAGGAGGACTGGGAGGGGTCTGATGACCCTCTGACGCGCAACTGTCAGTTTGATGAGGACTGGACAGAGAGTCTAGGGGAGGCCAGTGGTCTGGATACTTCCCCTGACACTGGCATGCTGTCTCCTCCCGTGGCTACGGAGGAGGGGGCCAATTTTGGTACGGTGTTGCGTAGGGCTGCTGGGGCCTTACGTCTCCAGCTCCCTACTTTGACGGTCAAGCCTAACATCTTGACAGAGGTGCTTCAGCCGGCAGCCTCCTCTGCGGAGACTGTGCTGCCGTTTAACGACGCCCTCACTGACGTTCTTTTGGGCGCCTGGTCCAAGCCCAACACAGGGGCTCCTGTGGATCGGAACGTGTCACGACGCCATCGCCCTGCTCCGGGCGACCTCCTGTTTCTTTCTGTCCACCCCACTCCTGAGAGCTTGGTTGTCCAAGCCTCCGCTTCCCAAACCGCCTTCCCTACCGCTCCTCCGGATAGGGAATCCAAACGCCTGGATCAGTTTGGGAAGAAAGGTTTTTCTTCCTCCAGTGCTGGCTTGCGGTCCGTTAACACCGCTTGTCTTTTGGGCCGATATACCCACTCCCTGTGGGATTCGGTGGCGGATGTTTTGCCCCAGTGCCCTGAGGAGGTCCAGGCACTGCTTTCCCGCGCCATTGCGGAAGGAAGGGATGCGGCCAAATACACTATCCGTTGTGGCCTTGACACCGCCGACTCGCTGGGCAGGTCGATTGCAACGACGGTGGCGCTCCGACGCCACGCCTGGCTGAGAACCACTGGTTTTTCAGGGGATGTCCAGAATACTCTCATGGACATGCCCTTTGATGGAGTCGGTCTTTTTGGGTCCAAAGCAGACCATGCGTTGGAGCGCTTTAAGGACTCACGGGCTACTGCCAAGTCCCTGGGCCTTACTGCTACACGCCCTCCGCTGCCTTCTGCTTTTCGCCCCTATCGTGGCCACGGTAGGGGCGCCCTTCACGTCAGCAGCCCAGCCACCGGCCCGCGCAGCAGGCGTCTTCGCGTGGCCGAGGACGTGGATTCCGCTGTGGCGGATCGGGCAACCAGCGTGCGGGTCAGGCCACCACCTCCAACCCGTCCGCGGCCTCCAAGCCCTCCTAGTCCCTCCTTTCAGGTGCACGGCACGCCAGTAGGGGGCAGGGTCCGCCATCACCTTCCCCACTGGCGCACCATCACCTCGGACAGGTGGGTCTTGGACATTGTCCGAAGGGCTACTCCCTCCCCTTCGAGACCACCCCCCAGCCATGCCACCTCAATTCCACCGCATGTCAGGGGATCACTTGGTGCTTCTACAGAAGGAAGTCACGGCCCTCTTGACCAAGAGGGCCATCGAGCATGTTCCGACCCCAGAAGTAGGGCGTGGTTGCTACTCCCACTACTTTCTGGTGCCCAAAAAGGACAAGGAGGACATGCGTCCTATCTTGGACCTCCGGAACGTCAATCGCTTCCTCCGGAAGGAGAAGTTCAAGATGCTCACCCTAGCTCAGGTCTTGACTGCCCTCGACCCTGGAGACTGGCTGGTAGCGTTGGACTTGCAGGACGCATATTTCCACATCCCCGTCCTGCCGGCCCACCGGCGTTACCTTCGGTTCACGGTAGGCCCCGAGCATTTTCAGTTCACCGTGCTCCCCTTTGGCCTTACAAGTGCCCCTCGGGTGTTCACGAAAGTGATGGCGGTGGTCGCAGCTCATCTGCGCCGGGCCGGGGTTTCAGTCTTCCCCTACCTCGACGACTGGCTGCTGAAGGCGGGCTCGTCCCAGGCAGTCGTCTCCCACCTCCAGACTACGGCCGAACTCCTGCACTCGCTGGGGTTCTCCATCAATGTGCCGAAGTCGCATCTAATTCCTTCTCCACAGCTCCTTTTCATCGGAGCAGTTCTGGACACGACGCAGTTTCGGGCCTCTCCTCCCGAACGGCGAGTCCGGGATATTCAGGCTATGATTCCAATCTTTCAGCCTTTATCCTGGGTTTCGGTACGGATGACCCTGAGGCTGCTGGGCCTCATGGCCTCCTGCATCCTGCTGGTCACTCATGCCAGATGGCATATGCGGGCTCTGCAGTGGGACCTGAAGTTCCAGTGGACGCAGCACCAGGGCAACCTGTCCGATCACGTCCAGATCTCGGAGGGGACTGCAAAACAGTTGCAGTGGTGGCTCTCGAACCGGCAATGGGTCATGGGCAGATCCCTCTCCCTTCCCCAGCCAGAGCATACAGTTGTGACGGACGCGTCCCTTCTGGGATGGGGCGGTCACATGGGAGAGGCGGAGATCAGAGGCCTCTGGTCTCCGGCGGAGTCCCGGCTCCATATCAACCTTCTGGAGCTCCGGGCGATCCGGCTTGCACTCAAGGCATTCCTTCCCTCTGTCAAAGGGAAGGTAGTGCAGGTGTTCACAGACAACACCACCGCCATGTGGTACTGCAACAAACAGGGCGGGGTGGGGTCTTGGACCCTTTGTCAGGAGGCTCTGCGCCTCTGGACATGGCTGGAACATCAGGGCATGTTCCTGATGGTTCAACACCTGGCAGGTTCTCTGAACGCCAGGGCGGACGAACCTCAGCCGCAGGTGCATGATGGATCACGAATGGCGTCTTCACTCGGAAGTGGCGCAAGGACTCTTTCTACAGTGGGGAGAGCCTTGGTTAGATCTATTCGCCACCGAAGAGAACGCGCAATGTCATCAGTTCTGCGCGTTGGAATTTCCAAGGCGGCACTCGCTCGGCGACGCTTTTCGTCGCGAGTGGAGTTGCGGTCTGTTGTACGCCTTTCCGCCTATACCACTTCTACCCAGAGTGTTGAAGAAGATTCGGCACGACCGGGCCCAAGTCATTCTTGTGGCTCCGGACTGGGCTCGAAGAGTTTGGTATCCCGAGCTACTCAATATGAGCATAGATCCCCCGATCCGTCTGCCTCTTCGGGAGGATCTTCTGTCGCAGCAGCAGGGGACGGTCCTCCACCCGAACCTGTCCAGTCTACACCTGCTTGCGTGGAGATTGAGCGGCGGCAGTTGATTCCTTTCGACTTGCCTCCCGAAGTTTGTGATGTGATTCTGGCAGCCAGGCGTCCCTCCACTAAGGTGGTATACGCCTGCAGGTGGAACAAATTTGTGGCATGGTGCACAGCAAAGGCTGTGGATCCCCTTTCTGCCCCTCTTTCTGAGGTCCTTCTGTTCCTTCTCTCTCTGGCCCAACAGGGTTCTGCCCTGGGTACCATCAAGGGTTATCTTTGTGCTATCTCGGCCTTCCTCAGGCTCCCTGATCAGCCCTCCCTTTTCAAATCCCCTGTTGTTAACAGGTTCTTAAAAGGCATTACTCACCTCTTCCCTCCTGTTCCGTTTGTAATGCCTCAGTGGGACTTGAACTTAGTTCTTACCTTTTTAATGTGCGCTCCCTTTGAGCCTCTGCATAACTGTCCTCTTCGTCTTCTGACTCTAAAGGCAGCCTTTCTGGTGGCCATCACCTCCGCTCGGCGGGTGAGTGAGCTCCAGGCTCTTTCTTGCAAACCTCCCTTTCTGTCTGTTCATCCGGACAAGGTTGTTCTTCGGACGCGTCCGTCCTTCTTGCCAAAGGTGGTTACTGCTTTCCACATTGGGCAGACCATCACTTTGCCCACCTTCTTTCCGCCTCCACATCCTTCCAGAGAGGAAGAGAGGCTCCACCGTCTGGACCCAAAACGTGCGCTCTCCTTCTATATCGACCGCACAAAACACTTCCGGGTGGATGACCAGCTCTTTGTTGGCTACGTGGGCGCCAAAAAGGTCGGGCGGTGCACAAGAGGACCATCTCCCGCTGGGTTACCTTGTGCATCAAGACCTGCTATTCTTTGGCCAAGAAGGAGCCTCCCTGTTGGGCTACGTGCCCATTCCACCAGGGCAACGGCTGCTACCACGGCCTTGGGCCGCGGTGTTCCGCTGCCGGTTATCTGTCAGGCAGCTACGTGGGCCTCGCTGCACACGTTTACTAAGCATTACTGCCTTGACAGTCAGGTCCGGAGGGACGGCTTCTTTGGCCGTTCTGTCCTCCAGGACTTCCTTGTCTGATCTTTGTTCGCAGACCCACCACCGGGGTTGGTATTGCTGGGGTATCTATTCTAAGGTAAGGAATCTATCACTAACGTGTCTCTTTCAGATGCACAAGTTACTAACTTGTGTAACGATATATCTGTAAGAGACAGTAGTTAGTGATAGATTCCTTACCGCCCACCCATCCTCCCCGTTCTGCGAACTGATTTCTAGGGTTAAGGACATCCCTTTCAGGGCCCTAGTATTTTTCAGACACCTGTGTCAGCTTCTTGCATGGCTCTGCGTTCCTGGCGCGGAAAGTCGTGTACAGAACTGACGTCAGCGCGCAGGGGCGGCGCCTAAGTGCTGCCCGCGACGTCATCCCGGCGATCACGACGCCGACGACGGACGCGGAGCCGCACGACGCCGCCTACCGACGCGCAAGGGTACTGCTACGCAAAACTTTCCGGATCCAGCCTGACGCCTGGGGATATTCTAAGGTAAGGAATCTATCACTAACTACTGTCTCTTACAGATATATCGTTACACAAGTTAGTAACTTGTGCATCACGCCTCTAATGTTTGTCCGGCTTTTAGCATTTCTTTGCCTCAGAAATGCTTCTTCTTTTAGCACTTCATTGCACTCGACTATCACTGTCTTTAGTGCTTCTCTGTGCCTGTTTGTCACTGCCTCTAGCTATGTCGTACTGTATGATTTATAGCTCAGCGTTGCGTAGTGGCGCAGTACCTCTTTCGCAGCCTTACTAGCAGGTTTCTGGCCAGCGATGTGTGTAAACTTCTTAGTGAGCCTTTTGTTGTCTTCAAATGCTTCACACTGGCTGGAGTGGCATGCGCCAAACGTCGATTTTCACTTTGCCTGAGAGGCGTGTGGCACGCACAAGCAGTTTGCTGGACCACGGAAAACTCTCGGCGAGAGCACTGTCTGTCTTCAGGTTACGTATCCCCTAACAAGTCGCCAATTATAGCATCCTCCCCAGCCTGGGTACTTGTAAATGAGTACACCACACACGGAGCTTTGTCTTACACGTCTTTATTGCTCTGCGTGTAACTGTGAACACAACATTCTAAACATTAACTCTATTCACTACACCTGAACACTTGTGTCACAGTACTACGGAGTCCACCAGGAACCAAAAGGGTCCCATGATCACTAACTCACATGACACTACAAAATCCAACCATGTTCTGAGAAAAAAACATGAAAGGGAATGACACTGATGATCTTGCTATATCATTAGGATGGTCGATAGCCAGTTCCAATTTGTAGCTTCATCTTGATATTGGACATGCATACCAGATGATTGTGCCTTGTCTTTTGTCAATTAGGGGAGTTAAAATAATCTTAACAGAATAATTGTGTAAGTCAGTGTTAGTTTCATATACTACAATTATTTTTTAAACATCCCATTCTCAATTCTAAACTGGCCATTAATTCACCACCTTCCACTCCATCAAAACTCTTTCCAGAGAAAAAGGCAACAATTAGGTCCCCGTTTGACCCTTTGACTTCTGATTCCAGAGTAGATTCCATCAAAGTAACCCTGTAACGTACCTTCTGTGCTAGTACTTCTTAGATAGCTGTACCCTTTCCTATGAGGCACTGCTACATTATTAATTATAATGTACATTACTTAAACATTATACATACCCTTTCCTAACCCTCAGAAAGAGTGATGTTGCATTAAATGAAATCAAATTACAGTGACATTGTGAATCTTGAAAGCTTATTTTGAGTTAATGACTACTGAGCCATGAGCATTTTTTGTATATACTAGGTGGGGATTTCAGGCAAGATGTAAATACCATAAAGATATGGACCATTTAAACGAAAGTTAGGATTGTCATTCAAGGTGGCAGCACTCTTTCAAATGTATGGGAAAGGCAGCACCTCTTTCTTTAAATGAGTTTCTTCAATAATTGCACATGAAAAACATGTTTTTGTCTCTCCTTAGCTGATTTATAGACCATATTAATGCAATACCTTTCAGTGGCCGACACTTTAAGAAATTCGATGTTAAAGTCTGAAAAACTGTCTTGTACTTTGAGTTTTCTGTTTTTATAAAAAATATTGTGAAACAATTTTATACAAATTAAGTCTTTTTTTTTTTTCTTTCTACAATTTCTGTTAATGTAGGTACCAATGGAGGTGTTACTTTTGTGGGGCTTATTTCAAGCTTTCTTGGTGGTTTGGCTGTGGGATTAGCCTACTTTATTTCCCAACTGCTTTTCGTGACTGATCTGGAAATTGCAGTTCCCCAGTGGCCTTTAATTCTGTATGGAGCATTTGCTGGGCTCTTCGGATCAATGATAGATTCTTATATAGGGGCTACAATGCAATATTCAGGTATGGTATATTCTTCCTATACAACAAGTGTGATTGAATATGTAATGTCTTACGTTTGTGATTTGTTTGTTTCTGCTTTTTAAATATTATACAGCACAAGACTGAGACGATAAAGTTCATGTAAATACAGTGGTCGCTGATGGGAATAAATTAGCAGCAAATGTTATTGCTCCTCTAAAATGTCATACTTGGCATAAGATCTATTTAAAAGACAAATAGGTGTACTCCTTTTCATTGCCACCATATTAATTCAGCCCCTACTATTATTTTTAACTTTCTGCAATTTGATGGCCACAAACATCACCCACTTATTAATTGGATAGTCATTATACGAACCATCAAGCCTGGTTAAAATAAAATACTAATGTAGACCATTGGACGGAAAGCAGAAAAATAGGGTACCTTACTGTAGATTTAAAGATATAGGTACTTTATGTTGGTACATTAGTTACACCCTGATACATTGGATCCACTATGATTACGGGGACTGATTTTTATACATATTATATGAAATTAGTCTGTATTGCCTTGAAGATTCCAATGCTCTTCTCAAAAGTCAGAACCTTAAATACAGATTTAATTTGCGCATTTGAGCAGTTTTACCTGCTGGAAAGGCAAACGTTTTAGCCACCGTTATTTCATATTTGATTCTCAGCTCACTGTATTTATCAGGAATGTTGTAGCTAGAGAGGTCATTAAACACAATTTCTAACTTTGAGAGGGTTACAGTGCCTTACACTAATACTCATTTTTCAAGATCTGATTCTTTGTCTTTTATCATTTTTGGGGAGGTGGGGTGGGTTGCATGTCCATTCTTTTATGTCATTCAATTACTAGATGTTTTGATCAATGTTGAAACCATGCTTTGGTTCACATGCTCAGTCTAGACTAACTTATTAGTCTAGTGTAAATTATAACTTGAAAGATTCTCATAGATCAGTAAAGTAGATACAGTACCAGAGTGGACATCTCACTTCTATTTATGATAACAATGGATCTGTATTGATTTTAAGTTACAGGATTACATTTAATAGGCTATGCGTATATCCTAAATAGTTCAGGTTTCTTCAACTTATAATTTGTGATTTTGACATTCATAAAGTTAAAAGCCTTCATGTTTGGTACTACTGGGCTTACAAGAAGTATACAATGTTACGTCCAGGTATTCCACATGTTACCAGGGTACAGAAAGGAGGAAATATCATTACTGGTGCTGTACATATAAAGCATTGCAAATATCAGGTTTCCATCCCTCCAAAGCATTAAATCATCCTTCAGCAGAGTGGAACACTACTACAGAAACCAACAATTAACTCAAACACATGCATTCTGCCATGGCGGCATTTCAGTGAAGACAGAAGGCAACAGAATTCCTGGTGACCGCAAATGAGGCCAGTTTTCAAACTATATCTGACTGGGGTAGAGATGTCCTTTCATAGGAAAGTCTGTGACCTCAGACTGCAGTTGTAGTGGCAATATACATATCTTTGGGGTTCCAGAAGAGGCTGAAGAGCATAGTATTCAGTTGTTTCTTGCTTCCTTCAGGAATCATTACAAACCAAGTTCTTACACCTATTAGAACTTCAGAGAACACACAGAGCGCAAATGCATAATCCACACAGGAAAGAGGCATCAGGCTCTGTAAAAGCACATGCGTTTTGCCACAAACAGGGAATACAGATCATACAGCTGACAAGAGATGGCCCCTTCTCCTGTGAGGGCTGCAAGAGTCCTATCTCTGCCAACAACTTGCAAGACACAAATTTCTGGGACTTTGCCCATTGCCAAACTCCTGGAACAGGCAATGGTAGGGGTGTCAATGGACAGTCACTCAAAAGATGACTCTGATACCTTGGAACACTTTTTACTCCTGCTCGAAGACTCATTGATGGCTATCTCTGCCACACAGGACCACTCACAGGATACCTGAAGGTCTCCAGATCAACAAACTGAGAATGAACATGGCACTACTGTATGCCTATCTTCTATGTTATATGTCCCTACTTGAACCAACAATGCCCACAGTGTTAAACATTCTACTGTCACCAAATATAATTGGATACCGTGAGGAACACTGCTATTTCCTTTTGAAGGTGTTATATAGATTCTGAGATGTCTATGCTTCTCTGCATATTCTTTCCTCCTACCCGGAGTGGAATGCATGCTGCATGTATACCTCCTCTTATGTGACAGTACTTTGATTGCAGATAATTCTATTCAAGAGCCTAACCCTGCATTGAATCATTTGGGATATGCACAAAACTATCCAGCACATGTTTGGGCATCCTAGCAGGAGGAATGTAAGAAATCACTAACTTTTTTGTATCCTGTATCCAATGGGAGTAATGCACTCTTGCATCTCAACTCATTGACAATATACACAAGAATATGAGGCCCAGTGGTAGAAAGTGGAAAAAGGATAAAGGAATTGGGTTAAGAGATAAAACACACTGTATTCCACCTCTGACTCATTACGTCTGTTGCAAACTGTTGTCTGCAGGGCATAGTGGGTATTTAAATGGTGTATGCGATATCTTCGTAATCTGCCATGAAAGTTCTGCATCAGACTGTAACAGAAAATATATACACCATAATGCTATCTCTAGGTAACCCACTCTTTGTACTTAGGTGTGAAATGTTACTCCTGAAATTAAACCGAAAAAGATGACTATCTTAAATGAACGTTCATCAACACCCCTGTCTTAAGCTTTGTCACAATGTACTCTCTGCAGAAGATAAGTGACAGTTACTGCCTGACCATTGTTCCTCTGCAAGGTAATTAGCAAACCGTGATATTCTGTGATTCTTCTCTAAGCAACTCACATGCATTACAAGAAATCTGAATGCCTTACACATAATCATATATGCATAGCATGTGTAACATAGTCGGTCTTAAGAGTTCCTTCTGTTCTGTTAAAGGAAAACCTCAAGTGCAATGCAACAATCTTTACGGTCATTAGGAAAATTCTACTAAATGTTCAGAAAAGTTCAAAGTTTGTTTTACAGCAATTCCCCAATGTCCTCCAAACAAGCTCCAAAGTCAGCAAATGTTCTTTGCAAAAGAACGTTTAGATCTGTGTATCAAGGTCCTGGTTGCAGCAAGATTGGATCATGATTGTATAATGATTGCTAGCAAAGTGAAACGGGAAGGACATTCTACCTGGATATCCTAAATGGCTGCCACTGCCTCCAAACTTAGTTAATTGTATGCTGAGAAATGTTCTTCATCGTTGCATAGTGCATTCTCCACACAAGCAAAGCCTCACACCACACAATGCCGATACTTTGCCTGGGCCATCGGCCTACCCTCTCCTGAGATGGATTCGGCATGAGTGGATTTGGAGTATCAATTCCACCACACCCCTGTAAGCCATGTCTTCTGACCTGCTTCTAGACGAGGAGAAACAATATCTTTGCAGACCTACAGCTTCCATCATGATTGACAGAAGTGAGAAAAGCCCTTGACAGAACCAGTGACCTAAATGAAGTGGAGATCGGTGATGAGAATAAATTCCTGCAGACTTCCAAGGACCTGGGTGATGATGGTCTGCCTGTATAATTTGGAGACTAACATAGCTGTTAGAACACACCTTCTTTGTAAAGTATTTAAGGAAGCTTAGCAAACTGGATCCACATGGGATGAGTTCAATAGGGCTGTCATCTCCTTATTATCAAGATCCAGAAAAGGCCTGTTAGCCCGTGCCAGTTAAATATTGATATTTTTGCTTGACTCCATCATGAATATACTTTCTAAGGTGTTGGCAGCTAGATTAAGGTGAGTTATTAAAGTGCTAGTTCACCCATCAGATGTTTGCTTTCGGCAGGATGCCCCGTAATCATATGCTCCACACTCTTCCATGTCAAGCTATAATAACCAGGAAGTGTTATTTGTACTAAACCCTAGATGCTGAAAAGGCATTTTAAAGGGTTGAATTGGAATATTTATTCAGAATATAGTGGGACTGGACTAAAGAATGGTTTCATTGACAAAGTTAAATGGGCAAATCGGCCACAGACAATTGTGGAGGTTCCTCTCAGATTCATTCAATAGAAAGAGAGGTACACTACCGGGATGCCGTCTGTTGCCACTTATTTCTTCTGGGCCTAAAACTTATTATTTTCATCATACAACCCGGCAACATTCATGAGATCTCTATGCTGAGTAGTCTGGTGAAAGCTCTTCTGTATGTAAAAACAATTATCGAAACCACAGTGTTCATATGGTAAAGTGGTGGTAGCACCTGAATTTAATTGTTTATAATGATTCACCTTGTTATATCTGCATCTATGCATCTATATACTTGTCCTATGTAATTGCTTATGACAAGTGTGTGTGTATATATAGGTATAAATCGGCACATATTTACTATATACTTGGTCTATATACTTGCTGTTGCTCTTTCAACACTGATTGGGGCAACAACTAATCACTAGCCCAACTAACAAAGCAGGAATATTGGACTTACAATTACCAGCCTCAGGTGGCATTACCTCCATAACCCCATAGACGTCAATTGGTCAGATCATTGTATTAAAGATTTCTAGATCACACTGAAGAACAATTGGCCCTCTATGCACAAAAAAGAAAATGTTAATCATTAAATACTGAAGCATTACTGAAGATTGATTTATAAACTTTTTCATTCTTCAACTAGGAAGACTCAATTTTCAAACTGGCATTAATAAAGCTAAAATTATACAGACCTAGTTCATTGATAAGGTAGCATGTAATAGATGAGAAACCCCTAGAAACCTCCTTCACAAACCATTGTTCATTGAAGAGTTAGCCTCACTCAGAGGGACAGTAAAAGGTCCAGTGAAACACTTGAACAAGGACAAAGAATCCAATTCCAAATCTAAACGAAAAGGAGAATAAAAATACTACACAAATGCAGTTCAAAAGGTCAACGCTGCACACATACAAAAGCTAATTGCCTATGCACAAAATTCTGCGAAGATATTCCTCAAAATAATTAAAGATAATATATTGGAATCCATACCTTCACTCGCGTCTGTTTGCAGAGTATATTTCCAAAATGCCTTAAACTTTGACAAATCACTTCTAGCCCCTTTTGAGGTATACAGCAGATTCAAGAGGGGTTGGTTTTACTGATTAAGAAAGCCACACCATATGTCCCTGTGCAAACCTGGACAGATGCACAGGGGAGATATTAAATCCAAAAGCTGATGTTGCCCTCAAAGAATTGGCTACGCTACCGGCCCATCACAAACCACTCTTGGCTGGGCAAAATCTTTGAAAAAACTATTGAAATAAAAATAAACTAAATTTATTGAAAAAAACTCGCTTCTGAAAACTCTAGAAAGCAGAATAGGCCTGCAAAAGACAATATTGAGATAGTTTACATCCTTTTTATTTAAACAAGCCCAACTGGTAAAATTAGGACCTGAAAAGATATCACTAGAAGTACCTCAAGGTTCAATCCTGTCTCCCATCTAATCCAGTCTATGTCGAACCCTTATTTCACATTCCAACTATATCAATATGTGGACAATACACATTGTTACTTAAAACAGTCCTGTAAACTATATCCTTATTCTCGAAAGAGTTATGGGAAAATGTTTCTCTTAGGCACAGAGAACCCCTTAAAACTTGACCCACAGTAAACCTAATTCTTTCAGGGGAGCTATGTCATACAGACCGAACTTTGGGATGGTATGAAACTCAATATATGCCCTGTATTTATCTCACCCAAACATGGCACAAAAATATTGGAGGTGTTGGATAAGTTGTAACTGCAGCTGCCCCTGGGTGTTTTAACTATGGGGGGCTACCTAAATGTAACTCTAAGAGATTGCCTAGACGGGCACACGCGGCAAAGGGGGCACCCGGGGGCAGCCCCCACTTGCAGGATTTCTGGAAGCTATGGGCCTTACAGACATATGGTGCACACAAAACTTATATATAACAATATACCTTTTCTTTGAGTGCCCACTGCACCTTCTCACACATTGATTATTTGCTGACACATCACTTGCCGCTGGGTCTTTTCTGAGATTGCAGGATACTCATGAGCAGGGTCTTGGATCTTACCCCATCCCTTGGGTGGGAATTCAGGGACTAGTGAGGACCTTTGGTACTTAAAGAAATAGAGAAAATCTGATAAAATAAAGGAGTGTACGAACCTCTACTTCCAGGAGAATGGGGGTACAGTAAGACCCTCTGTCCCGGTATGGAAGCATATATATCAGGTTTGCGGGGCAATCCATCTTCTTAATAACCTGGGGTTAAAAACGTAGGAGAGAACAAGTCATTAAACCTGAGCAAGAAATACTACAGCTTGAACAAAACCTAGATCCAATACAAAATACAGGGATATGGCACCAACTATGGCTGAAACAAAGGGAATATCAAGACCTGGTGTAGAACGCATCCAGAGCTACAGCCTTCGCTTCTCAGCGAGATTAGATGAGATTGGCAATAAAGCAGTAAAGCTCCTGGCATGGCTTGGCAGAATGGAACGCAATAAAGATGGAGTACAAGAACTAGACTCAGGACAGAAGATTAGAGGGGATGGACATATTGCAGCAGCATGTGCTAGTTATTACACCAAGTTATATAGTTTACACACTTCAAAGTCCAACAGACATTGAGAAATTCCTAAAAGATATAAAAATGCCTGTGCTCTCGCTGGAGAGGGGAAAAGAGTGAGGCGAGACATAAGTGAAAATCAGATAAGGCCATTAGAGACTTGCAATAGGGTAAAGCTCCAGGGCCAAATGGCCTGCCTATAGAAATCTGCATTTTCAATTAACCTAGGAAGCGATGGGCCCTTCTCTGGGAACAATGCCCGGCGACTATAATAACCATATTAATGGAAGACAAACTGCCCAGCAATTGTGCCTTATATAGGCCAATCTTGCTGCTCAGTGTAAATTGTAAGATCCTAGCAAAACTATTGGTAAATAAGCTTAGAAAGGTAATAATGGAATTAGTCCACCCGGACCAATCCGGTGTGGGTGCTACAGTGGGAAATTTGGTGGGATGAGCAGATTTCCTTCTATGCGGATGACGTTCTTCTGTACATTTAACACCACATGCCACTATATGCAGACTTCTACAGATGTTCCATTTATTTGACAATTGCTCTTGCTATAGAATTAATTGGGGAAATCCCTTCTATACCTATTAAAACAGTGGACTCAAAGGTATCCCCAAACTGACCAAATTAAAATTTCTCCAGAGAGACTTCTGACATCTGGGCCTTTGTGGCTAGGGAACCTGAATTATTCCTCAAAGCAAATCTGTACTCCGTAATGGCACAATTAAAAAATGATGTGAAGCATTAGAGATCCCTTCTCCTGTCGCTGTAAAGGCAAAGCAGCATTGTTTAAAATTATTACCCTTCCTAAACTATTATATGTGCTACAAAACACCCCTCAAAAGCCCCCCTGATTTCTCTCGGAAGTTGGAATCTGAGCCCAGGCTCCAACTATGAAACATGGAGGTGGGGGGGGGTGGGGGATACGTATAGTACTCACCAGATTGAGGGGGGTGTACGAGGAAGGCATTGCACTTCCAGGAATTAGAAAATAGTACTTGGTCGTGCAAATGATAGTGGTCAGTTAATGGGCATTTGCACCCCAGGAGGAGCTTTCGCTGATAGCAGATGGAATGGCCATGGAGGCATGAGGCTACCTGAATGCCCTCTATACAGCAGCACTCATCAGGAGCCTACCACCTCACACGAGCGGTGGTAGAGCCTGTAAAGTGACTCGCGAGTATCTTGGGTGGAACAAGAAACTAACAACCGATACCCTTCTATGGGACAGCGACCTCCTGGTATAAGTAGGTAAACTTCAGGGCTTTACCAGTTGGGTCAGAATTGGTATCAGTAACATGGGAGATATTTGGAAAGGTGGGGCCCGAATCCCTGGTAAGTACTCCAAACTGAGTTTGAATTGGAGAAAGCAGATAACTATAGGTATCTACAGATTAGACATGCCATAATATCAAAAGTGGTAAAGGGAAATAGGATAGAGGAATCCTCACCACTAGAAGACGGACTGCTCACAGAACCTTCTTGGAAAAGGCCATTTGGTGTACATATAGGAAATTTGTTAATTTCTCCCAACCCAATGTCACAGTTGGCAAACTGGGAGGCAGACATTGGAGTTATCGAAGATGAAGATTGGAACAGGCGGGAGTGCATACCCCCAAGGAAAAGCAATACAAGGAGGTTTTAGCCCAGTACTACTGCACATTCTTCTCAAGTCTTATTATACTAGGACTACACTTTTGAAGATGGGGCGAGAGAGCTCTGTTGCCCTAGGGAATGTGGTCAAACTGGGACTTTCTTCCACTTGCTTCGGTCATGTCCCGCACTGAGGCCGTTCTGTGATGAGGTCCAGGCCTGCCTGAGACTGGTCATTGGAGCACAAATTGGAGATCCACTCTTGGTGGCTCAACTGAATATCTGGGGGGGGATCGGAGCCCACCAAAACACATAATTGTTCATTAACCTGGGTTTAATGATCATCAATAGGAATGTCCCCCACGAGTGGGAGACCCATGCCACCAGACTTGAAAACCAGGCAACAGGACATGGACTGGTGCATGTTGGCGAAGCGCCACATGGAGGAAGGCAGAGCTTGCCCAAAAGAATGACCTTAAATATGGCAACATTGGCAATCCTACACAATGTAATGCTCTACTGTGAAATGACAGTGCACATCAGAGACAGGAAGCTCCATGTTTGCAGTTATACATTTGTCATTTTCAAATGATTCCACTCTGCCTTCACTTACAAAGAGCGCTAGTGAATACATGCAGACCAGGCTAGGAATGCACTATAATAAAAATCACAACTACTGGCTTTGAAAAAAACAGTATTCCATGCATGCTACTCTGCATACAGTTCTGAAATCGTTGAAAATTTAAGTCTTGCTCCACCATAACGGTCCACTATGGACAGTATTAAAATTGGAGCTCCCCTGTGAGATGACTGTTCTGGGATTCTTAATGAATGTCTGTAGGGAAACAAACTTGGGGAAGTAACGCCACATAGACCTACTTACTCCTGCAGCTATACATCTTCAGTGCATGAGTCCCGCATTTGCCACGTACACGACATGCACTCCCATCGTACCCGATGACGTCTATTAGATGCTCCGCCTGAAATATTCGGGGCCTTAATGATGGGTGCAAAGCTCTGCTGGTCGACGCATACCTTAATAGGCACCATATAGACATCTGCTTTCTTCTGGAATTGCACCTGATTAAGGCGACTGGTCCTTGCCTCCGGGCAGGGTGGATCTCTGAGACACATGCCTCCCTATAATCGAGCAACACTTGTGGCTCTGCCATCCTACTTAGAAAGGGATTACAATGGCACACAATTCAGACACTCTGCGACACAGAGGGTAGATTTGTCATAATAAAAGGCACACTACGTGACCTCTCCTTAACTCTAGCCTCAATGTACGTTCCTAATGTGGACCATGCTGATTTCTTTGCAGAGGTGTGGCACTTGATCACTTCGATGAGACCTGGTACAATCCTCTGGGGTGGCGACTTCAGTGTGATACTGGACCACAATGTCGATAGGTCAAGTGACACCAGGCGCCCTGACACAGCAGCCACTGCCCAACTCCATACGCTTATACAATACAATAATCTTCAAGACGATTAGCGCTTGCAACAGGCCGAGGGTACATGCATCACGTCCATACAGAATGGTCCAAAATAGATTACTGGCTGATCGCACCAGATGCGCTTACCTGGAATACCTAAATAATGCGTCTCCCAATAACTATCTGATCCTTCCCCGGTCTTGCTGGAAGTCACACCTCCCCACTCCCTCACCTGGAAACTGGCCCCATATTCACTTTGTGGCACTGTTCCGAAGTGAAATATCGGACACCGATCCTTGAATTCTTTGCCTATAACGAGCGATCGGTTGATTCCCCGTCCACATTGAATGAAGTGTTTAAGGTTGCCATCTGGGGCACGTGCATAGCGCAGCAATCGGGCATACTCCAAGCTATTTGCACGCATCTTGCCACATTAGAAACTGACACACACACTTGAGCTCTAATTCTTTTAAACCTGCAACACACAGACACTCATTGCTATTAGAGAGAAGATGTCAGACTACGACGAGGATGCAATTAGGGAGACTCATTACATGAACCGAGAAGCAACGGCGAAGGGGACAGGTCAGGGAACACATACATTACTGAGCTCAGATGATCAGCAGTTACCTCACACCAAACCTGACGAGATCATACAAGTCATGATGCACTTCTGTACTGACTTGTACCACTCTTCTATGGTCTCGGACACAGCAGCCCTTTGTGCTTTCCTTGACAGGGTCCATGGTTGGACAATGTGCACCGTATGCATCTTGACGCTCCCTTTACGGTGGAAGACATTGTGCAGGTAATTCAAAGCATGCTGTGCAGGTAATTCAAAGCATGCTTGGAGATAAGGCTCCCGTCTTAGACGGACTCACTACCTCCTTCCACAGACTCCCCATTTACTGGCTATGTGTGAAGACTGTCTTTAGGTCAGTTAATGCCTTCTCAGCGCGAAGCCGTCATTGTCACTATATTGATGCCTGGCAAACCAGCAAACAGATGCGACTCCTACAGACGGCTATCAGTGATTAATTTTGATAATAAGATGTTTGCTAAACTAATCACTAACAGCCTCCTTCCCCGCCTGCCAGATATCAGACCGAACCAATCCGGATTTGTACTGGACCGGTCTGCTGCACACCATCTCTGTATTATGTTACCATTAACCCTCAGATTAGTGTGGCTGTGGTATTACTTGACTCCACTTGGGCGTTTGATTCCTTAGTATGGCCATATCTATTTCATCTTCTCTCCCACCTCGGAATCGGAACAAAATGTATGTTTGATCAAACTCCTGTACACCTTCCCAGTGCCGATGGTGAGACTACTGATCCATTCTCTGTGACTAGGGCACCAGACTAGGATGCCCCCTGTCACTGATCCTTTTTGCGATATCGATGGAGCCCTTGGAGGCTTGACTGCACCAACACCATGCACGTAGGGGCCTTAGCTTTACTGCCATGGGGATACTAGTGTCCATGTATGCTGAGGATATTGCATTGCACGTTTGTGACCCCCAGATTAATCTTTCCCCAATAATTTGTGAAGTGATCTGCTTTGGCGGGTACTCCAGGATTCTATTCTCGTTAAGTGGTCAAAATATGTTTTGTTTCCTGTCACTCCAGCTACGCATCTGTTTGCACTTGAATATCTGCTTCAGTTGGCGACGGAGCTCACCCGCTATTTGGGAATTTGGTTGAGTAGAGACCTCAGTGAACTGTGGAGGGCATATAATGGGAGAGCCATGACCTTGCTCGAAGAACGCGTACGACATGGTCCAGGCTGCCCCTGTCCATGGCGGGTAGGATCGCCATCGCCAAAATGATTATACTCCCCACTTGTTTATCGACATCCCTATTCCGCTCACAGAACACTTCCTAAAACAGCTAAGTTCCAGACAGGTCGCTCTGGCGTGGGAGGGAAGACAACCACTGGTGACGTGGAAAACTGACTACATTGCAACAGGGCAGCCTCAATCTCCCCAACATGCATCTTTATTATTACTGCGCGCGGGCCCAGTTTGCACATTTCTGGTTGCATCCTTCGCTATTCCAGCTGCATGCGGCTGTGGAGGCTGACGGCGTGGCACCCTGACCACTGTGTTGTACTAGACAATTAGGCCCCCTCATGCTGAGATGGATAAAGTTGCATGCACTTAGTTGGTATGGAACAGTCTGCGACGGCGAGCCTGTATCCATTCCCTCTGTGTCCAACATGCTACTAGTCACAAAGCCCTGTAATGGACGATGAGGGCTCCTGCTGGGGGGCCCATCGGCTGGGGCTCACCACACTCTGCGACCTATACTGTGATGAGCATTTTATACAGTCACATAGTATATAGGACAACCATCCCGAACACTTGATATCCTGCTATACCATCAACTCTGCGACACATTTCACGCTTTGCTCACCATGTTCCCGAAACCACCTCAGCATTTAATCGAGGACTCTTACCATATTCCTCTTAAAAGAAAGAATATGGGTACTAATACTTCTCCACCTCCCCTTTCACCTTCTTCACCAATAGATCCAAATTTGCTTATTACACCCACAAATTCACCACCACCATCACCTAATCACCAGGGTGATGGGGATGGAGATGCACCAGAGGACAATAATCCTGACCCATGGATCGATTCTAATACAGATCCTATTACTGACAACGACCCAGATTTATACCCTTCAAAACCTTCTCCACCAGACGATAACGTAGGGTTTATAGAGCTAGTCAACAGAGCTGCTCAATACCATGGAGTAGAGCTCCACAAAGAGGCTCTTGAAGAAGACTTTTTATTCGAAACCTTAAGTTCTTCTCAGAAAACAACACATACACTGGCTATGCTTAAGGGTATGCTTAAACATGCAGATAACATATTTATAGACCCAGTGCGAGCAAGGATTATCACACCAAGAGTAGACAAAAAGTATAAGTCCGCACCTACAGACCCAATTTACATTAGAGGTCAACTTCCATCAGACTCCTTAGTGGTTTCAAAGGCTCGTAAGCGGGCAAATTCACAAACAGGAGATGCACCTCCTCCTGATAAGGAATCAAAGTTAATAGATGCATCGGGCAAAAGAGCTGCGGCACAGGCAGCCAATAATTGGCGTATAGCTAACACCTAGGCTCTGTTAGCTAGATATGACAGAGCTCATTATGATGAATTGGAGCAATTGCTCCAATTCTTGCCAGATGAGCACAAAGCTAAGGCACATGATTTAATCCAAGAAGGGAAACTCATTTCAAACACTTCCATCAGGTGTGCTTTAGATGCAGCTGATACCTCTGCACGCGCTATTAACACCAGCGTTCTGCTTAGAAGACATGCCTAGCTCAGAGTTTCAGGGTTTAAATCAGAGGTTCAAGCCTCTATCTTAAACCTACCTTTTGACAAGGAACACCTATTTGGACCTGAGGTAGATGCTGCTTTAGAAAAAATGAAGAAAGATACAGATGTTGCCAAATCCATGGGAGCTTTACAAACCACGTCTAATCGTTTTTTTTTTTCGTAGTTCCTTTTACAGGGGAGGCTCAAAGACCATGCATACACAGTTCCTCCACGTCATTTAGAGGTAACAATCAATCACCCTCTTCAGGAGGTTACTTTCAAGGAGGTTTTCGAGGAAACCATGGCAAGGGAAGAGGTTAAACTAACACACCCCGTACTTCCCCTGCCACAAATAAACAGTGACTTGTCACCTCTTACCCCGATCATTCCACACCTGTCGGGGGACGTCTCTCTTAATTTCTCCCAGTCTGGAATACCATCACTTCAGACAAATGAGTATTACAATGTATCCATTCTGGTTATTGCCTGGAGCTTACCACCAACCCTCCAAACATTCCTCCACTATCACACAAACTGTCTCCGGAACATCTACACCTCCTCAAACAAGAGGTTCAATCTCTTCTGCAAAAGGGAGCTATAGAACCTGTCTCATTACAATATCAAGGGACAGGCGTGTACTCCCTTTACTTTCTCATTCCCAAAAAGGACGGCTCTCTCAGGCCTATATTAGACATCAGAGAATTAAACCTATTCATTCAGATCACTTCCATATGGTCACTCTCCAACAGGTCCTTCCTCTCCTACGGCAAGGCGACTTTGTCTACTCTAGACTTAAGGGACGTATACTTCCATATTCCGATACATTCCGCTCATCGCAAATACCTCAGGTTTGTCGTAGCGGGCAAACCCTACCAATTCAAAGGGCTTCCGTTCGGAGTCACCACTGCTTCCAGAGTGTTTACAAAATGCCTAGCAGTAGTCGCTGCTCACCTGCGAAGACAAAACATCCATGTCTTCCCATACTTGGATGACTGGCTCATCAAAGCCAGTACGTACCAAAGGTGTCTCAAGCACACACAAAGCACACTGCACCTGCTGCACAGTCTAGGCTTCACAGTCAATCTGTTAGTCACATCTACAACCTTCAATGACAAACATATTTGGGGGCCACTCTGGACACTCAAAAAGCCCTAGCCTTTCCAAGTGCAACCAGAAACAAAAATATTCAAACTCCGGTCTCACAGTTTCAATCCAATCACTCCCTTCCAGCTCGAGTATTCATGCAGTTACTCGGAATGATGGCCTCTTGCATCGTAATCGTTACACACGCAAGACTCCATATGCGTCCCCTTCAGGAATGCTCAGCCCGTCAGTGGAATCAGTCACAGGGTCAATTGAAAGATCTAGTGTTGGTAGACGGCCGCACCCATCGCTCTCTGCAGTGGTGGAACCCACAAAATCTATCCAAAGGGCGGCCATTCATCGACCTGATTCCACAGACGATCCTAACAGCAGACGCATCACTCACAAGTTGGGGAGCTCCTCTCCAGACTCTCACTGTTCAAGGGTTGTGGAGTCAGAAGCAAAAACAGCTTCATATCAATCAACTGGAACTGCTAGCAATATTCCTAGCGCTCAAAGCATTTCAGACCCACCTTATAGGCAAAGCTGTTCTAGTCCGCACAGACAATATGACAGGGATGTATTATATACAAAAACAGGGGGGGGGGGACACACTCCACTGTCACACCTCGCGCAGACCATTTGGAGGTGGGCCATTCAACAAAACATCTATCTCCTAGCAGAACACCTACCAGGAGAAAGCAATCAAATCGCAGACCTGCTCTGCAGACAAAATCAACAGGTCCACAAGTGGGAACTTAATCCTCGGGTTCTCCTCCCATTCTTCCAAATGTGGGGTTTTCCAGGAATAGATCTGTTTGCGACTCACCTCAACGCAAAATGCCCAAGCTTCACCGCAAGGTACCCATTATCCAAAGGCAATGCCCTATGGATGAATTGGTCAAGGATATTTGCCTACGCTTTTCCGCCTCTCCCACTCCTTCCACTAGTGGTTCAGAAGCTCAAGCAAACATCCCTAACACTAATCCTAGTTGCTCCCACATGAGCCCGGCAACCATGGTTCACAACCCTGTTAGAACTTTCAGTAGTTCCCCTTCACAAACTACGCCTCACACCCAGTCTCCTCACTCAGAGCCATGGAGACATAAGGCATCCAAATCCAAAGGAGCTGAACCTTGCGATTTGGCTCCTGAAGTCATAGAGTTTGGTTATCTGAACCTTCCACCAGACTGTATGCATCTCATTAAAGAAGCCAGACGACCTACTACAAGGGCTTGCTATGCAGCTAAATGGAAAAGGTTTGTCGTTTACTGCAATATCAACCCATTAAATGCTTCAATACAAAATATAATCTGCTATTTGTTGCACTTAAAACGCTCAAATCTAGCTTACACATCCATAAGACTACATCTTGCTGCAATTGCTGCATATCTGCAAAATAGACAACATTTGTCCCTCTTCATAGTGCCTGTGATAAAAGCATTTATGGAAGGACTAAAAAGAATAATTCATCCAACACTTCCACCTGCACCAGCGTGGAATCTCAATATTGTCCTTACCAGATCAATGGGGCCACCCTTCGAACCATTACACAAGTGTGAGTTACAATTTCTCACTTGGGAAGTGGCTTTCCTCATTGCCATTACATCACTGAGGAGAGTAGGTGAGCTTCAGGCATTAACTATTGAAGAACCCTTTTTTCGCTTACACAAAGACAAAGTGGTTCTTTGTACTAATCCCAAATTCCTACCAAAGGTAGTACCTGCCTTTCATATAAACCAATCTGAGTTACTGTTTTTTTTTTTTTTTCCATCAACCAGATTCTATAGCAGAAAGAGCTGTTCACACATTAGACGTTAAAAGAGCTTTACTATACTACATCGAAAGGACAAAACCCTTTCGTAACACAAAGCAACTCTTCGTGGCTTTTGCGCCACCGCACAAAGGCAATGCTATCTCAACATCGGGCATTGCAAGGTGGATTGTAAAATGCATTCAAACATGCTTGCAAAAGCTAAAAGGACATTAACAATACCCCCTAGGGCTCATTCAACCTGCAAAATAGAGGCTACTATGGCTTTTTAGGGAACATTCGCATTGCAGATATATTCAAAGCTGCAACATAGTCTACACCACACACATTCACCAAGAATTATTGTGTAGATGTGTTAGCGAGACACCAAGCTAATGTAGACCAGGCAGTACTTAGAACGCTTTTTCAAACAACTGCAACAGCTACAGGTTAGCCACTGCTTTAGGAGCAAACTGCTGTATAGTCCATGCAAAGCATGTGATCTACAGCTCACATGCCTCGAACGGAAAATACTACTTACCAGTAGACATCTGTTCTTGGCATGTAGAGCTGTAGATTCACATGCGCCCACCCGCCTCCCCGGGTACCTATACCTGTTGCAGTTAATTACTTACTGGCACATGCATCAAGGAAGGCTTTTGCGATTCCTTAATTGCGATTATTAAGGAATCGCAATTAAGGAATCGCAAAAGCCTATGCATGTAGGAATCGCTATAAAAATAGCGATTCCTAAACATTCCTTAATTGCGACTCGCAAATTGCGAGTCGCAATTAAGGAATGGCTTTCCATTCATTCCTATGGGCCTACAGGCCCATGGGAATTGCATGCGCAATTTGCGAGTACCCATTAGGTACTCGCAAATTGCGCATGCACTTGGGTGCAAGGGTATCAAAAGGACACCCTGTTGCACCCCTGAAATTGTAATGTGCACCCATGTTGCGCACACACATGCCCCAAGGGCATGTGTGTGTGTGTGTAACATGTAACTTTGAAAAATGCACTTTAGTGCATTTTTCAAGGTCTTTGCAAATTACTGACCTGTTTTATTTTTCGGTAATTTGCGACCCCTAATAGCGAAATCGCTATTTTAAATTGCTTCTAGCATTGCATTTAAGGAATCGCAATTTGCGATTCCTTAAATGCAATCGCAATTTCCGATTTTTGCATTTGGGATGATGCATCCCAAATGCAAAAATACCGGTCGCAAAGGGGCAGATTCTGAGAATCTGCCCGTTTGCGACCGGTTTTTTGTTTGATGCATGGGGCCCTAAATCATTTATTACATACATATGCATGGACATCTCTAATCTATCCTACTAACTCCATACTCACCCTCTAACGGGAAACAATCTAACAATGGAGTCGATGCCTATGCGCACTATCACCGAAAAGAGGAGTCACCATGCCTCGTGACTGGAAAAGACTTCTTCGAACAAAAACAACTTGCAAACATCCGGACCCAACACTAGATGGCAGAAGTATGCAAAGCATGTGAATCTACAGCTCTACATGCCAAGAACAGATGTCTACTGGTAAGTAACATTTTCCTTCACGTTTATATGCCATAATGCAGGGGAAAGACCCTGTGAGTACCCCTGGGGCCCAGGCTGCTTGGGAAGCAGACTCGACCCCCTCCCTGCCCCCCTATTTCTGAGGCACAATGGAACTAATGCTATGCCCAATCCAGCGCCCTCTCCAAACTACAGACTCAGACTAATACAGTTTAAATTCCTGCATAGGATGTATCATACACCCAGTACAGTGCATAAAATGGGACTTGCGGAGGGCGTGCAATGCCTGCGATGCGCTACTCCCTTTTTGGACTAATGCGTCCTGATTGCGGGTGGCCGATCCTAAGGGCATGCCCCGTAGCCCAGCAAATCCACCTCCAATCAATCAATCAGTCAGGGGGTTTATAAAGCCCGCTACTGACCCGTGAGGGTCTCAAGGCGCTGGGGGGGGGGGGGGGTGCATCTCCGGATCAGTCGAAGAGCCAGGTCTTGCGGCTTTTCCTGAACGTATGCAGAGTGGGGGATCGTCTGATGCTGACTGGGAGCTCCTTACCGGAACTATGTGAGTGGCACCAGATTACCAATGGCCGTTGTGTGCGCTGAACTTACTGAGCTTATAATTTGTGCATCTTTCTGTTGTGATGACGTATTGCTGTGTACACAAGTCATGACCTCCTTCTTCCCCACCTTCCCCCTTGTTTACTTCTTCCCTTGATTGTTAAAAAGTCAATACATAATTGTTTTTTTTTTTTTTTACTTGGGAAAGGAACTTCTAAATCATTCACACAGCTGCAAGAGGATTTGGGCTTTACAGGTGACTAGAAATGGAGCTACCTTCAGCTGTCACATTCTTAACCAGCTATACGCAACCCCGTGTCCATTTTGACTCTTCAATAGTATCATACCTAAAATATTGGGGCAACTTGAAAGAGATGGCGTCAGGGCTATACACTGCACTTTTCCAGGCCCCCGGATACTTCCTTGCAAATGGTTAGGCAACATTTACTGCAGGTACATTTCTGTACTGCTTCCCAGAGGGTCTCACTTATAGAAGACTGACCTATGTCCAACTGTAAATACAGTGGTGCAGCCATAATTGTGGCATAGTTCATATATTTTGGCCATGTGCCACCTACAAAATTACTGCTGCGTCATTGTAGAATGATATTAATTCACAAATGTACGTTATTTTTAATACTGCTGCTTTAGCCATGATTCATCACATATCGCAATTAATTGGTCTGAATACTAACAGTGGATGATGCTGGGTACTCCCTGGGCAGTAATCAAAATCTGCATTGTATGGAAATGGAGATCTACCCAGATCCTGACAGTGACTGAATTTGAAGGGATGGTTGTGCTGGCACCTGAAAGTTGATGTACAGGCTCAATAATCACACCCAGGTATTTTAGAATATATATGGTGACAATTTCTATCAGACTCCTCTATGAATGTTGTGATTCACTAGGCATATGTCCTTGACGAGGTTCTCGGAAGCATACAGTGAATGCAAAATTGCCTCTAATGGTATTTAGTTTATTTATTTTAATGGTTTCATTGGGGTAGTCTATATACACCAACAGAATGAACCATGGTTTTTTTCCCCCCACTAATTAGGGTAGCTGTTGAGTAGTCTGATATTGAAACAACATAGTCTAGTGTGTGTGTCTGTCTTTATATTCACTGAAAAATCTAAATTTTAAAGTGATATAGTTGGGTATTGTAGTAATATCTTATTTTGCATAAAAAATAAAAACTCAGAAATTCACTGAAAAATACAAAGGTTAAAGTGACATTAAAGTTAGGTGAAAATGTCAGTGTAAGCGTAACATTTTAAACTAAAAAAACACAAATTCACCAGCTATAGTTCAATCAGTCATTTCCAATGTCATCATTGATATCAAGGATGTCACAGAACATGTTACGAGTGATGTAATATGTGAGGTCATAAGCAGCGCATGGCGAGGGTGCAAGTTATAGTTACTTATAATAATTATAACTAGTGAATTTCAGCATTTATTTTAGGTTAAAATGTTATGTTTTAACTGACATTCTCCACTTACTAGAATGCAGAAGGCGTGTGCGTCGTGGGGTTAGCCTCAGGGGCCTGGCCACACCCAAACCCTCCCCCCCCCCCCTCCAGCCCTGCGGTCAGCCAATGCCACCCACTGCATTCAGCCTTTGGCCGTGTGTGGTGTGACGTTGGCCTTAGGTCAGCCCCTTCAGGCAGCCAACCCCACACCATCACTCGCAGATTTCAGCAATGCGCACCATGTGCTTGGCCGCATGGCCAGGCCCTGCTTCAACCCTTTGTAGGCAGCCAACCGCCTCTGCGCAGCCAACACCCTCTATGCACAACCAACACCCTTCGCACACATCCTTTGACTGTGCGCAGTGTAGGGTTGCCACCAGGCCTGGCCTTTATTTATGCATAGCGTGGTGTTGGCCACTGTGCCCAGCCCTCACGTATCGCCACCCCCCCCCCCCGCCATGCACAGCCTTTGGCTGTGTGTGGCTTGGGTTAGCCGCAGGGTCATCACCTGTGCTCTGCCAACCTACCTCAGACATGCCCCCTCCTTTTTTTTTTTTTTTTATTTTTTTATTTGAATAGGTTTTGTATCCCACTGGACTGTTAGCAGGTGACACCATGGCCCTGTGAGAGTCTCGCAAGACCAGGCGATCCCGCTGGCTCCCTCGAGAATACTGCAGATCCTGGAAACCCTCAAAAAGGTTTTTTTAGCCATGGGGGCCAGATGGTCAAGGTACACCTACCCTGCTCTATTATGCCTTATTTTCTTGTCTTTTTGTTAAATTTTCAGTCCCCGTGTCCTGAAATGTCAGATGCAACATTTCTCCTCATGTTGTGGCAGCCACTCAGTTTACGCGCTCCAATGGGACTCACTGGAGCAAGACGGCTGACAGAGAAAGAGACCCTCTTGGCCAATCGGATTCCTCTATTTAAAGTCTCATGCTCGCGGGACCCGCAAACCCAATTATCCATATATCCATAAATCATGAACCCTGATTACTCAAAAACTACTGATTTACACCAAATCACAAACCGCATACTTTCTGGACCAAGATCTGGCTTTCTGCCAAATTTGTTGTTCAGTTCAGCTGCTTGGGCTTCAGCGCTGTTAAGAAAATCCCAGTTGAAATTGCATGGCAAATTTATTATTTTTCTTTTTTTGGGGGAATGTTTCATCAGACAGCGCTAAAGTTATTAGCAAACCACAAAACGCTCTTCCTATGGTAACTAGGTTGTAACTATAACTACACAGTGGCGACCGCTAATGTATAATATAGGTATTTTTTATCTACCTTCTTATTTTTCACTAAAGTGTGGTCTTTAATCTCTTCATTCAACACTATTTTATTTCAAATAACGTTACACTCTAGAATTGTTAGTGATGTTGTTTGCTCAAGTTCTTACCACATATTATTAGTTGCAGCTTTTACTTATTCTTAAAAAATAATTTATTTATTTTTAAAAAGTTACTTTCTCTGCAGTGCTGCTGCACATTTGAAAGTTTAACTTCTGTGGCTAAAACAAGCAAGACTTTATAAAAGGACCAAAAAAATCATATCTTTCCCTGTTATTTACGCATATTCTTTAGGCCAGGGTACATACATTTCCTCTGGCATTTACCAATTCCAGAAGAATGCTCTTAACAAACATAGCAGTGCATTGTTCCACAAACATCTGGTGAATCCAAAAATGAATTCATCCAGAAAGAGATTGTCCTGATTTAGACTATTTTAGACTAGAGAATCCATTATGAATTCAGTGCATCATCTTTCTCATCTCGGCCGTTCAAATTGCATGACTTTTTGCTACATGCAGCTCCACCATTTTATTTTCAGTCTTGCATTGTGAAAAGTTGACTTATTATGCTTGTGGAAGGCTAGCAGTGCTGTGAAAATGTCAAGTGAGTAGAAGATGGTCTTCCATTCCTTCATGTCGTTAGTGCATTTCTTTTACCATTTTTTTGTCTTTTAGAACACCAAAACCCGAAAAAGTCATAAATTCTCTATTAAAAAAAGGGGGGGGGAGTCTATTTTCTAACGTCTTATGGAGGATTCTGAATGGAAATTCTTGTGTAATTTTTTGTGGTTTCATAATGCAAAATTTATCTTGGAAACTTTTAGTCGAACAAAGAGTGAATGGTGCTGTATAAAAGATGGGAATTGCAATTGAAGAAACCACCTGCCTAATCCTATATTTTATATCCACAGGTTTTGACGAAGGCACTGGTAAAGTTGTAAACTACCCGATAAATGGAGCAAGACTCATATCTGGGAAACCTATTTTGGATAACAATGCTGTGAATCTGTTTTCATCTATCCTTGTGGCTCTGATATTTCCTGGCATTGCCTGGGGTTTCTGGCCAAGAGCCTGAACCCCTTTCATAAATGCACATTTCACATCCCAATGGGGTCACTTTAATCAAAGTGAATATTGCACTATGCCTAGATACTTGCTCTTCTACATATCATTGTAACGCATACTTTTAATCTGTGTTTGATAGTAAAGATATTTTGATACTTTACCTTCTGCATAGTCCACATATCGGGGTCCTCAATTTAAATTACGGTTTCAATTTGTGTTAGATTTTTGTTTTTTATAGCATTTATCTAAAGTCTGGTGAAGCAGTGTTTACCCTCACAGTGGATATTTTATACTATTAAAATGGTTGTGGTGGCACCACTTAATAGCTGCATCATGGTTGCATCAAAATGGTTCTTGTAACGAAATTAAACTGTATGGCTGTGGCAGATGTATATATTTTGACAACTGTTATTTCCACTAGCAGTTGTGTATGAAAAGGAATAACACATTTCAAATGAGTGCTTAATAGAAATTTAGGTTTTGTATTAAACATTGTACATTAATGCAAGAGGGATAGTGTCGGAATTGCTTGACTTACAACAAAAATCTTTTTTGCAAAATGACTATTTGAAATTGAACAATAGCTTGAAATATTGTGGTTACGATGCAATCAATGTCCGATTTGTTGTCAGCCAAGAAGCGACATTGTTTAAATATTTGTATGCCAAAGAACTGAGTAGACCAAAATCCTGATAGGCCGCAAATCCTATTTTGGATCAAAGTCCTTTTTGCATACACAAAGAGATTATAACTGGTGTGAAACTTTCTACTGTTTACTCCCATGATTTTCAGCATGAGAAACCTGTTGCATATCATAGGAGTGAATAGGGCGCCATCTGTTTTTAGAACCCTGTACATACGCAGATTAGCAGATGCATTATTTGCCTTTGGTTTTTTTGGGTGGTGGGAAGGTTGCAGGCCAATTAGGCCCTTAATGTCTTTTTTAGCAAGTGAATGTCAAACTGTTTGGTCAAGGTACCATTCACTTGTTCACCATATTTTGTTTCTGGGTAAAAAACAAAACCATGTGCCCTTAGTGGCCACATTGCTTGCGTTTTGTCTTGGAATAGTGATACCTTTAATTGCTACTGTAATCTGGTTTGAAGTGGGTTTTCTGAAACGGATTACTCACATGAAGTTTCATATTAATACCAATAAACGGTAAACTGATTAAAAAAAATAGTTTCTTGGATACAAGGGCAGTTCCTCTTAACCACTTCTTTAGGAAAAATGAAACATCTACACCTGTTTAGCAAACCTTGTAGTTTTTATTAGGGTGAGGTTGAGTGACCATGCTCCATGTGTACACACTTATAGACAGCCTATACTAAATTCGTTTTTGGGATTTTTTTTATTAGCTTTTGCTTGAATGTTGTCTTAACTTAGCACAGATACGTTTATCAGTTGTGTACGTGTTATTAAAGTCTTTTGTACAGTCAGGAAAGGGTCTGTCAGTTGACTAGTTTTGGGTACATTTTGTGCAAGCTTCATTTTTTAGAGTGTTGCTTGTAGATTTGTCAGAAGATGGCTACTGCCTGTATTCTTGTAGATCCAAATTAAACTCTGAAATTGAACTATTGAGGAATCTGAAACATACGTTGGTACTGTTGTGTGCGTTTGTGAACCTACTGTTTTTCTGTATATAACCGGAAAGCCTTTAAACCTACCTAATGCTGCTCAGTGCCAGTGATGCACTCTGTAATTGCTTAATCCTTTTTTTTTTTTAATTAAAGGAATTTGATTTTGATTTCATCTTCATTTCACGATTGATCAATTTTTGTTTATTGTTCATCGTTGTAAAGATAACAATGACCTACTTAAACCCTTCATTGATTTCTACTGAGAAGAAATTCAGTAAGAGGTCATTACAATCACATACACCCATTTTCATATGGTCCAGTTTGAGTACCCAACAATGATAATAAAAATGTCATTCAGAAAGCTGTTTTTTGTGGTGCATCAATTGTGTATATTTGTATTGATACAGTAACTTTCTTCTCATAAGCTGGCATAAATTGTATTTGCACTACAGGTTAGTGAGTAAACAAAATATACACAATTACCATTTATTGCCCTAAATATAGGCCGAGAACATGCAGACTTAGATGAGCCTGGTGTCTCTTCTCTTCTTTCAGACAAGGACAACACCTATTGCACCACTGTGTCTGTATTAATACCAATAAACGGTAAACTGATTACAAAAATCAGTTTCTTGGATACTATGGCAGTTCCTCTTAACTACTTCTTTAGGAAAAACTGTTCAATCACACTTTATTTAAAAAAGCATTTTTTGATTTGCTTCTAACTTTTGACCCCATGGACAGATTTGCCTGCAACGTGACAATCTATCACTCTAGTCAGCTAAGGTTGTCAAGTTTCATGAAGATCCGTCCTCTGCAAAAAAAAGTTAAAGGGGAGGGTGAAAGTTTATAATTTCCCATTTTAGCTCCCATGGAAATTATGCTGAAAGATGAAGCAAAAAAAATACTGAACAGAATTACACTATACGTGGCATGAATTTAGAACTTTACTCCGAAAGCATGCTTGTTTGATTGGTGTAAATCCGCCCAGCAGTTTTATTGACCGATTTTGACACCGGGGCCCCCACTCTCCGGGGCCCACCCATTGAAATACTGGAGAAGGGAGGCTGCGCAGCCACCCTCCGTGGGCCCTGTTTGATCCCGGGGACCCTATCTACTGGGGCCGGTAGTGCACTGCAAAGGGAGGGGAGGGGCCACACTGCCCCCCTCCCTTAGCCATTAATGTACTTGGGGATCCCATTCCCCCAGGGCTGGGCTCTTGTTATGTAGCGGTTTCCCTGCCCATACTATTGCGGGCAGGGAAACCTGTGTTTTCTATCGCTTGGCGCTTTCAACAAACATTATGGTAAGGTCATAGATATCAGCTGGGCAGCTGATAGCCAGCAACGCACCAGCGTTCCTTCCACTCAGTTTGACGCAGGGAGGTCTTGTTTAGCACTCGCTCATGGTTAGCCAAACTCAACTTGGGAAGCTATTAATTCACAAAGATTCCTTCCACTCAGGCTGACGAGAAAAGTCTTGCTCAGCACTCGCTCCTGGAGAACAAGCTGTATATTTCAGTATAAAGTAGATATGCAGTACAGCGGGCTGCGAGGTTCAGCCGAATCCTCTGCTGACAGGACCGCGAGCAGGATCAGGTTACCAGTGACATCCTCTGGAGAAATGAAGAGACTGACTGGGCACTGCTTGAGGGGTGATGTCAATGCTGTCCTCACACAAAGCTCGTTGCTAGTGGTATAATGAAGAAACTTCACTCCACGTGAGATGCAGATTAGGTTTAATAAACATCGCAATTTCCAGTCTGGAAAGCTGCTCTTAGTCGGCTACAAGAACAATGGCAATGTGGTTGACAGCTCTTGGAATGTTGTATGGTAAGGACAATGGAAGAGGGTAAAGGGGATGAGGGAGATATCAATGGAGAGGGAAATCTAATGGATAAAATACAACATATGCTTCATTATGAGGCCAGAGTATTGACCAAAGCCCTGTCGTTTCGCTTGCGAACAGTGATCACATCTGTGATCCATCCGGATCAATCCGGATTTATGCAGCATAGGGGGACATGACTAAATCTGAGAAGATTGTATGGGATCATGCACGTGACTGAATCCTCTTTCACAGAACTGGTTGCTCTTCTGTCCTTTGACACTAAATGGCATTTGATAGCGTGGAGTGGAGCTATTTATTTGCGGTACTGACATGTCTTGATTTCGGGCCTAAGTGTATCGGGTGGGTTATGCTTCTCTACGTAGACCCTCTGGCACGAGTACAAGTTAATAACTCGGTGTCAGGGTGTTTTCTATCCAAAAGGGTACAAGACAGGGCTGCCCCTTGTCCCCAACGCTCTTTGCCTTGGCGCTTGAGCCATTAGCGGCCTGAGTGTGACAAGATCGCCTCATATGGGGCATTCCAGTGGATAGAGAATGGGATGAAAGAATCTCACTCTACTCGAATGATGTCCGATTATAAGTCACAAAGCCCATGCACTCCATCGATAGGACATTTGGGAACTACTCGGGGTATCGAATAAACTGGGAAAAGTCACTACTGTTCCCGCTGGTGTGGGGAGTACCAAGATTGACATCTAGATGTAGGGTCCCATTCGAGATGGTTGGCTTCAAGTACCTGCGGGTGTACATAACTAGGGAGGCACAGACCTTTTACACTAAGAACCTGGAAGCACAATTGGACCGATTCCACAGAGATGCCCAGCAATGGCAAATGCTTCTGCTTTCTCTGATGGGTCGGGCGGCCATTATTAAAATGACTCTCCCACCCATATTATTGGGCCGCACAGTTAGTCACATTGAATGACTGGGTATTTGGAGATCGAGTAGATCCGGCTTTTAGAATAGACAAAATGGCCATGGGTGACAGGGGACACCCCCCCCCCCCCCCTCCCCCCCCCTCCTATACCGTAGAAAGATGGAGTGGAGTCTGACTTTCCATACACAGACAGTGGTGAGGGCGTGGAGGGAGGCCACAAGATGTCTGGGTTGGGAGGGTAAATTGACAGAGATGACTCCACTTTGGGACAGCAACTTTCTTCGAGGGTGGGAGAGTTACGGGGCTTCACGAAATGGGAGTTAATTGGTCTGGAAAGAGTGGGTGACATCTGGAGGGGACAGGCTTACATTTCCTTTGCTACTCCAACCGGAATAATGACCTGGGGGAAACTGAGGGGCTCCGATATTTACAGATGAGCCACACACTGCGGGGTCCCATCCAAGAGGGAGAGTTGTTGACCGAGGCGGCCCGCTAGAAGACTGCCTATTGACGGACCCCTTGATTGATAAGGCGATCTCAACTGTATATAAAAAACTGATGAATAACTTCCTGGATCCTTTGGGGCCATTGAAGGCAGCTTGGAAGGGTGATTGACCACCGACGATGAGGACTGAGATTTTGCATAGAACTTATTACTTCAGGCCATTGTTGCACCGCTTAGGAAGGGCCGAAAATCCATTATATCAATGGGGATGTGGACAGGAGGGGACCTTTTACCACCTGTTGTGGGACTGCCCACTGATACACATAGATATTGGACAGAAATAGGACGGATTATGGCTGAGGTGGTGGGGCTGAAGGTCCCTTTAGAAGCTAAATGGCACCTGCTGCTTATCCCTGGGGCTAAAACCTGGCCGAGTTATAAAAGAATCTGGTTGGCACTGGCCTCGCTGGTGGCCAAGCGCAATATAGCACGGGACTGGAGGGCTGTCTCTCCCTAGAGTGTGGCCTACTGTAAAGCGGATCTGTATTGGTGCTGGCGAGCCGAACATACAATCGAAGTAGAGGATGCCCGCGTAAGTGGGAGAAGGTATTAGTGGGGTTTGCAGGAGCACCGAGGTTTGTAGACAGACACTTAGGTTTAGTGAGAAGGATTTTTGTACTATTGCGTTGTGATCGATCTTGCTATTCGTTTGATGTAACCACTATACATTTCGGCCTAAGGATCGATGTTAAATTGTACTCAGTAATTTCAATGTACTGTTGATTGAGCACTAATTAATAAAAAGTTACAAAAAAAAATACAACATATATGCTTCTACTTGTGCTTGCCTGCATGAAGTTGAATAAATCCTCCTGCTACCCGTCAGAGTTATCCGAGCTAGAAGCTCACGTAAAAAGAAATAGCCAAAGCAGAAAAAGACAATTAAAGAAAGGAGAACTGTTAAATCTAATGCAGCGCTGCAGCTAAGGACCCCAAATTTCCTGAGACTAGGGTTGAAAGGCACCCTTATTTCCATGTTTCCAGTGTGTGGGGTTCAAAGATTCCCTTTTCATTTTTCTAGTGTGTGGGGATAAAAGATGCTTTATTTGATATTTTTGGGGGGGTAATTGACCCATGGAGATGATCAAGGATTTAGAGAGGAGTCATGTGTGCATCTGGAGTCAGGAGGGATTAGTGCCTGATGATGGGTGAATGATAGATTTTTTTTTTTGTGCGTATGGAAACATTTTGTGTTATGTATTGTCAGAACCCCGTTTCGGGGGCAACGGGGCACGCAGGAGTTATTGGGCTTAACGAAAGTGGTTGAGGCCTTTTACCCCTGATGTCCCGGGCCCACCCTAGTATGGATCCTGCTCAGTTGGGCCAAGCGCCCCCTTCTGCACCCGACACTCAGCTGGGTAGCGTAGCTTGAGCAGTCAAGGCTCCCTCAGGGGAAGTTCAGATACAGTTCAGTAACATGCCTCATAACTCAACATGCGGGTCGCACGGCAATAAATCAATGTCCATACTTGGTTTTGTATAAAAATAAATATTTATTTTAACTCTACACATGCAAAGGTAAACGACATTCAAAAAGCAATAACACAATCTCCTTGAGGTCAGGGCTCTAGTAGTCAGACCACTCACTCCCTGTCCTCCCACCTCTGGTGTAGCAGGTTTAGTGTTATTACCCATTCTCTGATTGCCGCATCCAGGAATGTACACTTATATGCCGTGCTCCAGAGTTCTTCCCTAGGACTGTGCAAGTAAGTACAGCTTTTAAGAGTCTAGGGTTTAGCAGCACCAATAGCGGTGTATCTGGGCTTACCCACTCCGGTGGCAAAGTACCCTGCGGCGTTGCTGCATGGTCCTGTTCTGGATCAACTAGCGGGTGCGGGCTCTTTTCTCTGAGCCACACTACCTGCAGCTGTCAGATGGGCTCTGGGTTCAGCAGAAACGCTGTAAGTCCTTTCTCCCTCGGTGAATGGTGGGGGTTGGTCTCCTTGCTCCATCGGGGTTCTGTTGGGGCTGTCCACAAAATATGGTTCCCTGGTCCCGGGCAATGACCCAGACCTCTCGGCTTCAGCGTTTCTGGCATCTCCTCCTAGCATACGGGGTCGCCACTCTGGCCTTCACGCTAGCTTCCCGTGGATAGTCACGGCAGCCCCTCCTGGCAAATGGGGTCGCCAATCCACATCAGCACACAGGCAATGGCCCAATCGGTGCAGGACATTTTTTTCCCCCCACAACAGCTTCAATATACGCAATAGCGGCCCCTTCTGGCATAGGGGGTCGCCCAGTTAGTTCGGCACAAGGACAATTGCCTGATCGCTGCAGAGACGGTTTCTCCTGCCACAATCCTTATGCAATCAGCAGCGGCCCCTCCTGGCATACAGGGTCGCCCAGTTAGTTCAGCACACGGGCAATGGCCCGATCGGTGCGGGGAGCGGGTTACTCTCACCATGCTCCTCTTACTCAGTTCAATGGGGCCCCTCCTGGCATATGGGGTCACCAGTGAAGCCCGACATATGGGCTACAGCCCGATCGGTGCAGGGCCGGATTCCTCACATGGAGTCCCCTCACGCCAGGGCTCCCTTCTGGACCTCACTTCCTCCAACGCTGGCACACGGGTCTTGGCGAGCAGGCAGGCGCTGGTGCTCCATGTTCCACGGCAGGTGGTCTCTGCTTCCCTGGGTGATGGCCCCTCACCCAGCAGGGTGACTAGTAGGCGGGGTCCCTAGTCCTGTTCACAGGCAGAAGTCTTGCAGAGCTTCCCCTTCTCACACAGCCCGGCTGGCTGGTCAGCAGATGACTAGGTTTGGGATCTCAGACTCCCTTTCTTATAGTTCTTTTCCTGACACAAAATGTGATCTAGGGTCTGGGCCTTTGAATTTTTATGTTGGGTTCTGCTTCTTTGAAATGGACATCGCTCCCCTTTCTTCTTCCTCCTGAAGGATGTCTGTCACAGCACGCAGGACTCTGAAGCTGATTAACCCACTACAAGATTCATGGGAGTGATCAGAGTTCACATCTGGATGTCAGCCACAGTGATATGTGCATCAAGGGCTAATCCTGGCCCTCAGCCCTATTCTTGATGATTCTCTAATCCGCCCCATCTCCCTCTTCCTGAGATGTGTCCAGGCCCATTTCCTTATGATTTGTCACTGAATCAAAGAGCCCTTTGAAATGCACAGGGAGAGCCTGACTCTCCCCTCATTCCATGCTTGTCCCACCCAGCTTACAGGAATGCAGAGATGTACAGTTCTGTCTGGGGGATTCCTCTACTCATGTCTTCACCAGACAAGCCTGGGCTTCCTAAAATGGAACCCAAGGTGGTCCATGTTGTTTGAGCTACAGTAGCATCCCCTGCGAGCTAGCAACATCTTCAAGACAAGCTGCATCTCCTATAAAGCTGTAATAAAATCACCATTGTTAATTAACAGAGAAACTGCCCATTGTGACCACAGGCACTAGGATATCGTTACACTAGCTTCAAAATCATAAGAAAATAACTTGAAGTAAGCTATCTCACATTATGCTCAGAGGCTATAACACAGCATCCCATTCCACAATGTCTCTTGGAATTCATGCTCAAAACTAAACTCTTTATGTTGAACTTTTTTTTATATGCAAACATAGTGTGATATAAATTTTATTCGACAAATACCAAGAATCCACAATATCAGTTCAATGTACACATCTTAAGTGTCATAGATACATTAACCCTTCAGTAGTATCTAAACAAAGTCTACTTTATAAAACACCCATGTTAAATCATAAATATTACAATTATGCTTTGTATTGTAGACAAACTATATCATGCCAAGTATCAGTTATTCGGTTACCCAAACCACTGGCACATGAACACACCAGTCCTTAAAGTTGACAATTTCAAGTTCACCTCAAAACTGCTTAGTTAATAGGTGGATATTTCAGGGCGAAAAACATTTTTATGCATTTGTAATAGTTTTTATTCCATGGATTATCAGGGAATGCGCATTTTGGTGTGTTAAGTAATGATGAGAGCAGATCTGAAAATAGAAAAATACTTATCAGTCAGGTGGTACAAGAATAATAGTGTAGCCTAAAGTGTGGTGCTGTAAAGCAGCATCAATGTGCTAAATTATAAAACTGAGGCACCTATCTAGTTCAGAATACATAATTTGACAAAATAAAAATGGATATCGAAATAGTACTAAGCTCTTACATTTTATGTGCAAAATGCCCTGTGTGTTGCTGACATCTCAATCACAGCTGTGATTCATACATTGAGGAACTGTTCTGTCATCGCTCCCAAACAATATTCTACCAAGTCCCAATCGTACTGGGATAATCATAGCATAGTACTTGATTTCTGAATTCTTCCCTGCCCCATGGTCTATCCTGCTTGTACAGTGCTGGGTTACTCCTGTAGCTAGGTTCAAGCAGTATAAATACCCAATACAATAGGAATTTGATACAAACGTCCTCAGCTTACCTCTCTTAGACTTGAATACATTGAGAATGTGAACTTTATTTAACCACACAGAAGAATCCAATTTGTCTGCTTTAAATTCAGCTTACTGGAGCTGGTGACAGTTTTTAATCTCTTGGTTATTCTTGACTTCCATCATCTACATTTAGGTAGTCCAGAATAGATGTCCATAGATTCCATTCTAGCATTCTGTTTCAAATGGTTCATTTTTGGATACATTTGTTCTTGATAGTTTTTTTTATGTCCTTCCGTATCCCAACAAGCACTCATCATCTGTCTGTCATTCTTTGTTTTGAGTGTCTGTCACACTGTCTTATGTAGCTGTTCACCACTTTACACTGTCTCATGTTGCTGCACCATTTGGGGCGTGAGCACTGGGTAGTAGAGCAGCGGTGGATAAAAGGGTTAAGATGTTGATGACCTGTGCCCAGTTTTATTGATGTTAGTTCCTATTACCGCTTCACATTCATTGTGTGACTGCAGAATCTGCTGCTGTGAGTAAATCTAATGGAAGAGATCCGAAAAATGTCCTTCCTGGTATATAACCAAGTAGGGGGTGGGGAGGGAGGTGTGGGTTTATGGGGCTGTGGTTTTCAGGTTCACCTTTCTGCCTCATTTTAAATTTCCTTGTTCGAATGGTGGGCTTCCCTAGAATGGGAGTTTGCTCTTAAATTTGAGTTTCCTCTTTTTATTTTGTATTATTAATTCAATGGATCGCTCAAACTCTGAACTCCTGCCACAGACAACCGGAGGACTGGCCTGGCACCAAAGTAGGTTAGATCTGTTTATTTATACAAGCAGACTGACATCATAAACTGTAGGGAAATTATACTAGATATTTAAATAAACAAATTTCTAGGAATGGCTACGGAACAAGTGGTGACGTAAGATGTCACTCATAAGGGAGGGTAGTGTGATATGGCCTGGTTCCACGTTCTATGTTCTAGCGTGGAACCAGGTCCACGAAGGTTCTGTGGGTCGGCAGTTGGCGGACTTGGCTAGCTGGTCGATGGATGGGGTTGCTCAATTAAACCCACTAAATAACCTAACCTGATTCCTGGTCACTTCATTACACTGGCGACGGGCGTGCTCAGGGAGAAGAGTGGTGAAGCAACCCCAACATCGAGAAGGAAACGTGAGGAACGAAGATTGAGAAGAAGGACGAGGAAAACTCACCTGGACGGAGGAGTCGGAAGCAAGAAGGATCGCCGCATTTAAGTAGTCGGAAGAAGTCTGAGGGAGCAACGGGAGGCGAGTAAACTGTGTTGCAGGCTTCGCGACACAGATTGGGGCCTGGTGTCATCACTGGAACGCATCGGCCTGGATGTGCGTCACGCTGCGGGTCGTAGTGTGTCAGGGTGCCCAACTTCCCGGCGAAAGAAGACCAAAGGCTTCTCACTTCGCGAACAAGCTGAACCGGCTGTAGAAAGAGGCCTGAGGCTCTACGCGACGACGTCGGCGGCCATTTTGGAACAGGAAAAGATCGGAAAACAAAGGGCAGGCTGGTGAAAGGCTTAACAGGGTTTAAGTGAATCCGGCCGTGGAAAGAGGCCCAAAGGATCACTTGAGGACGTAGGGAAACAGTTAAAGCTGGAAAGTGTTTTTTTGTTTAAAAAATAGAGGGCTGAAGCAAAGAAGGTAATTGCAAAGAAACAGGTTGGTTAATATTTGAAAACTACAGCTTGTCATCACGGTGACAAGCACACCTTTCATAAGGATCTTCTAATTGTTCATGACTGGTTTGTCAACACGGTGACAAGCACACCCCTGCTAAAAAACATTTGTACAAACCGTGACGTGGGGTAAACATAAGGAGATTGTAAAAAAAAAAAAAAGATTTTTTTTGTGTGTGTAAAGTAAGCTTCATTTTGTAAGGTTGAGGATGCAAAATGTGACTGCACCTCCGTTTTTTCTGTCTGATCCAGGGGAGCCGCCAGTTAAGTGGAGAAAATGGAGGAAAATATTTGAAAATTATGCGAGGATGTGTGGTACTAACTTGAGTGCAGAGAGGAAACAAGCACTATTACTTCACTGTTTAGGGGGTGAGGGGCAAGAAGTATTAGAGAGCTTGCCACAGCTGAGCCAGGCAGTTCAAAGGGGGTTGAATGAATACGAGGTTTGCGTAAAACAGTTAGACTTACACTACCTGCCAAAAGTGAGTACCATCATGGAGCGGTATTACTTTGGTTTGAGAGAACAAGGGAAGGAAGAAACTGTGGAAGAATTTGTGACCTCGTTACGCAAGTTGGCCTCGAGTTGTAAGTTTGGGGAATTAGTAGAAGAAAGAATAAGGGATCAATTTGTTTTAAGGTGTTGCAGTGACAAGATAAGAGAGGAACTTTGGTTAAAGGATGAACCACCGTTAGACGAAGTAATGATTATAGCAAAACGTGTGGAACATATGCTCAAATGTGTTGGGGAGTTGAGTAAAGTTAGTAAACAACCGAGTATTACAGGAAATGTAGAAGAAGTGGTATGTCATGCAGTACAAAAAGATGATGCTGTAAAGAAAGCAGGGAACATCAACTACAAGAGTAGAGAGGAAGAAAATAGGACAAGTAATGCGCAATATGAAAGGAGAAATGTTATGATGTTTCAGGGAACCTGTTATCGTTGTGGTAAATTTGGTCACAAGGCAAATGCAAGAGAATGCCCTGCTCTTAAAGTGGTTTGCGCAACATGTGGGAAGAGGGGACATTTTACAAAAACTGTCGTTTTCGCAATAAAAGTGACAGGAATGAAGTAAGAGAAGTTACCTTCCAAGTGAATGAGTGTGGGGTGGAACATCCTACAGAGTGGGTCAAGGTGGGAGATGTTAGAATTAAAATGAAATTTGACTCATGTTCTCATCTCACCTTCATATCTAAGGAAGAGTTTGCAAAGAATTTTTCGAGTAGGACAAATTTAATAAAATCAGATGTTAGACCAACAGGCTATGGGGGAACACCAATTAAGATGTTAGGTTATTTTATAAGTTGTATAGAATGCAATGGTAGATTTACTGATGCTAGAGTTTATGTGGCAGAGAAAGGAGACAATTTACTGAGCTGGACTCATCAGGCTCGTTTGGGTATTATTCTAAATCCCAATGCAAAACCCCTGTGCAAGTGCAGTCCATTGGGAATGCTGAGGACAAATTTGTGAGGAAGTTTGAAGGATTGTTCAGTGACTCTCTAGGTTGCCTGAAAGGTTATAGTCACCGGATCAAACTTAAGCTTGGGGCAAAACCTATAGCGGCCAAGGTAAGGAGAGTTCCGATCAGTGTGTATGAGGCAGTAGAAAAGGAGATTGACAGGTTACTAGCTACTGGGGTGATAGAGCCTGTGGAGGCCACGGAGTGGTTGGCTCCCATTGTCGTTGCGCGTAAGGCCAACAATGAGATCCGTCTATGTGTGGATCTTCGCGCTCTCAACAGGGAGGTAGTGGTGGACAGATTTCCGCTTCCTAATATTGAAGAGATGGTTTCGACATTGGATGGTGCATGTTATTTTAGTACATTAGATCTGGCATCGGCTTACCACCAGGTACCCCTCAGTAAGGATTCACAAGAGCTTACTGCATTCATAACCCCAATGGGGGCGTTTAAGTTTTTAAGGATGCCGTTCGGGTTAGTGTCCGCAGCATCTGTCTTTCAGAGAATCATGAATGATGTCATCAAAGGGATACCTGGAGTCAAGTGCTACCAAGATGATGTTTTGATTTGTGGGAAAACCATTCAGGAACATGATGGTAGGGTAGTTAAGGTACTTGAAAGACTGATGAAGGCAGGTTTGTCGTTACGTCGAGATAAGTGTAAGTTTGGAGTTACCGAGCTAGATTATCTTGGACATCATATATCTAGCAGGGGCGTAAGACCAAAAAAGGAGCTGGTGGACACGATAGAGGGTTTGAAGGAACCGTCTACAAAGGAAGAGCTTTCTTCTTTTTTGGGGATGGCTGAGTTTTACAGCAAATTCATCAGGAATTTTGCAGATAAAACCATTCATCTAAGAAGTCTACTGTGCAAGAATGCTGAGTTTGTGTGGGGGAAGAGTGTAAAGAGGAGTTCTTAGGTGTCAAGAAAGATCTCAAGAGTGAGTCCAACTTACAAGCATTTAAACCGGGTGATGTGACGTATATTGTCACTGATGCCAGTAAAAAAGGTTTGGGCGCTCTACTTATACAGTTGCGTAATGGTCAAGAGGATTTAATTGCGTGTGCCTCCAGGTGTCTTAAGGGTGCTGAGCTTAACTACTCAGTTATTGAAAAGAGGCCCTCGCCATATTTTGGGCAATCAATAAATTTAGGAAATTTGTTTGGGGCACATCTTTCAAAGTCAAGTCAGATCATAAGCCTCTGAAAGAAATTTTTTAAAAGAAGGGTCTTGACGCCATCTCCTCGAGGATCAGGAGGTGGGTCATATCGTTGCAGGAGTTTAATTTCAATTTTGAGTACATTCCGGGGAGTACTAATGTTTCTGCTGATTGCCTCTCGCGTTTAGTGGACCCAGTGGACTCAACGGAGCAGCCGTGTGAGGTGGGACAAGATGAGGAGTTTGATATTAGTGTGTGTGACATCACTTTAGGTGTAATAAAGGAAGATGTGTGGAAGGAAGAACTGAATAAAGACTCAGAACTGTTGGGTGTGATGGAGTTGTTGTCACAGGACAAGGGAAGTAGCCTGGGGAAGCCCTGGTCATCGGTGTTAAATGAGTTAGCCATTGCTGAGGGCGTCCTAACTAGAGGGACGAGGCTGGTCCCACCTGAGAGTTTGAGGAACAACATTATTCAGATGGCACACGAGGGACATTTGGGTATCTCTAAAACCAAAGAACGCATCAGACAGGATTTTTGGTGGCCGGGGTTTAGACCTCATGGTGGAACGTGCTGTCCGTGATTGTGTCCCTTGCACTTTAAGTGATAAGGTTCTCAAGCCCAGACAGCCTCCTATGGTTTGTAGAAAATTACCGATGGGTCCTTGGGACGAGGTGGCCATTGACATTGTTGGTCCCCTTCATGGAGAACATCAGACACTTTATTTAATTGTGTTGATGGATTTATACTCTCGGTGGATTGAAGTCAGTTCAGTGAGAGACATTACGACACAGTGCATAATTAAGTTTTTAGATTCTATATTTAAACGTGAAAGTTTTCCAAATTCACTACTTTCGGACAATGGTCCTCAATTCTGTTCTAGTGAAATGGAGGATTATTTGGCGAAGTGTGGTATTGAACATAAAAGGATTTCGCTTTATCATCCCGAATCCAATGGTGCCATTGAGAGATTGAACAAAACCTTGAAGGAAAGCATCCAACTGGCAAGAGTTAACTGTTTGAACTGGAAGGCTGAGTTACAGAATCGCATCTCAGCTTATAGATTTACACCACATTCAACAACTGGAAAAACACCTTTTGAGTTATTCAGAGGAAGGTCATCCAATACGTTTTTATGTCCAGGGTGGATGATTTTAGATAAAGGTCTCAAAAACAATGGCATTGGTGAGTGGAGAGACAAGGAGCTATCCCTTCAACAAAAAAGGAAGGTCTATCTAGATGCTCGCCGTTCTTGTAAGGCCATTGAGTTCAGGGTTGGAGACAAGGTCAAAGTTAAAGCTCCTGTGGGGCGCCAGAACTGGTCCAAATTTACTGCTATAAAAAGTGTGGTTAAACTGTTTAAAAATGCTGTCAAAACCGATGATGGTCGTATTTGGAACCACAGTCGAGTTGTTCATGTGGGGGGCAATAACGAAAAAAACTCGTTGCCTGGGTCTAATGTAGGAATTTCTTCTTCTTCCCACTCTGAATATGTGCCTACTCGCAGGAGCAATAGAGTCTGCAAAAGCCCAAGTTATCTTCACGATTTTTTGAGATGACGAGTGTACATTCGATATGTTTTTTGCATGCATACCATGTTCTCTTCCTTTTGTATTTTAGGGGGATGAAGGGTTTCCTGTTTCTTATTTAATATTTCTGGCTGTTACCTTGTTGTTAAAATATATTTCAATGTAAGAGGGAAGAAGTGTGATATGGCCTGGTTCCACGTTCTATGTTCTAGCGTGGAACCAGGTCCACGAAGGTTCTGTGGGTCGGCAGTTGGCGGACTTGGCTAGCTGGTCGATGGATGGGGTTGCTCAATTAAACCCACTAAATAACCTAACCTGATTCCTGGTCACTTCATTACAGGTAGCATCTAGCTGCCCTTGTTAGGAGGGTGCTTCTGCCCGTGAGATCGCTCTCCTTTGGTTCTGTTTGACCACCATCTTTGACTCCAGAGATCTCCTTTGTGCACTGGATGAGAATGCTCCATTGCATGCTAGAGATGTCAGGGGCCCTTAAGAGACTTTGTACATATGGTCTAGGCATGCCAAAGGCTCCAAACCTTTTTGGGAAGTGTTGCCTACTTGTTGGAGAAGGTTTTGGAGTGGTATGTTGAACTTACTTCTAAGTTACCAGTACTTAATGTCCTCCCAGAATCACCCACCAGTAGATACACACAGGCCCTCGTACATATAGTCCCCGCTACTGCCAAGAGAGCGACATCTTGAAGAACTTGTGAGAGGTACATCAAACCGATCTGGAAAGCGGAATGTGTGAAATGGACTGTTGCATGGCAATGGAGGTCCCAATGCATACATGTAGGGGCTGTCCTCACAAACACCATACACTTTTGTGTTGGGGGCAATATAGAGGTGCTATGCTGTGAGGATGGGAAGATCGGTCTGGAGATTGCCCTGTCACGCACCTCAACAAAGTCCCACTGAGAAGACATGAAACTGAGGACACGTACTGCCAAGATGTATGGACGTAATATTTAATTGCGGTGTTTTCTGTATTATTTATCTGTCCATGTATTTACCCAGGGCCGGCGCTAGGCATGGGCAATGTGGGCAGCTGCCCAGGGCCCCACGGCTGTCTAACTAGGATGGCCCCCCCCCCCATGAGTCCATCATCCTTTTGAAATGGTGCCATTGTACAAGTTGCAGGTGGGCAGCCCCCTCCCTTTGGGTTCGCAGTCCTGGTGAACCATGAAAGACCCAAGGCGGGGCCCCCCCTCTCCTGGGCCCGGCTGCCATGGGCTGAAAGGGCAATATGACACCGCATCCATTTCAGCTGCTGCAGACTGGGCAGGGTTTGTGGCCGTGATTAGCTTTCCCTGCAACTCTTTCTCTTAGCCTCATCGCTGCATCTGCATGATAACAGCGGTTAGGCAGATGCTTGAAATGGCCTGAGGTGTGAAGTGAGCCCTGCCCCTGCATGAATGTAAAGCAGAGAGCGTCCTGCAGGGCTCACAACAAAAATATATAGTGACTTAACATCACGATGGGCGCTGCTCACTTCCAATGAAAGGAAAGGGAGAAGAGCAGAAAACGGAGAGAGAGGTTATTCTTTTTTTTTTTTTTTTTTTTACAATTCTGTTTTATTGTTTTATTTGCCAAACAAGCATGTGCATCCAAAAGTAACATAAACAGAGTCAAACATAAATAGTAACTGCAGTCGAGTATGATCGCTTACTGTTTTTTACTTTCATGTAATTTACATGAAACGAAGGAATAATGAACAATTGAGTCTGTAAAAGAATAGTAGAGATGATAACATTGAGTTGGTAGGAGGGGTGACCACACATCCATACATACCACCCCGAGGGGAGTACAACGAACCCTTCACGATACACCCAAGCTATATAACCTGTCAAACCACACACCATTCCTTGTTTTGCACATTTGAAAAGGTAGCACTACTCCCCGGCATCATGTTTGTTCGCATCTGAAATACCAAATTCCTGTGTACATCTAAGGAGGTCTGGCGTTCTCTTTAGCTTTTAATAGAAGTATCGAGGGAGAGGCGCATCTAAAAGGGGTTAGGCAAACAAAAGAAGGTGAGAGGTGGTGGAGATGACAGAGTACAGCAGAGAGGTGAGAGCTGAACATAAGGGGCAAACAGCTATACAGAACAAGATGCTTAAGGAAAGGGAGATGGGGAAGGAGTGATGTGTATGTAATGGCAGAATCAATGAGAGAAGGGAAGAGCCTCGGTTAGGTAAAAGGAATAGCATGCAAAAGAGAAATGTAACAGGCTTGGGGAGGATGGAGGAGGAGAGAATGTTGTAAGTAACATAAGAGCAGTGGTGTAACACAAAACGATGGGGTCCCTCTGCAGAATGTGATAATGGGCCCCCGAGTCTCCCACATCTCACAGATATTCATTGGCCCTGGGCTGAATGGGAGCCCCCTGAAGTGTTGTGGGCCCATCTGTGCTGCAGGGGCCTGTATTGCGCCGGGCACAAGAGGTGAAGCAAGGTAAGAGGCCGTGGAGAAGAGTGGTGAATAGCAGCACATGTAGGGGGAAGCGGAAGTTACAGGAGCAGAAACAGCGAATGGAGGTAAGACGTGAGCGAGAGATAAAAAAACATGAAGAGTTGAGCATGGAGGGGAGTGGTAGACATGAAGGGGGCAGAACCAGTGAATAAAGTTGAGGCTGGAGAGAAAGATGAAAGGCAGTGCTTTGATAGGAGAGGTAGATATGAGAAGTGGAACCATCGGGAGAACTTGAGTGTCATGGAGAGGGAATGGTGAGTGTTAAAAATGTAAGAGGGCAAGACAACCAAGAGCAGGTAAGCGGCTGTGCGAGAGAGGCAGGAGAGAGGTAGATTTCAAAGCGGTAGAACCAGTGAGAGAAGGTTAGAGACTGCAGAGAGATGAGAGGTGAAGGGTTCAGCAGGTAGGTAAGAGGAGGTGTAATAGAGGCAGAATTAGTCAGAAAGGTAAGACCGTAGTATAGATAAAGTGAAGTGTAGAGCATGGAAGGGAGACGTGGATATAAGAGGCAGAAACAGTGAGACCAGGTAAGAGGCAGGGGGCAAAAAGAGGAGAGGTGGATGTAAAGGGGACAGACCAGCAAAAAAAATGTTAGGAGGCTGGAGGAAGAAATGAGGTGAAGGGCAGTACATGCATGGGGTATATAGATGTAAGAGAGGCAGAACAATCAAGAAACCTTACACAGAGAAGAGAGTGGGAATGGTGAGAGGTGGATGTAGAAGGCCAGAATCAGTGAGAAAAGTAAGAGGGAGAGATGAGGCATACAGCATGGAGGAGAAAGGTGGATATAAGAGGGACATACCGAGAAAGAGAAGCGATGGAGCTGGGGATAGCAGAGCGATTGATGTAAAAGGGGCATTGTGAGAGGCTGGCTTAGTATATGGTGCTCACTTGTGTAAGTGTAGCACCATGCACTAATCCAGACAACCCTTATGGTGATTTTAGTGGTTTTGGACAACCCTAGAAAGATCTCCAAGTGGTAGCTATGGAGAGCTGCCTTCAGGTTTAGTCCAGAAGGAGTGTAAAGCAGCTTGTTTTACCAGTACTTAATCTTATGGTATAGGTTAAGTGAAAAAGAATCACAGTGTAGTAATAAAAATAGGTATTTTATAACAAACACTCATTAACACAATGTATTATCTCCTACCCGGAGATATAAACACAATACTTAGGCAATAGAGCACGTTGTTGGAGGGAGCGTTTTAGGGGGCTTGGGGGGGGGGGGGGGGGCTAGGGGGCACCCTTGCCAGCTGTTCGAGGGAGTGGTTTAGGGACAAAAGGGCAGCTTAACTTGAGGCAGGGTGCGCAGGAACGCTCATACTAAAATGAAGGAAACAGATGTGTGAGCCATGGAAACCAAGCTAAAAGGTTTAACAGATTTATTTAGAAGGTGCAACTTCAAGAAAAAGGCATTTAAAATACAGAATACAAAATATAGTGACCTTGCATTTATAGAGAGTCTTACCAAACAGAAGGCATTATTACATAATTCTCAATAGGACTCAGAAGGCATTGAAATCGTTTGAAGAGAGACACTTCAGAAAACCTCAAAGACACATTTATAAATGAACTATGAAAAACATCATTTAAATCAAGGAAAATGTTCTCAGAATGCAAAACACATTTGATCTAAAATGCAGAGAATACTCACGTTTAAACCTAAAAGAAAGCAGCCTTGCAAATGTAATATAAGCATTAAATTCTCAATAAGAAAACACCAATTTAGAGACAAAATAGCATATACAGCAATTATATTGGCAAATTAAATTGTATCTTAATAAAACAAAAAACAAGAGCTCTGGGGGAAAACCCACACCCGCCTGCCATCCTACCAACAGACGGGTGGGGTAGTCCGACGAGAACTCCGTGGACTCGTCTTTTATACCTTTTAGTGCTGGGAACTGAAGCAGAAGTGCTTATTCTAACGTCAGCCCTACCTACGTCACTTATAGCCACAGTGCGCACATTTATCAGACGTGTCGTGCTTCTTCAGTTAAATGTGGAACATAGACTTGGTGAAAGGTTATGTTCTCAGACCAAGCGCTCGTCGTAAATTGCATAGGGCAAGCAGAAAATATGTAATGTAAGGAATAAAATATATAGCAATGTCCTGGTTGCCACATTCATCACCCCGGCCTGACGTCTTTGTGGTGGGAAGTTCTCTATTCTCATGTTCAGACCCAGGATGTGGTGTGCTATTTGTCGACAGGACAGAGGAAGGGACAGTGAACTATGAGACACACGGGTAGGGTGGGGGCTATCCAGTCAGGAGCAGAAGAGCCTCGCAGAGAGAAGCTGGCTGAGATTTTTAGTCAGACAGGCTTAGAGCCTGCTGTTCAGAAAAATGGCAGAACTCTGGTCAATTTAACAAAAGGCCTGCAGAAAGACCGCAGGGCCTACCTAGGGGTTCATAATGACCGAGTGACTAGGATGGCCCAGGGCATTTGTTATATGGTAAAACCGGGCCCTCTCTCATTTGGTCAATTTAGCAAAAGGCCTACAGATTGAGGCGCGCAGGGCCTGTGTAAGGGTCTCATACCTTAGGTGTGGGCAGAGCGGGCCTGGGGGAGGGGGTCTTATATGATAAAAATGGACCCTGCCTCATTCCCTCCTCTTGTTCATTCTTTGAACAAAATCCTTACAGCAGACCTTTCAGGCTTTTCAGGTATTTGGTAATGGTAGCGGGCTTGCTCTCCCTTTGCCAATTATGCTTTTCTCAGGAGGTGCAACTCCTACGGACATGGTGTGCTGACTGAAGAGCATATTGTACATTAGGACACAACCCACGTATTTAGAGACAGGTATGACATTGTAACACATGCTGTTTTCTGTGTCGGTAGGCCGGTGTGCGCAAACATAATATCCTGCCCTGTCAACTGTCCCCCTGTCCCGTCTTTATCAATGGCTATTTATTCAATTTGGTACAATTTCTCTGTTTCATTTAAGCAGTATCTCAGGTATAACACTGTGATCACAATACACTATAAGGAGCTTAGTCATTATAGCAATGGGGGTCAATGCTGCTAGTAGCACCCATGGTCATTTTCTCTAATTGTTCTGAAAGTTTTGAGCAAGTCTTGAGGCATTGTTCCAATTGTTGGTACGTGTGGCTAGTGTGACTAGTTGGAAGAATGTCTTATCTTCTGCTGTATTTTTACTCTTTTCAAAAAGGTCTGCTGTGGAATAATGTAGAGCCTCAGAGATGATACCTGTAAACAGAAAAAGTAACCGTTGGTGCCTGTCTTCAAGTAATTTGAGAGGTTACAAGCACTTCTATTACTTAGGCACATTCAATATGAAGAAAACAAAGTGTTGAGGAAGGTAAAGATGTCTCGTTGTCACAGGTTGTAGACTGAGGGGTTGGGGCATTGATGTTACCAGACGCTCTTAGTTGATGTATTGTTGGGGCCCGCTTACACACTCTTCCTTTCTCTGCTGTGCAGCACTTGCAACCCTTCAGGACAAGCTTGGGATACCATTCCCACTTGGTGGTTTCCGTGGAACACATGTATTTTCTGTGTGGCTCCTTGCCCCTTGCACAACCCCTCAATCACATGTGAGATGAACGCCGGTCCATTGTCAGAAGCCAAAAGCATAGGTACTCAAAAGTGCGGTATGAACTCTTTCAGGAGGCATTTGGCAATAGTTTGTGTATTGTTGTTCTTGAATTGGCATTCCTTAGTCCATTTGCTGATCATGCACACAATAACCAACACATACTTGTAGCTTGAGTAGTTTGAGTAGGGGGGTATGTCGATGAAGTCCATTTAATGTTGCGAAATAAAGTGGCCTCGGGCAGTGGAAATACAGCATTAGGAAAACAGTCTGATCTTCCCATCACGTCCTACAAGTGATGAACCATGAAAAAGACGGGCCATGGGACCAAGCATTATCGTTGGTAAACATTTTTTTTTTTTCCATTTGGGCCTAACCGTATTCCTTTTCTCTTTTTTTTCATACATCCTCCCTTCCCTTCTTCGTTTTCTTCCACCCAGCCCTTTCAATAATATACTTAGGGTCATAGTACATCATCCTTTATCTTCATATTATGATATCATGTGTAGTAGAAGCAATCTGAACCATTGTGTACTCACAACCAGTTAATGCTATTCCCTTTTGTGCATCTGCATCAATAAATTCTTTACCAATTGATACAAAGTCCTTGGAGGAGGTGTGTGCAACACATTCTACAATTGAAACTTTGGTAGCAACATGTCTAGCAATAGTTGAGCTATTAATGGTGCACGCTGCATTTGTTGGCCAGCTGAGGTAAGGAGGGAACTCCAAATGGAGGAGAGAAACTAAAAATTATATTGGCGTCCCTGTACAAGACTTTAAAACGAAATTCATTATCTCCAGAAGCAAAAGAAGAAGTAAAACATTGTACTATAGCTTGTCCCAACAGCAAACACAGATGAAAATCTGTCACAGTAACACCTTTAGGAATCAAAACACTCATAGTTGTCAAACTGTGCCCAGGGATGTGGAATTCCTATAGCCCCACGCCCAGGACATATTGTTTGAGGTCAATGGTAACAAGTTTTCTCGCGTATTTCATCCTTGGGACAAGTAGGCCCAACCCCCTACAGCACAAACCCTTTGGCTGCCAGTCCACAGTACCACATCATGGCTCAGGGAAAGGCATAGTCTGCAATAAAGGTAATATTTGTATCCATGTGCTAATGCTGTTCAAACTTGTATTTATTGTCCATTAATGCAAAGGCTTTATTATTAGGGTGAGCGCTCTAAGTAAATGTTGTAAGCTCAGACTGCACTACTGACAGTGGTTAGAGTATAAAAATGTGTAAACACTTTTTCAATATTTAGCAATGTGAGGCTATGTATACTGCTCTCAGAATGCTCTCCCATTAGATGCAAATATTTGCAGAAGCTTGAAAGCAAGACTGATAATTCTTTGCTTTCAAAATAAAAAGAAAATGCAAAAACAGTTCGCTAAGCTACTGGAATATGGTAGGTACCATTTCTTTGCAACATAAAAATAAACAAGCATTGGCAAAAAGCAAAAATTGTTTTGATCTCAAAAATCACACATTGCACAGTAGTTCCTGGCACTGAATAAAGCAACTGTGTGTCGATATGCTCCTTGTGAGAGAACAGAATGAAGTCACTCACAGTGAAGCTAGCCAAGAGAGAGAGGGAGAGAGACAACATTTTATTAAACATAAAAGGTCATTGTTAACGCCAGACCTAATTAGGGGCCCAATTATTAAATAAAGTGCACCCATGTCCTTGGATTATGTGCAGATATACAACTTTTGTGAATTCACAAGACTACAGAAGTAGGCCAAGAAATAGTACTCCTAGAAAATATTTGTGAACTGCATTTAAGCATGAGCAAATATGCAGGTGTACATTTGTTCAAGCGAAAATACCCTCAGCCCCAGTATGTAGATCTGTGGAAATGTGGCCACGTAAGGGAATTGTTAGCATTCAAAGCCTACTATGGAAGGCGCCCTAGCATAATCAGAGAGGCTATTTCAGAGCTCTTATATAATGAATATTGGTGCCATAATTTGTTGCTGCATTACATGGCACATAGGGGACAAGTGTATTTTGTTACAGAACAAGTAATTTTAAGACGCATCCAGGCCCATGGACAAGTAGATATTTCGTTAAATTCCACACCTCTTTGCGCCAATCCTTTATACCTTGAAACCTGTTTTCAAACACCCTGAAAGATTGCACCTATATATTAAAAGACATATTTAAATCTGTACACATTGTATCCTTGAGACATTACAATATGAAGCACTGTTATTCAATGCACACTATCCTTCTGTATTGGCATATACTCATTACTAATGATCAATACATAAACATAATATAAACACAACATTACTACTATTCCTATTACTCCTATCCTTTGTAGTCCCTGGCGAATGCACTGCATTAGAATGCATTTTAGCACATTCCACCTTACAATTTAATTTGTTTTACAACAATATTCTCTCCAACTCTGAAGAACCTAGGAATGAAAAACATTAATATACATACACATTATTTCTTTTAGATACACATATTAAAACAGCACTTCCTCTTGCGCCATTCAAATAGTCAAAACCCTTCAAGAATGCAATATACCTAGTGCCATTCTATATATACATCTGCTTGTGAAGATGGCGGTGTTCCTGTTGCGGCTGATCACCGTGGTCTTCCTCTTTGGACAGTCAATGGAAACACAATAAAATCTGTGTTCCAGGACTGATGGGTCAGAGCTCAGGGATGATGGGTCCTTCCTCCTCCACCTGAATGCTTGAGAAGACAGAAACCTCATAGTGCGTGTTAACTTATGCAAATATGTCTTCTTTCATAATTTGAATGTCACTGTTAGGTCTAGTTGATGTGACTTATACATATATTAATTGTTCAGTGAGGAGGATATGGGGCATTAGGTGGCTGTCAGAACATTGTAATATTTACTGAAAAATATATGCAACCACCTCTAAAGGCTGCAACTGTACTTTTAAAAGGCCTCTTTAAATCCACACCTATTATTCTGACAACATTGTAATACTGAGCATTGCTTACTCCATGCATACCGTCCTTTACCATTGAAAATGGTGTGGTGGCTACCTGTGGTAATCTATTCCTACGAATCTCTGGTTGTTTCATATTTTGAAGGCTGCACACAGCTGTGCATATCCAAAAACGTATTCCTTACCTCCTCTCACATAGACACATACATATTCCGTCACTAAACTGCACAACGTGAAACCTGAAACACTCTTTACAGCGTTTTTTTTTTTTTTTTTTAATATTAAATCTCGGCTACCCCGTTACCAAATTGTGTTATTCTACGCACCTTATCTCTCTCTTGTTCACTTCCACAGACCAACTATTCTTACACATACATATCTTTCATCTAAATCTTATGTTCATTTCCAACCACCGGAAGTCCCTTTCCTGCCTGGCTCAACGCCCAGAATCTGTGGTCGGCCAGGAATGCCACTTCTGAAGGCAGCCCAAGAAAAAAATCTATTAACCCTTCAGCACCACTTAATATCTAAAAACATGCGCTGTCTTTAATTGTAATATGCAAAATATATATAACTTATTTTAAAATAACATGGCTTACTTGTAAAGCGTACGTTCACTCAGAATGGTATTATGACGCTAAACAGCAGATCTTCATTGATCCCCAACTCAATGGTACTCATTCCATCCACCTCAGAATGATGAAGGGCTGATCAGACCCCGCAGCATTTGACGTGTGACCATGAAGTCAAACCATGCATTCCACTCCATCATTTTATCTCCCCCCTTGTGCACAAGAAATCGGAAGAGATCAGTCTTAACTTGCTACTGCCAATCTTCTGTCTAATGTTCACCATCTGCTCTGACATTTACGTTACTCTAAGTCTAGTGTCACTAACTTCCTTTACCACGATACACACTTTCAAAATCTTTTCTATTACCTAACTCCGTGCTTTGTAGCTGTACTTCCTGGATTGGAGCTTGCATTCGGGCTACTGCTTGTGCCTGGAGGGGTAGCACTTTTACTGCTTGCTCTATCGTTAAATTGGACGCAGGTAGGAGTAAATTATTCTGTACTTAGTTGCTCAGTACTGCAATATTTGGTGTAATCTTCAGTGTGAATCTAGCTGACCTGGTCGGCCTTTGCATTCTGTGCATTGAAATATGGATGCGTAAAGATATTCATCAGGTCTATAATGAGAAATTCTTTTATGAATTATAATTGGTCATCTAAATAGAGAGATATTCATGTGCATTTGAAACTGGAAGTATTTTCTTTTCTGCCAGGAAACTATATTACTTATATTGATGGCATTTTTAGTCTTTTAACATTGTGGGCCACAGAACATTGTATGTACTATGTTAAGCTTATGATCCAAAAATTTCAAAGGGAATAGCTCCATTTTATCTGGTAGTACATTTTCTATCATTGGGCTCTGGGCGGTAAGGGATGACAGCCCTTGACCTCACCTTATTATGTCACTTTTTCTTTTGTGTGGCTTGTCTACCATTTGACGCTGGGCCAAGTCTAGGGCATAATAGCAACCAGAAAACGTAAAAAGGTTGCGGTGTGTTGCGGCGAGAAATGCATGCGAAAGCCTTCCTCCCCATCTTTTTACCACTTGACTGAATATTCAAGTGGGAGCATTCATTACTAATAGTCCAAGCACGCCAGAAAGGGAAGATGTGAAGCGTGAGGTGTGACTGTCAAGGAACTGAATGTACTTCATTCAGGGTATAAGGAGTTAACATAGGGGAGCCTATTTAAAACGTGCTAAAAAAGATATAACTAAGAGTCGTGAAGGCAGCTACTTGGAAGCTAGACACAGTATTCACTGGATGCATTGCGCACCAGTTGCGTGGTCTCTAATTGAACCTGTCTCAGTTAAAGTGGGTGTGCTTGGCACGTACCCAGATGTTCCTGCTAATCACCTCTCACTGCAGTGCACAAGAGAGAAGTACACCTATATATAAGATCTCGCTAAACAGTAGTGAAAACCTGTGGTAACACTGTGAGAGAAAGAGATGAGAATGGCCCATAAGCCAGATAAGAGAGGGAGAGACGCAAAATGCAGACCGAGAGAAGGAAATAGAGTATGGCTATTAGAGTACACTGCATGCAACTAAGAAAGGCAGAGAACAAAGGACACTTTTTTACAATGAAGAGAAAGAGGTTTGAAAGGCTGTGGCTGACACTGTTAATCTCAATGCGATAAGATGCCTCCCATTCCTTGCAGAAATAAACGTTCAAACAATACAATTTACACCAAATAGGTCATCAAAATTCAAAACAAATGTGAGCTGCCAGACGCAGTCCCATACACACGTATTTGCGGCACAAAGTGGGTGACACCAGACACAACCTCCCATCGCAAAGTACAGACTTCAAAATATAAATGTGAAGAAGTATTTCAACAATTCGGTGTATGTTGTTGTGCATTACATTGTCAGTTATCTGAAAGTGACTTGTGCTAATTAAATGTGGTGCTGCGCCACATGGGTCAGGGGGTATTGGCTGATCCTGGGGAACGTAATTCTACAAGTGGTAATGCAGATACTTCTTACTTCAGTTGTTGGAGTGAAGGTGACTCCTAGAATTTCCCAAAATGTGCACTTACTTCTTCCTAGCGGGGTCTGTAGAGCTGGTGGGGGGGGGGCTGGTGTATTACTACAGACCACAGCATCAATAACTAGCGGGGAGTCTGTAAGGCTATTGTCAGGTGTTTTACAGACCACAGCAACACCCTACCTAGCGGGCCTTTACCCTTTAATGACTGAGTTGGTGTAAGGCCAGTCAACTTAAAATTGACAAATGTGCTCATACAAACAATATATGCATATATAATAAAAAGGAATATAACAGGACAATCAATATGCACCTAAATATTATAGTCTCACTAATGGATCAGCCACTGCACCAGGCAGTGGCCTCCAATGATCACAAAATGTTTTGCTGCAACACTTAGTCAATGCAAAAAAGAACAAAACCCTATATATATATATATATATATATATATATATATATATATATATATATATATACATATACATAGGAAAACACTAGCAAATAACACACAGTCCTAAAGATGCATAGCATTTAACGAACATTTTGTACATGTACTTTAAAAAGAAAAAACAATGCATATGCTTTAATGCTTGGAACTCTTAAACAACAATTGCGTATTTCTGACCATTTGAGGGTGATAAAAGCGCTTTCTATCTTACTGCTTCACACAAAAAAGGAAAACACAGAAAATGCTTATAACCAGCGAAAATACAATACCCAATACATCCCGGGGAAACCAACTTCTTCCTTTTCACACAAGAGGAAATCGTAAATCTGTTAGCTAGACAGCTACGGTATTCGTCTTCTTTCTCAGGACTATTGACTGAGAGCAATCCTCCCGTCCCTGCTAATTCTTGCAACTGGACAGAGGAATTCCATACATTTATTTATAAAACCATACAACTGAACACTGAAAGATGCCAGACGCAATCTTCCCTGCCCTGTCAACCCTTAGACAGAGGCTCTCAGAGAGGCACGAAAAATAAAAACCCCACTCATAACAATGATAAAACAAAATAATCACTGGAAGATGCTAGACGCAATCCTCCCTACCTCGTCAATCCTAGACGGAGACTCCTCTCTGACGCTCAGAGAGGCACAGTAACAACGTATGTCTTTTTATAAAAAGAAAAACATATAATTCAAACAACTTCCTAACGTCACCCTTTGGCTTAGAGTTCACCACGGACACGTTTCCTCTAGCTTGGGAATGTTCTTTTAATAAGCGAGACCAGTTAGACAGGACAACTTGAAACAAGGAACACAGATGTCCCACGGTCGCCCTTACCCGCTGCTCCCAGAAAGACACAGCACATCAGGCAGCAAAAATAACTTACCCGAGTGCTGTTCTCTGTGGTTCAGTCAGGAAAGAGGCACGAAGGGTGGTCTGCGTCCGGGGCCCAGTGGTCTCCTGTCAGCTGGCACTGCTACAGAGTGGTCCCCAGGGAGAGACCAACCCATATACTAAAATAGTAGAATGTGAGCCACGACCTAAGTCGAGAATGGACCCAGAAGACGTAGAAGAGCTGGGGAACCAAATAACCACTCTAGGTGAGTTTCTAGGAGCCCCACAGAGGTCGTGTGCTGAGTGGGAACACGACAGCGTGCTCAATGTTAGTCATTAGGTAGGACGCAGTTGCAATTTTTTAAGAAGGACCCTTCCCAGTGTACCCTGAAGAAACCCCGTAGAAGATGGAAGGTTGGAGAGTCACCCCACCCGTGGATACCCCAGGAACCAGGATACACACATCAGGGAAGCTGGGTGCATAAGTGTCAAGTGACGTCGGAGACCGTTGTAGACCGCAATGGAGCACTTCAGGAAAGGTGCCACTGGAGAAGAAGACTGAGTCCAGTGGAACCCAAAGGTGGATTCAAGATGAGATCTTGGCTGCAGGAGTTGCTTGAGGTTGGAGCTTCTTGGAGCCCGAAGATCTCTGGAGGAGAGAGCCAACAAGCCTTGGCAACAGCAAGTCGATGCTGTGCACAGGGGTTCTGTTCCAGCAGTTCCGACGAGGGATACTGGCCTCAAACTTGGTATGAAGACAGTTCAGGCCTCGAGGGAGTTGCAGAACCACCACCTGTGTTGCTGAGCCTTTCGGAGTCAGTGGGAGCCCAGGATCAGCAGACTGGTCAGCTGTGTTGCGGGTGCCTGCAGATGCAGGGGAGTGACTCCTTCATTCCAATGGAGAATCCTTTGGGTGTCTTGGATGTCCACAGGCCTGGTGAAGAACCTGTATGGAGCACGGGCACAGACGTTGCAGAAGACCAGCAGGACGACGAGTCCAGGAGCAGCAGGAATCTTCCCCGTTGCAGTCTCGGTTCCCAAAGCAAAGTCTAGAGTGTCCAGACGGTCGAAGTTGAAGTGGTGTATGATTTGAATCTTTTCCCACGACGAATCTAGGAACCCACTCACAGGTAAGCTCTTAAGTACCCTTAGGAAAGGGTTGGGACGATTCAGGGGTCCCTCCCTGAGGAGGGGCTGGACAGTGGGGAAGATACTCCAATGTCCTTTGTCCAGTTTCACGCCAGAGCGGGAGCCAACGGCTCCTTGAACTGGAGTTTGCAAGGAGGGCACCAAATATGCCTTTCAAGCCATCTCAGTGGTGCTGGCAAGCGCTCCCACCCTGCCCCAATACACTAAACCCTGTCTGGGAGGTGTTCACACCTCCCTGTGACAGGATATCTTTGTTCTGCCTTCCCCTGCTCCAGCTTGGCTCAGCAGCAGGAGGGCAGAAACATGTCTCTGGTCGGCAGCAGCCCTAGCTTGCTGTCCGGTTCTGGAAGATTGGTATCGGGAGCACTGAGGTCCTCCGGGAGGAGCTTTACAGTGCATGGAATCATACTTCTTACACCGTTTATGGTGTGGTATGATTCCAACATGTATGTTACCAAACATGACCGGGTTCGTTACAGCCAGTTTAGAGATGGTCATCGCGTAATGATGCACGGCCAGTCTATATGTTATAATGGCTGATGCACTTACAACCCGGGAGAATGGACTCCGAAGGTTGTACGGGTGCCTGGCTCATGCAGGGCACTCTCACACTTAGGACCAGCACCCTGCCTTCAGGATTGAAAGGCATGCCTTAGGGGTGACTTATAGGTTTTAAGTGTAGTGACCTCAGATATAGGGAAACCTTTATCTGTTGTAAGTGGTGCTAGCACCAGCTTACACAGGCTACAATGGTAGGTCTGTAGTCGCAATTTGAGTGGTCTCTCATGGGTGGCATAATACATGCTTCAGCCCACGGGGGAACCCTGGTGTACCTATGTCCTGGGTACCTTCAGTACCATATACTAGGGACTTATAAGAGTACCCCAGTAGCCAATCTGGAGTGTACCTAAGTACTCACCATGTCCAGTTTAGGGAAGAAGCATAGAGACTGGGGTCCTGATTAGCAGGATCCCAGTCAGACTAGTCAGAAAAACATAATGGCACCAGCAAAAAGTGGGGGTGGCCATGAAAGCAGATCCTACTTTTCTACACGCGTAATCCACAAAATAAGGTTTGAGGAAGAGACAAGAATAAGAGTAGAGCATGAACAGAAATAGGTGGTGTAGGAGGCAAAATCAGTGAGAAAAGATTAGTGTTCAGGGGAATGAAAATGGAGAGAATATGTAAATGAGGCAGAGCCAATGAAAAAAGTTATAAGGCTGGGGGACAGATGAGCAGAGAAGGTAGTGTATGGATAAAATTCATGGCTATAAGAGAGACAGAACCAGCAAGAGTACATAAGCAGAGGGGATAAGAGAAGTGGATGGAAGAGAGAAGACCCACCAAGAGATAGTAAGAGGTTGGATGAAGAGCGAGAGAGGAGGGGAAGGTAGGTGTTCGATGTGCAGAACCAGCAAGAGAAAGTTAAAGGCTTGGTGAGAAATTAGACATTAAGAGTAGATCAGGGAGGCAGAGTCCGATGTAAGAAGGGCAAAATCAGCAAGAGGAGAGAGGGAAGGAGAAAGGGGAGAGATGTATGTAACGGGTCAGGAGCAGCAAGAGAAGATAGAAGGAAAGGGGAGAAGGAAAAGGCATAGCTGTATTTAGGATGGCAGAACCAGCAGAGAAGATAAAGACTGGGTGGAGAGGTGGATTTAAGAGGGGCAGAATCATCAAGCGAATATGAGAGCCAAGGTGGAAAGATGAGAGGTTACGAGTAGAGCATGGAGGTAGTAGGGTCAAGATGGATGTAAGAGTGGCAGAGCCAGAGAGAAAAGGTAAGAGGATTGGGGAAAGATGAGACGTTAAGAGGAGAGCATGCAGAGCGAGGTGGATGTAAGAGGGCCTGAACCAGCAAGAGAAGAAAATAGGCTGAGCAAGAGGTGAGGTAAAAAGTAAAGCAGAGAGGTGGATGTAAGTGGGCAGAATCAGCCAAAAAAAAGTAGGAGGCTGGAGGAGAGGTAAAAGTGACTTTGAACTAGCATGTATGTGCTGCTAAGTACATTGAGCCTTCTGCCAAAGTTTGCAATTACCTGTCTCTTTATTTTCCGAGTAGAAAATTTGGCTTGGATTTGCGATGTGTGTCATCCTTCACAAAGGTTTGTGATCTTGAACCATCCTCAACATGTCTGCGGAATTATAGCCTGCTCTCTGTGTACTCTTACTCCTCTTGACCTTTTGGGACCCTTTCCTCCCCATTTCATGAATGGACATCTAAAGATCATAGCCCCTGCCCTGACCTCCATTTGCAATATCGCCCTTGCCTCGTCATCTGTCCCTACCAATGTAGAAAAAAAAAAACCTAAAAAGCTGCATTTGTTCCTCTGTTCAAAAATCCTTCAGCAGGTTCAAAGTTTCTCAGTATCTTCTAACATCTCTTTGCTGCCTTTTTCTGAAAACTTCTTGAAAAATAACCCCTTGTCTGTCTAAACCATCTTCCTTCATGTACAAAGAAATTGTTGTCCAAGACAAGGGTTATAAAGTCCATTAGCATAGCATTGTGTACACTAAAGGTTGCACTTCTTGTGTCCAGAAAACATTGGACTGCTTCCAAACCTTTGTCTCTAGGAATACACCTATATAGTGAACTGACATCCAACGTAACCAATAAATTGCCCTCTGACCATTCAAAATCCTCAACCTTACTGAGCAGGTCCTTTGTATCCTTGAGGTACGATGGTAAGTTAAGAACCAAGGGCTGGAGATACAAATCAATGTACTCCGACAGTTTCTCAGTAGGAGCCCCAATTCCGGAGATGATAGGTCTCCCTGGTGGGAATTGTAGGCCCTTATGTACTTTTGGCAAGGCATACAAACATGGTGCAGTGGGTGTGGGATTAAATAGATACCTACATTCAGCTTTCTGTTATACTGGCCTGTTGGTTCCAAAATGACAGTTTTTTCTCAATAAGGGAAGTCACTTCTAGCGGATTGTGTGATATTATCTCATATGCAGAGTGATCTGCCAATTGGCGGTCGATCTCCTTAATATAGTCCACTCTATTCATGAGGACTATATTTCCGGCCTTATCGGCTGCCTTAATCACTAGCTCTTGGTTCTTAGATAAGGTGAGAAGTGCCTCTCTTTCTTCCTTACTGATGTTGTGTTTGACAAATTTGCGTTTATTCTGATAATCATTTTCGAGTTTGTATAATTCCCTAGTAACTTTTTGATAGAACACATCAATCACATTATCAGTAGATAAGTTTGGAGTAAATTTGGATCGAACTCTCAGACCACTATTGATGTCTATGTCTGTACTGATGTTGAGATCTTGTAAGATCTGTACAATGGTTTGAGCATCCCTCTCACTTTCCTCCAACGACAGAAGAAGTTGAATATCCCTAACATCTTTAACAGTCATGGAGCACTTAGGTGGAGAACTATTGGCCACAAAGTCTTTTTCATTTCTATTGGCAATTTTTTTTTTCAATTTAAGATTACGTATGAATCTAAACAGTCCAATGTGCAAATCAGTAAAGTTAGGCAATGAAGCAGGACAGAAACCAAGGCCCTTGCTTAGTATTTTTATTTCATTTTCACTCAAGTCATAATCTGACAAATTTATAACATTCACATTGTTAACCGATGAATTTACTTTTTCACCTATCGTCTATTTGGTGGTGGATTCCCATTCTTTTCATCTATGTATCGTGTTTTGGTGTAGATTCCAATTTCTACTGCTTCATTAGCAGTACACACACTTTCTTTTTTGGTTTTTCATATGCTTTTTGTTCTGGGACTGAGGATTTCTGTCCTCAGAATATGGTTGCTTTTCTATTTTTACACGTGGATGGTATAGGGCGAAGGGTCTATTACCTTTTGTATCTGTTTTAGGCACACAGCATGGAGTTTCTTGTATGACAATAATTGTAGGTGTTCTTTCTTTTGTTTATTTTTAGATTGTTGTAGCCAAATGGTAATAAGGTTTAAAGTATCATCTTCACCTTATTTGCAATTGGCTTTCATTCCATTTTTAATATGTATATAGGGATATGGTTTTTGATACAACTGTTTTTAACTGCAGTTTATTAATTGTTTGCAGCCTTGAGAAAGTCCTTTTGGACGAAACACGTGTCGGCTGTTCTGTTCAGAAATTTGATTTGGATATGAAATAAAGGATTTACCAAGGAAAAACACATTTTGGATCTATGGACTTCTTTTTATACATATCTGGTTATCTAAAATCTGGATGTACAACTTTTGGACTGTTTAGTGTGCCTCGGCAGTGTGTGCATTGTGGACATCTAAAGATCATAGCCCCTGCCCTGACCTCCATTTGCAATATCGCCCTTGCCTCGTCATCTGTCCCTACCAATGTAGAAAAAAAAAAACTAAAAAGCTGCATTTGTTCCTCTGTTCAAAAATCCTTCAGCAGGTTCAAAGTTTCTCAGTATCTTCTAACATCTCTTGGCTGCCTTTTTCTGAAAACTTCTTGAAAAATAAGTCAACTCTCAAATCTCTTTCATAGAAACTAATTTACTTATTGATCGCTTGCCAGTTGGATTCTGACCTCTCCATGGGTGGGAAGTAGCATTTCTTACTGTGTCAGTTTGTGCCTGATTCTTGATCAGGAAGGCAGAGCAGCCTTCATATTACTAAATTATAGTGTCACATTTATCAGTTTCCCATCTGGTGCTTTTGAATCAACTGGAACAACCTGGAATTCAAGGTATTCCCCTGGCGTCGCTTTAGCTCTATCCTTTCTGAGAGGCCTGGTCTCTAACCAAGAAAATATTTTGGACTTGCATGCAATCAGTTGCTTTTTGGATAAAGACAAATTCATTAAAACTATATAGCGAAACATCTGCATCTGTAAGGGGCCTAGTACCATATACACTGCTCTTTGGTGGCTTATGGAGCTGGGCCAATCAACCACCATGGTTGCATCAACAACAAAATCTTGGATTGTTTTTCCAACGTCTTCGCTCCTTGTCTGGACAAACAGTGTGTTATCTACTTCATCCATATGCAACATAAAATCCTGCATTTTCACCCATCACTACCGCAAGACTGTTGTACAGTCAATTATCTTCTCACAACCAGATTATGCAAGTGCTCCCGGTCTTGAACTTCCCACCTTTTGCATTTGGTACCCTTCAGATCATTAAGAACAGTGATAGGATTCTCATCTGAGGCTGCCCTAGATGTTGTAGCATTTCTATTTATCTTTCTGCTGATTCCAGCTACCAAACCATCTATCCATTTGTCATTGTGCACTGCATAAAAGGGAACTCTCATTCCTCAGCACTATATTATTCCTTCTGTTTATTCCAGAATCCTACGCTTTGTAACAGCCATGCTCCTGTGCCATCCTAAAATTAAGAGGAAACATATTGGAGGTAGATCCTTCTCCTTTCTAGCTGCACAGGACTGGAAATGTCTCAGTCTTGAGCTATTGTGCATCTTAAATATTCTGGGGGAAAACATAAAACTGGCCTTTCCATACATTAGTATAGCCTGTACCTTTTCCTTGGAAATCCCTTAGCGCCAGGATACCCTCTTGGTGTGGTATTTTCATTCATCTCTTTCAATAGAACAATAACTAAAGAAATTTGCGGGGGCGGAGCTTGCCACGAACCAAAATGGCTGCAGAGTAAAAAGCTCCGGCAACCGCCCGAACAATACTGCAGGAATCTGCCATTAATCCAGGCCACAATCGGAGCATCTGGGCTATGTAAGAACGCCTAACCGAAGCGCATGCCATAACTGAAGCGCGGACCAAAATCGTGCCTGGCATACCTGTTTCCCAGACTGCAGAAGGACGCGGCTTAGTGCAGCCCGCGGGAGGATCTCAGCGGATACGCGAGAGCGCTGGGCAGGATGAGCCGCGAACGCCGATCTGGGGGCCGCGGGCCTGTGGGCCTGCTATCCAGAGGTACGCCAGCACCAGAGAAACCCCTGCGATACACACGGCACATAAGTGCTGTACGGCGGAAAACGGCCTCTCAGGCCGCTACTGGGACTGAGATCAGCCCGTACCGGCCGAGATGCGGCGGAAGCTGTGCGGCGGCCGGAGGTGAGCCCCCAGGGGGTAACGCAACAATCGGAGGCTGTGACAGCGTGAGAAGACATAGCGGATTGCAAGACTGCGCGCTAGAAGGGACTGTTAACTAGGCCTGATTGTCTGGGACTGCACGCTGATACGAGCTGCTGAGCGGGTGAACCTGGGGCCTATTACATATCAGGAAGCGGCGGTGAGAGCCCAAGACGGCAAGGGCAGCAAATAAAGAAAGTGGAGCTGGGGAGGCCGCATGAAAATAAGCATACCACGTGAAGAGAGTGCTGCAGGCCCCGGCCGGTGAGTGGTATGCGCGACGGCCCTCTTAGATTACAAGGCCAGCATATAGTGTTACTAGCCCCTGTAAGCGCGAGATACGAGCTACCATGACCCCTGGACAGTGGAGTGTGGTGTGAATAACCGGTAGCGTAGCGAATTTGGGAGGCTCATTGCAGTGGGCCTGGTGCTGGCGTGGCAACACACGGAGAGGCAGCATGAGGAAAACTGATAAACTTTGAGAAGCAAAGGACAGCGGGGACTCGCGAAGAAGACATGAACCCCAATCAGACAGAACAGGATAGCTAAGCCGCCGCGTCAAGAGAAGACCTTAAACAAATACTAGCTGCAATGCAGCAGAGTCTGACATCTATAGATGGGAAGATAGACTCGCTGGCGTACAGGATGGACCGCATGTCGGAGAGAGTAGATAAACACGTTGAAAGCTTTGATATGGTGGAGCGTAGGGTGTCTGAAGCGGAGGACACGCAGACGGAAGCTTGTACAGGGCAGAAGCAAATGGGTAAAACGCTGGCGATGTTGCGAGACCAGGCTGAGGATTTAGAAGCGCGCTCAAGGCGCAACAATGTGCGAATTTTAGGCCTACCTGAAACCACAAAAACAGGAAATATGGAGCTGTTTGTAGAGCAGCTGCTAGTGACATTGCTGGGTCGCGAAACATTTTCTACGGTGTTTGTGGTGGAGCGGGCACACTGCTCGCTGGCTCCTAGGCCGCCTCCAGGGGCCCCTCCGCGGCCAGTGGTGGTTAGATTGTTAAACTATAGGGACAGAGATGCTGCTCTACGAAAGGCCAGTGAGGTATGTGAACTAAAATATGAGGGATCGGAACTCGCCTTGTTTCCCGATTTTACGCCGCAAGTATAGGAGGCACGTAGGCAGTTTGCGCCTATGAAATGGAAACTGCGCGAATTGCATGTGGAATATTCCATGTTATACCCTGCTAGATTACGAGTAACATTGGATGGCAAAACAAAAATATACAGTGACCCGCAGGGACTGCATCAAGAACTGAAAAAGCGCAGTACGGAGACCCAGAAGAAATCCACTCCGAAGACCGTGGACAGTGAAGCAGGAGAACAAAGAGATTCAGAATGAGTAAGGCTGGGGCGGCGCAACAATTTAGAACTTTGCTGCAATAAAATGTAACGGCGCTCAAGACTAGTTAGGGGTCAATTAACAAAGAATACTAGTTTTTGGAAAACTGAGAAAGGTGGATAGTAACAATGATAGACTGCTGCATGATAATAGGATACACTAGGCTTAATGGGAATGTACAGCTCAGAAGGACACTGATGTAAGCAGCGAGAAACAAGAATACCTGGATTAAGTGATTAACCGGGCGAGGGAGGGCCACTGGGAGGTATCTAGTGGACGGCAATCACTGCCCTAGAGTGTAATACACAGTTAACATGTTTGTTGTTGGGGGGGATAGGGGTTAATCACTTGAAGTTTAGCCAAGACACAGGAAGTAAGCCTTGGCGTGGGTGGGTAAACAGTTTGTCAGCAAGCAGAATTTGTAATTGCAACGAGCAGAAATACAGTTCAGATAAGAGGATGGATTATGTAGACGGCACAAATGAGGACAGGGAAATAGGTAATTGCCGCTGATCCAGTCACCAACACCAGGAGACACTTTAAGTTCCTGACATGGAACGTCAGATGTCTAAATGACCATAGGAAAATTCGTAAAATTGTTGCTTATTTAGAGCGACATCACATAGATGTGGCTATACTTCAGGAGACCCATCTCCCACAGGGCACTGGCGTGTTGACATGTAGGAGGATGAGAGGTAAATGCATAGCCTAGGGGTATACGTCCCATGCAAGTGGGGTGTTGGTGTGGGTAAGCAGGAACTCTGGGTTGAAAATAAGCAAGATTGAGGCAGATAAAGGTGGTAGGTTCGTTATAGCTAAATGTTATAAAGAGAATTTTGAGCTGTTATTGGTCAGAATATATGGGCCAAATCATGACGACCCTCAATTTTATCAATCATTACACTACAAAATAGCACCATACTCCGCTATGCCTCAATTATGGGGCAGAGAATTTAACTGCATACAAGATCCAGACCTGGCTAGGTCAAAAGGTCCCCCGAGACAACCCTCTAGGGCAGCCAAAACTATGGCGGCTATAGCAGGTGCGGAGGACCTTGCAGATGTATGGAGATTTAACTCACCTATGGGCAGAGAATACACGCATTATTCCTCAGCGCACGACACCCACACTAGAATAGACTACTGGTTTGCATCGAGAGAACTCTTACCTAGTATCAGTTACTGCTCCCATATGGCACGTACACTTTCAGATCACTCTCCAGTCATGATAACTATGACAATAGACGATATACGACAGAGAGAATGCACCTGCCGCTTTGCACAGTATTCGCTGTTAGATCCGGTGTTTCGTAAAGAGCTGGGCGAGGTAATAGATGAGTTTTTTGCTACGAATTTGGGTAGTGTACCTCCTATGTGCACAATATGGGAGACATTTAAAGTTTATATTAGAGAAATGGTTATAGCCAAACACGCTGGGGGCCTTAGGGCGATCAGAGCGCAATTGCAGAGAGTGGAGAGGAAACTGGACACACTGGAAAAACGGCATCGAGAAACAGGGGACCCCAAAATACTAGCTCAAATACGAGAGCAGATAGACGAATATAATGAGCTAGCATCTGCAGAGGTTAAACATCTAGGCAAATACGCCACGGTACGGATATATGCAGAGGGAGAAAGGCCCAGCTCAGCCCTAGCCAAACTCACAAAGCCTCCTAGGGGAGAAAATGAGAACACAAATACATACAGGAGCTGGCGACTTAGTAGGGAAGACGTCACAGATAGTAGAGGTCTTTTGCGATTATTATAAAAACCTATACGCTACACGGGAACCCCGCGCAGTTGGGTCCGATGAGGACTATCTGACCCATATTGCAATGAAATGGCTTGAAAACTCGGACAGGGAAAGATTAATGTCACCACTCCGTCCAACTGAAATAGCAGCAGCATTAAACGATATGCCGAATGCTAAAGCGCCAGGCTTGGATGGACTGACGGTGGCCTTTTATAAGGCATATAAAGACCAATTGGTTCCCCACCTAATGAACCTGTATGAGGAAATGGCCAAGGAGGGCACTATGCCTCCAACCATGCGTGAGGCTATATTGATTACTATCCTTAAGCCTGAGAAGCAACCAGACCACTGCTCGTCATATAGACCCCTATCCCTGCTTAACACGGATGCAAAATTGTACGCTAAGATTCTGGCGAATAGACCGGCTCCTCTGGTACTGAAATTGATTGGGCCGGAGCAAACTGGGTTCGTCCCTGGACGATCGCCGTCGTGCAATTTAAGAACCTTTTTTGGTACAGTGGCCCGCATAGACCGCAAGATTAAGGCAGCAGCCATCTTTATAGACATAGAGAAGGCTTTTGACTCTGTAGAATGGCGTTTTCTTTATGTAGTCCTCTGTAAGATGGGAGTGGGAGATATTTTCCTCAAGGTTATTCAGGTGTTATACACTAACCCTATAGCGCGCGTTAGGATAAATGGAGTTCTTTCCCCTGCTATTAATATCACGAGAGGTACCAGACAGGGGTGCCCGCTTTCCCCACTACTGTATGCACTGGTGGCGGAACCACTAGCGTGTGTCATGCAGGAGTACCATGCACACAGGGGTATTAGATCTCTGCAGTACAACTTAGTCATAGCGGCATACGCGGATGATACATTGTTGTACATACGTAATCCGGAGCAAAATCTGAACCCAATGATAGAGGAGGTGACGCTATTCGGACAACACTCTGGCCTGAAGATTAACTGGCACAAATCAACGATGTTCCCATTCACCGTGGCGACTGCGCATATTAGCACAGATTACCCCATAGAATGGACCACCAAGGCGGTGCGTTACCTGTCGATACAGGTGCATACTGACCCTGACATAATATTGCGTGAAAATTACAGCTGTGCAATACAGAAATTAAAAGAATCTATTGACAAGTGGATAAGGCTTCCACTGTCCCTATTGGGTCGCATAGCCATAATGAAAATGATAGTGCTGCCTCGATTTCTGTTCCTGTTTCTCAACATCCCCATTGTACTACCTAAATCCTTTTTTCAAACTCTCAAAACCCTAATGATACGGTTAGCTTGGGCGGGGAAGAGCCCCAGAGTCAAATGGGACACTCTAACACAAACACACGCAGACGGCGGATTAAACGCTCCAGATCTAGAGAGGTATTACAGGGCGGCTCAAGTGTTGCATGCTCACTACTGGCTCCATGGCCCCAGGGACTTGCCCCACTTGCACATCGAACGGAATGCTGTTAATCCTAGTCCACTGCTGAGAATGTTAACAGACGGTGTCAAGGACACTCCACATACAATAGATCCAATAGCCTGCACAAAAACCCAATTGCAAAACATAGCTAGGTCGCAGCGGATCGCGCTCATGTACACCCCTAAATGGCCTGTAGAGTGGTGCAGTTGGCTACCGATGGGAGAGGACAAGGCAGTAATGCTAACACTTCGTAAATTAAAAATCAAACATATAGGGGATTTCTTCCATGCAGAGGTGTTAAAAACGTGGGAGCAAGTTTTAACAAGCGATCCCCAAATTTCGGCTCTAGACGCATACAACTATTATAGAATTCGACAAGCTATGCGCAACGTTTTAGGGGAAGGGTTGGAAGAGCCACTTAAAATGAAGATACTAACGTACATACTTCAGGCTACCTCCCCGCAGCTCGGAGTCGCGGTGCTATATGCACTCAGCCGGGCGCCTAAGGCATCAGATCAGTCTAAAACACAGATGGAATGGCAAGCAGACCTGGGCATAGACATTACAGACGAGCAGTGGGCTAAATGTTACGCCAATACAAGATCCATTTCAAAGAACGGGAGACACAAACTGATACATTATAAATATCTCCACAGGGTATACTACACACCTGCCAGATTACATAAGTATTTTAACAAGAAAGGGAGTTGGGCCCTAAACCACACCCACACTGGGCCTCATCAATAGTTGCAAACAACAAATTGTCTGGGTGTGTCCTTGATTTGTTCTCGTCGGAGAGAAGTTGCCCCAGCTGAAGTCTCCAGAACCAGGAACCTGACTGAATTGATATTCTCCAGACACACTACGAGTCTCCCTGTGATGCCTGTATAAACAAAGGGCATCACAATGTGAAATCCTTTTGCAGCTTCCCTCCCTGTTAACTGTTTCTAACCAGTGAGCTCAAGACTCGAAGAAACTCGTACAATAAGAGGACACATGCGCCCCCACCGGGTCCATACTGTTGTGTTTACTTCACAATTTTGAAGGTGCTTGACCCAGTCCCGGTCCTGAGGAGGAACCCTCAAAGAAATTCGGGGTTCTGAAACACGTTGACCCTACTCAGCTAGTCATAACTCTAAAACTTAGTCACTCAATCAAATAGTAGGCAAACAGGGCAATCTGCCTGTTGCAATTGGCTTACACGACTAGCTGTTGTTGGCAGGCTGCAGTTTTTGAAATTGAAAGTTGTTTGCGCCGCCACATTTTTCCTGTATAATCAAAGGACTGGTCACCTCAATTTGCTTGTAATATTTTGCACTTTGTTTGTAATTTTTTGTGTTGTTCCATTTGCTATTCATGTTGTATGTATTCTTTCGCATTTTCTCAAATTCGTTGTTTTTCTTGGTTGTGATCTAAAAGAATGAATGTTTACGCTTAAAAGTGATTAATCCAGAAAAGTGTAATAAATACACGAAACCACTTGAGCAGTTAAGGTGGTTTTTGTACAAATGTTGTTCTTTTGAAAGCACACACCCAGACAATTTGTTGTTTACAGATTACATAAATATGGCTTACTTGATGATGACGTGTCTCAAAGGTGTGGGGCGGCGAATGCAGGGTTTATACATCTGGCGTGGGAATGCCCAGGGATACGAGAATACTGGAAGGAGGTTTATGCTATCCTAACGCAGATGTTGGGAAATTCGAACCCAGAGACACCGCTGGTCGCCCTACTTGAGTACGACAAAGAAATCTCCAAAGCGGATCGTAAATTAGTGGCCATTAGCCTCCTTTTAGCCAAAAGGAGGATAGCTATGAGATGGCTACGGGGCCCATTACGAAAAGCCACGGATTGGGTCACAGACCTAGCATACTGCTCCACACACTCAGATAATTATAACGCCCTTCTTGCAGAAAGATGTAGGCCCAAAGACATCTGGGGTCCATACAGGGAATATATGGTACGTAGAACTGCTGAAGAAGAGGAAGCAGTAGTTCAGGACACAACCGATGGGGATGGCGACATGCCAGATGCATTGGACAGCAACTAAGCATTTTAAATGGAACGGATAGTGTGTCTAAATAGCATATGCGTAAAATGGGAAAGTTTCCTTCTGTATAAGAAGGAAGGAATATAGGGGACTTAACATTTAAAATGAACTGTCTGCACATGACATGTTACCTATGATAAGGTTATTTCTGTAACTGTAAAATATTTGAGTGTAATTGTTCTGCTTGTCTGGCTGTAAGAAACAAAAAGTCTTAAATAAAGCTTAAAATAAAAAAACTAAAGAAATTTGCATTATCTGCACAATTTGGTGTAATTTAACAAAACACCCTGAGGAAAGGGGAAGGTAAAGAAGTCCAAATATCTTGTAAAAGTAGTTTGAAGGCCTATTAGGTATCTGCTCCAGCGTGTTTTAAAGTTTATTATTTGTCACTCACTGTCCAAGAAACTAAAGCCATATATACTACACACTAGTTATCCTGTCCAAAAGAGTATTAAAATACATTTACCAGGCTGCTGCACAGGGTCTGTCTGGTCATGCTCCCAAAGATAGCCTGATCACTGTAAAGTGCAGAATGACTATGGGTAGGCCTGGGCAAGCACAAGATGACGTGCGCCTCTTCCCCCCAACAAATGATCCCAAACCTCAAGGAGTAACGTGAGGCCTGTGGAAATTGCTGCTTTTCAGCAGTACAGTTGGAATTAGCCTTACTTTGGAGGTGAGAAGAAGGGGCAGTGTACAGGAAAAGGAGGCTGCAGAAGTAAGCTGACTGAGGAGTGAGTGCCTCATTCCATAGAGTACATCTTCACACATGGAGTGATTAACCAGTCACTGAGCCTAGGTGAGTGGGTGGTCAGTAGTTTTAGGAAGGCAAATCATGTATTGGCAATAGGAAGGACCAAAAGTGTTTGATTAGGTAGTAATTTATGGATGATGGACATGGTCTTTCAAGGTTCTTGTATTCAGTTATCTCTTTAACCAAGAGCCAGTGGATTTACCTGAGGGTAGGTGCAATTTGGTTGTTACTTCTTAGGCTAAATTTGAGTCAAGCGACATGTCTGGACCCTTCGCAATTTGGCAAGTGTCTTCTCATTTATTAAGGATATGTGACTTCAAATGTGACATAAAATCTTTAAAAATGCAAATCTCAGGGATTCTCAGGGATTATGGGAGATTTATTTTGAAAGTCAAACACCACCACCCCAACCTATTCCACATTGCTAGATTTCATTTCCTTGTAAGGGAAAACTGCACTGAGTCTGCTTTAATAAATCCCTCTTGTTTTGTTGCTTTAATTTACTACTTGTCTGTTGAGTGACTGGCTCCCATTGTAGCTTTTGGCAGTTTTTTCCCTTTCTACTCATTATTGTCCCTATTTAGGCAGCTCATCTTTATATCTTTAAGTTAGTTCAGCTCTTTTCATCTCTTAAAAATGAAGTTTGAGAAAAGTTGCTGGGTTTAGGCATTCAGTTTGAGGGAATGGTCCAGCTTTTGGTGCTCCTGCCACCCAACCTGTGTATGTTATCTGTGCCATCTCATCCTCTTATTTTCTTTAATAAGTGCTTTCTGTTATATACTGGAGCATTTGCATGTCACTCACCCGAACCAGCATGGATCCCTTTGTGTTGAGGCCCATGCCTGCTAAAACCAAATGCCTAAGCCTTGAACTTCACTGGTGCAACTGGAGTATCGGGGAGTCACGTGAAGATCCACTGTATAGCTATGGGACAGTCTGTCTTAGAATTTTAATCATGCACTTATATGGAAACATTGGTTTTGGGGAGATATAAGCCTAGCTTTTCAACCCAGTTTGACGTGTTGTATTTCCACATAATAGAGCTTTAAAATAGTTGCACTTATTTCATAAAGGCTATTATTTGTATTTGTAGCCATCTCCGTGATATCCACATTAGAGAAGTAGCTTCTTGCAAAGCTACTTCAACAGTGCCAGAAAATGATTGGTCAGTTGACACTTCCTATGATGTCACTTGCTGTGATACTACATCTTATGCTAATTAGAGGGGCCTCGCATGTTCCTATCCTGCCCAGGGCCCCACAAATCCTAGGACCAGTCCTGTATTTACCTGTATGGTGGGCGTCAGTCCAAACTGACGCCCACAATACATGGTGTTGATTTTGACATAAAACCTATAAAAATTATTTATTAAAGTATATTTTTCTAAGGTTTCATCAGGGCGATGCACTCAATTTTGGAATCCAATGTTCCTCTGAGCCTGGTGTTGGGAAGGATCCACTTAATGATCCAGTGTAATCTCGGAGCGACCGTACTTTAAAGACGGGCGTCTTCCTGATCATTCGACTGAGGCAATTGGTGTAATATCGAAAATACAAATACCTGCAATCTAGCAATCTAATCTGCTTCAGTAATTACTGGTCTAACCCACAAACTCAAAAAGAGGGCAGTGTGGATGGCTCTCATGGGGTTAAAAGTTCCCGGCCCTACATCAAAGCGCTTAGTGAAATGAGTGAAAAAGTGCACCTCCAGCAACTACAATTGACCTAGCCCTAAGAAGTTACTATTTACTGTGTGGAGAGGGGGGGTTAGTTGTGAACTACTTACAGACAAAAGAAAGGCGTCACTAAATCAACCGAGAAACACAAGATTGCGTATTTTAACTTGGAGTTTCAACATCCTTTCGGTAGTAGCATATGATAAAATAGCATTTAAAAGCGCCTTAGTGGATGTCCTTTTAGAATCCTACAAGGCTGTCACCCCGTGCAGCGGAGCCAGTTTCATCTAAGGTACTGTAGCTTTGCACTCTAGTTCCCGCAGAGAACACCAGGTAATTATTTTCTTTACTGTAACCAAATCGAACGAGTCTTTTACAGGCTTTCTGACGCTGGTAGTCCTCGTTTTCCACGTACAAATTAAACTATCCGAGCTTAGTGGACATAAGTTGAATTCACAAACCTTACATGGAGCCCCCAAGATTCTCGGTTTGGATGAGGTCTCTTGCTTTCCTTACCAGGGGAATGCGCTACATAAGTTGGAATGCTTTGTAGGAAAGGCTCGGAGGGATGTATGGCTGCATCCATTATGGCCAATCTTTGGTAGTTTCTGTTTCCATACATTATAGATGTAGAGCTGTTCATCGAGAGAGGCATCTCGGACAAGATGGACACGCTACATGTATTGCGCTGTTGTGAAAAGGCTCTTAACAGTACCTTTCCACACCAAATGTTAATATTTTGTGCTTTTAGTCGAGTATGACTTATAGCATCCTTGATGATATTTCAATTTATCAAGAATATCCCTGCCCTCTTTGCTTCAGAACAGATAATAGGATAACAGGTTTCTTGATAATGGGCACACCAGCCCGCGTCTTCTTAGCTAAATGCAGTGTGAGCTAAATTAAAAGGACTACTCATTGAACCCATACATATAAGTCAAATTAAATTCCTGTTTACAATCACTGTATGGCTTGTATATGGAGCCATAATATGCTTGTTCCTAGCCAATTATCCGTATTGTCTGCTTGCATCATATTGGCAAACTATCTATGCCGCTGATGAAGCAACATTTTTAAGTTATCTGTATTCCACATTCCGGCCAATTGAAGAATGGGTGTGTCATTTCGGACACATTGCTGGCTACAAACATAACAATGCAAAAAGGGCTTTTTTTCTGGCTGACAGTCTTGTCCTGGTAGGACTCCAGTTGCCTTGAGTGTGAATTATTTCAATGTCACCATTACGCCGAATGTGTCTCAGGTATTTCTGTCTTAATTATAGCGCAAATTTGAGGAAATGTGTGTGTTTGATGAACTTCGCCACTTCACCCATCTCTTTACCATGTTGAGGAATATGACTAGGAATGACCACCCTCCGTATGTTTCTTTATCTTTTCAGAGCTTTGCCTCTGTACGTAAGACCATATTTGTTTAGAAAGTTCCACTATAGCGACTCATCTATTATTTGAGGGCTTTGAGGAAAAAAAAAGGCTTCTTGAAACTCCATTTAGTAAACAAGCATTGGCAAAGCCATTAGGCCTCGCCTATGAGAGTTATTGGCTTTGCCAATGTTTTGTAGCCATGCTGTATAGTAGCACAGATGCTTTGCAGTGTGGCTAAAACTAATTTATAACAACAAAAGCCCCACAATGAAGCCAGAGCTAACAAACTTTTTTTTTTAAAGGGCATTAGCGCTGGATGCATCATTGTCCTTTTTTAAATTATTTTCAGCCACACTGCTTTACAGCATGGCTACAAATCATTGCCAAAGTCAGCAATGCCCATGCTATACAGCATATAAGAAAAAATAAAAGTGGTTCTTCAATCACAGTGTGGTTAGCGGAAGGTCCGCATTCAAGCTGTATCAACCAGTACGTGGTACATGCTACAGCCGAAAGAAGAGGAAGTGAAGACGACACGTGCTGGCCAATTAATAGGCAGAAAATAAGAGTGACCATCAAGCCAACGAATGTTAAATATCTGATAGAGACAATTAGTTATAGATTCCTTACCTTAGAATTACCCCCAGGCATCAGACTGGATCCGGAGAATTTTTCGCCAGCACTGCGCGTCGAAAGGCGGCGTCGGTCAGCTCCGCGTACGTCGTTGGCATCGTCATCGCCGGGATGACGTCGCAGAAGCTACTTAGACGCCGCCCTCGTGCACTGACGTCAGTTCTTTCTTTTTCCGCGCCAGCCAGCGCAGATCCGGAGAGAGCGGTACCTCCAGTCACTTTTTGACTGACTTTTTGCCGACTTTTGTCGACGTCGTTTTTGAGTCTTTGACTCCTGGTGCATGTCAGGGATGCCTGGTTTCAAGGCTTGCGGTTCCTGCCGACGCTTGATGTCGGTGACGGATCCGCACCATGTGTGCCTGTTCTGTTTGGAACCCGACCACGACTCCAAGTCGTGTTCCGACTGCCGGACCATTAATCGGAAGTCTTTGCGGGAGCAGTCCCGAAAGCTTCTCGTGGCATGGCAGTACGCTCCGCGCCGCTCGAGGTCCCGGTCGCGGAGCCGCCGCCACCACCACCACCACCAATCTTCTTCCAAGTCTTCGCACTCCTCCGGTAAGTCGAAGCACAAGAAGAAGTCGAAGAAGCATCGTCGCTCTTCGACTTCTCCCCGTCCGTCGGCCGACACGACTAGGGATGCGGGTGGTGCCCCTCCCGCCGCTCCGCGTGGGGGAGACCGCTGGGTCGACTCCGGGTTTTCCTCCATTTCCGGGACCCGGTGCGACCCCTGCCCAGCTTCGCAGTTTCTACGAAGCGATGTATGACATCTTTGGGCAGCCGAACTCCGCTGGCGTGCATTCGGGCCCCCCGGACTTGGCTGGGGGCCCTGGGCCTTCGACGCTGGTGGCTTCGACCCCGGCACCGCAGGGTCCCCTTGGATCCAGGCCTGGATCCGGATCGGCGCCGGTCGACCTGACTACACCTCCCCCGGCGCCGACTCCACCGGCACCACGTCCGCAGCCGACGCCGGTTGTGTCCCCAGCCGGCGTCGACCCCGGCCTCCACGCCCATCTAGACACGGAGCCGGACCGGCGTTGATGGGTACTTTTGTGCCCCTGTTCTCCCCTGGTCCTTTCAGGCCAGATTGACAACCAGAGGAGGACTGGGAGGGGTCTGGTGACCCTTTGACTGACCAGTTAGGTTACGAACCGGACTGGAGAGAGGAACTGGGGGAAGCCAGTGGTCTGGATACCTCACCAGACCTTTGCATGTTGTCTCCTCCTGCCGTGGCTACGGAGGAGGGAGCATCTTATGCAGTGGTGTTGCGTAGGGCGTCCGAGGCTCTCAACCTTGAGCTTCCTACGGTGGCGGTCAGGACTAACCTCCTGACAGAGGTGCTTCAACCGGCTGCGAGCTCTTCGGAGCCCCTGCTGCCTTTTAATGAAGCCCTAACCAACATCCTTTTGGGCACCTGGTCCAGGCCCAACACAGGGGCTCCTGTGGATTGGATGATTGCCAAACGCCAGCCCCCCCCCTGGCGACCCCACTTTCCTCTCCTAACACCCCACCCCTGAGAGCTTGGTGGTCCAAGCCTCCACGTCAAAAGGCGCATTCCCTAACGCCCCACCTGGTAGGGAATCCAAAAAGCTGGACCACCTTGGGAAGATGTTTTCTTCCTCCAGCTTGCGACTGCGGTCGGTAAACACTGCATGTCTGTTGGGCCGTTACACCCACTCCGTGTGGGATACAGTGGCGCAGGTGCTGCCTCAGTGCCCGGAGGAGGCCCGGGCCATACTCTCCCATGCAGTTGCCGAGGGGAGAGACGCAGCAAAGTTTACCATTCGCTGTGGACTGGACACCACCGACTCGATAGGCAGGACGATTTCCACGTCGGTAGCCCTTCGACGCTACGCCTGGCTGAGGTCGACTGGTTTTTCAGGAGCTGTCCAAGCTACCCTTATTGACATGCCCTTTGATGGCCGTCGCCTGTTTGGCGACAAGGCAGACAACGCGCTAGAGCGCATTAAGAACTCACGGGCTATGGCCAAGTCCTTGTGCCTCTCCACCACCCGCCATGCGCAATCTGCCTTTCGCCCCTTTCGTGGCTACGGAAGGGGTGCCCCGCCACGTCCCGCCCAGGGCCACAGGCTGGCGCAAGCTGTTCAGCCTCTGCGCGGCCGAAGACATGGGAACCACCGTCGTGGGTCTGGGGGCCAGCGCGCGGGCCAGTCCACCACAGCCCCCTCTGCAGCAGCCTCCAAACCCTCCTAGTCTGACCTTTCAGGGCCACCGATCGCCAGTGGGTGGCAGGATTCGCCATCACCTCCCCCACTGGCGCACCATCACGTCACGCAGGTGAGTTTTGCAAATAGTCCAAAGGGGCTACTCCCTCCCCTTCGAGACTTCCCTCCCCCAGCCATGCCACCTCAGTACCATCGCATGTCGGAGGATCATCTGGCCCTTCTCCAACAGGAAGTTGCGGCTCTCTTGGCCAAGGGGGCCATCGAGCGTGTTCCTGCCCCAGAAGTAGGTCGTGGTTGCTACTCCCACTACTTTCTGGTGCCCAAGAAGGACAAAGGCCTGCGTCCTATCTTGAATCTCAGGAACGTCAACCGCTTTCTCCGGAAGGAGAAGTTCAAAATGTTGACACTGGCTCAGGTCCTGTCTGCCTCGACCCTGGATACTGGAGGGTAGCATTGGACTTGCAGGACGCTTATTTTCACATCCCCGTCCTGCCGGCCCACTGGCGTTGCCTGCGGTTCATGGTGGGCCACGAGCACTTTCAGTTTACCGTGCTCCCCTTTGGCCTTACCAGCGCCCCTCGGGTGTTCACGAAAGTGATGGCGGTGGTCGCAGCTCATCTGCGCAGATCAGGGGTTCCAGTCTTCCCCTATCTCGACGACTGGCTGTTGAAGGCGGGCTCGCCCCAGGCTGTCGTCTCCCACCTCCAGACTATGGTCAACCTCCTGCATTCGCTGGGGTTCACCATCAACGTGCCAAAGTCACACCTGACTCCCTCTCAGAAGCTCCTTTTCATCGGAGCGGTTCTGGACACGACGCAGTTTCGGGTTTATCCTCCCGAGCTGCGAGTCCGGGATATTCGGGCTATGATTCCGATCTTTCAGCCCTTATCCCGGGTTTCGGTCAGAATGACACTGAGGCTGCTGGGCCTCATGGCCTCCTGCATCCTGCTGGTAGATCATGCCTGGGCACAGCATCAGGGGAATCTGTTCAGATCTCGGAGGGCACTGCACGTCAATTGCAGTGGTGGCTAACGAACCAGGATTGGGTCAACGGCAGATCCCTCTCCCTTCCCCCAACCAGAGTTCACAGTGGTGACAGATGCATCACTACTGGGATGCGGTGGCCACATGGGAGAGGCGGAGATCAGAGGCCTCTGGTCTCCGGCGGAGTCCAGACTCCACATCAACCTTCTGGAGCTTCAGGCGATTCGTCTTGCACTAAAAGCATTCCTTCCCTCTGTCCGGGGAAGAGTAGTGCAGGTGTTCGAAGACAACACCACCGCCATGTGGTACTGCAACAAACAGGGCGGGGTGGGGTCATGGACCCTTTGTCAAGAGGCCCTCCGTCTCTGGACATGGCTGGAACATCAGGGCATATCCCTGGCAGTTCAACACCTGGCAGGTTCACTGAACGCAGGGGCGGACGAGCTCAGCCGCAGGTGCATGATGGATCACGAATGGCGTCTTCACTCGGAGGTGGTGCAAGGTCTCTTTCAGCAGTGGAGAGCGCCTTGGTTAGATCTATTCGCCACCGAAGAGAACTCGCAATGTCAGCAATTCTGCACGTTGGAATTTCCAAGGCGGCACTCGCTAGGCGACGCTTTTCATCGCGAGTGGAGTTGGGGTCTTCTATACGCCTTTCCGCCTACACCACTTCTGCCCAGAGTGCTGGAGAAGATCAAGCGCGACCGGGCCCAAGTCATCCTTGTGACTCCGGATTGGGCACGAAGAGTCTGGTATCCCGAGCTGTTACACATGGCCATCGATCCTCCGATCCGACTGCCTCTTCGGGAGGATCTTCTGTCGCAGGGGATGGTCCTCCACCCGAACCTGTCCAGTCTCCACCTCCTTGCGTGGCGATTGGGCGGTGACAGTTGATGGCCTTTGACCTTCCTCCCGAAGTCTGTGATGTTATCTTGGCAGCCAGGCGTCCCTCCACTAAGACGGTGTACGCCTGCAGATGGAACAAATTTGTGGCATGGTGCGCAGCAAAGGCTGTGGATCCCCTTTCTGCCCCTCTTTCTGAGGTTCTCTTGTTCCTCTTTTCTTTGGTCCAGCAGGGCTCTGCTCTGGGCACTCTGAAGGGCTACCTCTTGGCCATTTCAGCCTTTCTTAGGCTTCCTGATCAGCCTTCTCTTTTCAAGTCCCCTGTTGTAAATCACTTCCTTAAGGGCATTACTCATCTTTTTCCTCCTGTTCCCTTCGTAATGCCTCAGTGGGACTTAAACTTGGTCCTTACTTACCTTATGTGCGCTCCTTTGAGCCGCTTCATAACTGTCCTCTCAGACTTCTTACTCTCAAGACTGCTTTTCTGGTTGCCATCACCTCTGCTCGCAGGGTGAGTGAGCTCCAAGCTCTTTCTTCAAAACCTCCTTTTCTGGCTGTTCATCCGGACAAGGTCGTCCTGAGGACCAGACCTTCTTTTCTTCCCAAGGTAGTTACTTCTTTTCACATTGGTCAAACCATCACTTTGCCCACCTTCTTTCCCCCCTCCACATCCTTCTAAGGAGGAAGAGAGGCTCCACCGTCTGGATCCAAAACGTGCGCTTTCCTTTTATTTGGATCGCACCAAGCAATTCCGGGTGGATGACCAGCTCTTTGTTGGATACGTGGGCGCCAAAAAAGGTTGGGCCGTGCACAAACAGACCATCTCCAGGTGGGTCGTTTTGTGCATCAAAACTTGCTACTCTTTGGCAAAGAAGGACCCTCCAGTGTGACTGTGTGCCCATTCCACCAGGGCGACAGCAGCTACCACTGCTTTGGGACGGGGAGTCCCCCTCAATGACATCTGTCGGGCAGCTACGTGGGCATCTCTGCACACGTTCACGAAACACTACTGCCTGGACATCCAAGTCCGGAGAGACGGCTTCTTTGGCCGTTCTGTTCTCCAGGACTTTCTGGTGTGAACTTAGTTCGCAGACCCACCTCCGGGGTTGGTATTGCTGGGGTATCTATTCTAAGGTAAGGAATCTATAACTAATTGTCTCTTTCACATGAACAAGTTACTTACCTTCGGTAACAATATATCTGTAAGAGACATAGATTAGTTATAGATTCCTTACCGCCCCACCCATCCTACCCGTTCTGCGAAGTCACTTCTAGGGTCAGGGAATCCCTTTTAGGGCCCTAGTTTTGTGCACCAGTGGTCAGTGTCTTGCATGGCTCTGCGCTTCTGCCGTGGAATGTCGTGTAAAAGAATGGACGTCAGCGCACGAGGGCGGCGTCTAAGTAGCTACCGCGACGTCATCCCGGCGACCACGACGCCAACGACGAACGCGGAGCCGACCGACACCACCTTTCGACTCTCAGGGGTACTGCTGACAAAAAATTCTCCAGATCCAGTCTGACGCCTGGGGGTAATTCTAAGGTAAGGAATCCATAACTAATCTATGTCTCTTACAGATATATCGTTACCGAAGGTAAGTAACTTGTTCATCAGGCGGCTGCAAGCCCCTTGTATTCAATATCCTTAGCAAGCGAGAACTCATGCAGACAAGACCTAAAAAGAAGGTTGTACTTCTCTAGGTAAGTGACTTATGCCGCTGATGCAGGACAACCCTTTTAGCTTTTCTTTTTGGGAACCAGGGGCTGTAGTTTGAATACGGCACACTGTACCACTCTATACTCTCTTAAATCTGTGTGCTGGGCGCAGACTTGGACAGTGCGCCATTTCACATCAAATGTGCTGTTCCCAGTGCAGGCGCTAAACCAGTGTCTGCAAGCCTTGCATTAATTAAATTAAATGCATTAATGAAAGGCGGACCAGCTTTTGAAGTTATCGGTCCGCCTTTCACTGTGACATCATATGTGATTGGTCATGTGGGATAATTCCGTCCTTCATCCATACTCAATGATTCTGATTGTAGAAACTGCAAATTTCCTCCCATTAAAAATGTTCACAACTGTAACTTCTGTTAAATTGTTCTACAAAACTGTCAATGAATATGTTATCCCTTCGTTCTGGTTCTTTACATATTTGCAGTTTTGATTGATACTTTTTCCTACAGATTTCTCAGCTTGAGATTATCTCAGGTACCAGACTGCATCCACAAACATCCAAAATAATTGCTTCTAAGCACCACCAGGCCCCACCAACTACACCTGTGCACAGCCTGCGATCAGGGTATGATGATCTTATATAAGGATGTACCTTGTGGGCTGACATCAGTTGATTATTTTCACATCTCAGCGCAGATCCAGAGCTCCCGTCATTGGTCTTTTTACTGACTTGCAGTTTACCCTAGGTTAGAGTGCCTCTCCCAAGGTGCTGGCTTCAAGCACTTTTTGAGTTGTTGCAAGCAGATCATATTGTTGGACATGCATGGCATCTACATGTGACGTTTAGACTTCAACCACGAGCCAGCAGTTTATAGCAAGTGCGATATCAGGCACCCCAAACCTATCAAGGAAAGGGAGGGCGCTAGGTGGCGCACAACCGCGATGGCCGCACTTCTGTGAGGCTCCGGTAGCTCGGCCACATCATCCTGCATTTCTCCTCTTTAAACCGTGTGAACTTTGCCTTCAAAGCCCGCCGCCTGCAGCGGTTCACTTCCTCCCGCTCCGGTGAGATTTTCGGCTCTCCCGGACCTCTGGTTCGGATCTCCAGACGACATCCTTGTGGCTGCGGGAGGCGAGTGGCGACGTGCTCAGAGCCCTGCGCGGCCGCTGCCACTACGGGAGTCCCGTGGCTTCCACGTGGTGCTGAGCCCCTGTGTTGCATCGGACGCCAGCTTTGATCCGGAGCTTTGAGCTGCCGCCTGCCTGGCAGTAGCTCCCTCACATGATCCTAAGATCTCCTTGCTTGCTGCCCCCGGACATCTGCAACGGGCTCGAGTGGTGAGGTGAGGACACTGCACGTTGAACCTCAGCCCGAGTCACAGGGCGGGCGCCATTGCGGTATTGGCCGCATATCATGCGCTTTCAATGGCGCTGCTTCTGCCTCACACTGACGGCCTCTGCGTTCCCACGCTAGGCGCTACTCTACATTGGTGCACCGATCTGGGGACCTGGCACACCGCTACACGCTGTTGCCCCCGGCTTCTACAGGGCCCTGCGCTGCCACGGACGGGATAGCTATTCTTGGACGACACTCGTGGCACGGTGCGCCGCAGCTCCGCTACTCTTCTAGCCTCATCCCTTTGCCTCTGAGGAAACCTGTGGCACATCGAACATTCCTTCTACGGCCAGACCACAGGGGTATTGGTACGTACTTACGCTGCCCCAGCGGCTTTCACTCCTTACACGGCGCCGCTCTCCTTCATTTCTCTGAGACCGCTACGACTGGTTGGTGGAGGTCCGCGGTGACCTACTCCTTACTGGGGTCTCCTGCCTGCAACCGGCCGGCTGGCTCACACCCCATCAAGTCTGGCGGACCCGCTGCGAGGTGGGCTGCGATCTTGCTCTGGCTCACCACTTGCCTCAATACTCACCACTGCTAGACTTCCCACGCCGGAATTCAGTCACAACACCAGCACTGTCATTACACTCATCTCATCGGCGCAGTGACTGCTGCTTGCTCTTGGGCTCCCTGGTGGATCTCCTAATCTCACTAACCGCATAGCCTGGTGCAGAGGCGACATCGACTACGGTCGGCGACATATTGCTTGATTTGCTCTATCACGCTGCAATGAGGAAACCAGATGGCCGACAGCCCAAACTTGTTTTCGACGCCAAAAAGACTGTCACGCCTTCATGCTCGGAGGATCCTGTACAAACCACTGAGGAGCAGTCGCAGGCACAGTCGTCCACCCCAGATGACGAAGTGAAAACTTTGCTGTTGGCTATGCAGCACAGTCTAACGGCTTTATCCAGTAAAATGGACACAATGAACAGTCGCCTAGATTTCCTGGTCCTGAAGGTGGATAAGCATGATGAACAACTTAAGGAAGCGGAGCGCCGTATCTCGGACACGGAAGACACAACGTCCCAGATGCAACAACAAATGACGCAAATGGATAAGCTTTTGAAAGTAATTGCTGCCAAAAACGAAGACCTCGAAGCTCGCAGCCGCCGTAATAACATTCGCGTCATAGGCATCTCAGAAAGCACCAATACTGGGCGTATGGAAGAATTCATCGAACGTCTCCTGTGAGATGCCTTTGGAAAGGAAGCCTTCTCTCCCCAGCTTATCGTGGAACGTGCGCACCGTTCCCTTGGTCCCAGGCCTCCTCCGGGCGGTGCTCCACGCCCCATTGTGGCTCGTCTCCTTAATTACCGGGACACTGCGCTCCGACTGGCGCGTGAGAAGAAAACGCTAAGGTTTGAAGGCATGGAGTACACCATATATCCAGACTTCACCGTTGCTGTTCAGGAGGCACGCCGCAAGTTCCTGACATTTAAACAAAAGCTCCGGAAAGCGCAAATCGACTATGCCCTCATGTACCCAGCATGCCTACGGGTCACCTACCAAGGCAAGCAACATATCTTCATAAATCCGCAGCAGGTTGAAGATTTTCTCAAGAATGTCAAACGTTGCTCGCCTCGAAGGGATTCCGATGACTGCAACTCCAGATCTCAATCCCCTGTCGCGGATGGTCCTCCACAGTAAATGAGGACGCCAAGAAGTCCCTGCTCTGATTGTCTCTTTCATGATATTATTTCTTCCAGACAACTGTTCCTTATGACACTGAAAAATTCCTGTCCACATATGTAGCGGGGAACAGTAACGTCTCATCTGGTGGTTTGAACTGCATACAGCTCGCCGGCGTCAGATAAGTGTACTTGGCACCTTAGGTGCTTTATGTTTCATTGCGGTGGGCTAACTGTATTAATCTGACATTTGTATCTCTTTTTCACCGAACTGTGCCGAGCACTCTCCCTACCCCCTTCAATTCCCCCAACCATTGGGGTAGCTGCTGTGCAGTTTTGGGAAAAGGGAGGTCTCCGTGGCCCATCAGCAATTTCCCCCCTCTCCCCCCATATGGGTGATCTCCCATACAACTTGACTTTATGTTGGTCACGTTTGACCTGGATTGTACTGTTAGAGATTTTTTGGTCTCTGGGTGGGCTATGCAATGCCAGCACAATTGGGGTGCTGTTGTGGGTGGGGGTGGTTTGGGTACTGTTGATATCTCTTAATGTCATTCTTATGGTTCAGCAACAGATAGACATGCCAGTACACGTCGGAATAATTGCACATATGACTCCACACGCGACATTTCACAATAGCATATTCCTCCCTAACTATGTCCCCACCTTCTGAGGCACTGCGCATAAATTTGCTTACATGGAATGTTAGAGGCCTTGGGGATCCGCGGAAGCGCAGGCAAATCCTCACATATCTAGACAGGCACCAGATACATATCAACACAGGGGAACCACATGTTGGGAACCCTTCCGGCTGCACAGCCAAATCCTGGACTATAATGAGTCCAATAAATCAAGTATTCAATTCTTCTTCTTTGTACTCCTTGTTTATTTCATATGCTTAAACCACTTCGTCCATTTTCTAATCAATTTATTTTACTCATAAAACTATCGTACTGCAAAGATTACGCAACCACAGAAGGAGTGTACGTTTCCACAAATCACAACTTTATTGGCATGACCCAATGCATTTCGGGAATATCAATTCCCTTCATCAGAGGTATCTACAAAGCAAGAAATAATAATCAAAAACCACCTTCAATATACATGATTATTCCTAGCTTTTATAAAAAACAACATAAAAGCCTTAAACTACGATCGATTAACTGTTTCGAGTCAACATGCAAATCAACATATATTAAAACGTTGTACGTTTCCTGATGTTACTCAAGACCCAACGTAATGCCCCTGCCTCCTCGTTGATACCCACTCTCTTTAACCCCCACACGACTGCAGTCAACAGAATCTTTCCTCCATCCCCTCTTCTCATAACCTCATTTACCAGCTGTTGCCCCTCCATTCATAGTCCCCTCTATATCGACAGTATTTCTTTCACTCACCGTGACATGTGATCATTTTTTTTTATAAAAAAGAGAAAATCCCAACGTCTTGACAACGCTCCAACGTGTGAGCAGAACTCTTGGCTTCCACCATGACGCTCCAAAACTGCGGTGTGCCGAGGCACACTGAACTATGACAACTGAACACCTCGTAAACTGCTGAGAGTGTTACTTCACTCTATAACTCCCCTTTTAAATTAACAACAGGTGATTGATCAGGCAAGTGGCTGCGTTACCTAAACTCTGGTGTGGATTCTATCTCACTCTCCTTTTAATCCTTTCCTGTATGTGAAAACTACATGTCCCAGCATGCCTCTCATCGTGATCAATCTAACATTAAGTAACTCGTGCCAGAACCCGGTTATAGAAGTGGTGAATCCCCATACCTCATCTTTTACTTATGAGCACATAAATCATGTATTCCAAAACAATGTTGCACGTTACAATATTCAACATGTTGACATAAAAAAAACAATAAATCGACACTTGAGCACGGTAAAACAAATAAAGTATAAAATTTTCATGTCAACATGTTGAATATTGTAACGTGCAACATTGTTTTGGAATACATGATTTATGTGCTCATAAGTAAAAATAGCCTTTGAGATGAGGTATGAGGATTCACCACTTCTATAACCGGGTTCTGGCACGAGTTACTTAATGTTAGATTGATCACGATGAGAGGCATGCTGGGACATGTAGTTTTCACATACAGGAACGGATTAAAAGGAGAGTGAGATAGAATCCACACCAGAGTTTAGGTAACGCAGCCACTTGCCTGATCAATCACCTGTTGTTAATTTAAAAGGGAGTTATAGAGTGAAGTAACACTCTCAGCAGTTTACGAGGTGTTCAGTTTTCATAGTTCAGTGTGCCTCGGCACACCGCAGTTTTGGAGCGTCATGGTGGAAGCCAAGAGTTCTGCTCACACGTTGGAGCGTTGTCGAGACGTTGGGAATTTCTCTTTTTTATAAAAAATCGATCACATGTCACGGTGAGTGAAGGAAATACTGTCGATATAGAGGGGACTATGAATGGAGGGGCAACAGCTGGTAAATGAGGTTATGAGAAGAGGGATGGAGGAAAGATTCTGTTGACTGCAGTCGTGTGGGGGTTAAAGAGAGTGGGTATCAACTAGGAGGCAGGGGCATTACGTTGGGTCTTGAGTAACATCAGGAAACGTACAACGTTTTAATATATGTTGATTTGCATGTTGACTCGAAACAGTTAATCGATCGTAGTTTAAGGCTTTTATGTTTTTTATAAAAGCTAGGAATAATCATGTATATTGAAGGTGGTTTTTGATTATTATTTCTTGCTTTGTAGATACCCCTGATGAAGGGAATTGATATTCCCGAAATGCATTGGGTCATGCCAATAAAGTCGTGATTTGTGGAAACGTACACTCCTTCTGTGGTTGCGTCATCTTTTGCAGTACGATAGTTTTATGAGTAAAATAAATTGATTAGAAAATGGACGAAGTGGTTTAAGCATATGAAATAAACAAGGAGTACAAAGAAGAAGAATTGAATACTTGATTTATTGGACTCATTATAGTCCAGGATTTGGCTGTGCAGCCGGAAGGGTTCCCAACATGTGGTTCCCCTGTGTTGAGTTTTCATTGCCAGCGCGATGGGACATGGCGCGGACCGTGCTTGCACGCCTTCATAAACGTAACTAGTTAAAAATGACGAACATTATGATGACTTTAGAATATAAATGGTGTGCATCACACTACTTTCTGTTTTACACAATTGATTCTTGTCCCACCGTGTGATTGCACCCTACTCAAGTGTAATTAAGTTGAGCTATAAATGGAGGTTGAGTACTGTTATACTAACGCCTGGGAAAACGACGAAGAACTTTGGAGTGACAGTTCCCCACATAAACGGCTTGAAAGAACAGGGGATTACAATGGACTTTTTTAGGATGAAAATTTTATACTTTATTTGTTTTACCGTGCTCAAGTGTCGATTTATTGTTTTTTTATGTCAACATGTTGAATATTGTAACGTGCAACATTGTTTTGGAATACATGATTTATGTGCTCATAAGTAAAAATAGCCTTTGAGATGAGGTATGGGGATTCACCACTTCTATAACCGGGTTCTGGCACGAGTTACTTAATGTTAGATTGATCACGATGAGAGGCATGCTGGGACATGTAGTTTTCACATACAGGAACGGATTAAAAGGAGAGTGAGATAGAATCCACACCAGAGTTTAGGTAACGCAGCCACTTGCCTGATCAATCACCTGTTGTTAATTTAAAAGGGGAGTTATAGAGTGAAGTAACACTCTCAGCAGTTTACGAGGTGTTCAGTTTTCATAGTTCAGTGTGCCTCGGCACACCGCAGTTTTGGAGCGTCATGGTGGAAGCCAAGAGTTCTGCTCACACGTTGGAGCGTTGTAAAGACGTTGGGATTTTCTCTTTTTTTATAAAAAAAAACGATCACATGTCACGGTGAGTGAAGGAAATACTGTCGATATAGAGGGGACTATGAATGGAGGGGCAACAGCTGGTAAATGAGGTTATGAGAAGAGGGGATGGAGGAAAGATTCTGTTGACTGCAGTCGTGTGGGGGTTAAAGAGAGTGGGTATCAACGAGGAGGCAGGGGCATTACGTTGGGTCTTGAGTAACATCAGGAAACGTACAACGTTTTAATATATGTTGATTTGCATGTTGACTCGAAACAGTTAATCGATCGTAGTTTAAGGCTTTTATGTTTTTTATAAAAGCTAGGAATAATCATGTATATTGAAGGTGGTTTTTGATTATTATTTCTTGCTTTGTAGATACCCCTGATGAAGGGAATTGATATTCCCGAAATGCATTGGGTCATGCCAATAAAGTTGTGATTTGTGGAAACGTTCACTCCTTCTGTGGTTGCGTCATCTTTTGCAGTACGATAGTTTTATGAGTAAAATAAATTGATTAGAAAATGGACGAAGTGGTTTAAGCATATGAAATAAACAAGGAGTACAAAGAAGAAGAATTGAATACTTGATTTATTGGACTCATTATAGTCCAGGATTTGGCTGTGCACCCGGAAGGGTTCCCAACATGTGGTTCCCCTGTGTTGAGTTTTCATTGCTAGCGCGATGGGACAGGGCGCGGACCGTGCTTGCACGCCTTCATAAACGTAACTAGTTAAAAATGACGAACATTATGATGACTTTAGAATATAAATGGTGTGCATCACACTACTTTCTGTTTTACCAGATACATATCGCCATGCTTCTAGAGACACATATGGACCCCCATCGCCCCACTCACTTTGGGAGCAAGTGGGCCACTGATCGTGTATTCTCCTCCTATTCTACCTATTCAAGGGGGACGCTGATTCTAGTTAAAAAGAACACGCCCTTCCTCTTGGGTGGGACTTATGGGGACTCCTCTGGTAGGAGCTGTATGCTATGGGGTACCCTCGGTACGCAATCAGTCACGCTCATCTGCTGCTACGGACCGAACATTGATGACCCAGATTTTTTCACTACTCTCTGGGGCCAAATTCTCAAAGTGGGTTCCATGCACGTCATTTGGGGGGGTGATTTTAATACTGCCCTATGCCCTGACACTGATAGGTCCAACCCGCTTCCTCATCATTACACCAGGACTCACGACACGCTCAACTGACTGTTCCTTGATCATGGGCTTATAGACACATGGCGGCATGTACATCCCGATGGGAGGGAAGGCACCTACTACACTGCAATGCACTCTTCCTGGTCCCGGCTGGATTATTGGGTGGTCTCCCGAGGGGTTGCCTCCTGGATACTTTCGGCAGAGCACTTGGCCCGGACCTATTCTGACCACTCCCCTGTCCGCCTGAAGATCTCCCCCCCTAATTCTATTGCCACCCCACGGTGTTGGCGTCTCATACCTGAGGCGCTGTTAGACACTGCCTTTAAGGCAGAACTAGGGGAAGAAATAGCTGATTTTTCAGGCGCAATAAAGGGTCAGTCACACACGTGGGTACGATTTGGGAGGCCTTTAAAGTTACGATGCGCTGCTCGTGTATCTCGAAAAGCTTTGGAGTTCTCCGTGACATTCGACGTACCCTGCGCAAACTTGAAGGGGAACTGAAACAATTAGAAATAGGCATGTCGCAAAATACATCAGGGGTTCACGAAGTCACACTGAGAGACAAACTTACTGAGTTCAAGGACATAGCGGAGCGGGAGGCCCGCTTTCGCGGCAAATATTTTACTGCTCGTAAATATGGGGAGGGGGAGAGACCCGGTAAAGCCCTAGCGATGGAAATTCGCCTACCTCGTTTTTCCAACTATGTCCTGGACATAGTCGATAGTGCTGGGGTGCGACATAGGGACAGCCTCGACATACTACACACTTTCACAGAATTTTACACTGACCTGTATAGCACTCGCAGAACTGAGCCTCCTGACCTTTCTCATTACCTTGGGGATATTGCATTGGGGTGGCTTGGGGATCACCACAGAGAATTCTTGGCAGCACCATTTGAAGATGATGAGCTGCGGGCAGCCATTATGCAGATGAAATCGGGGAAGGCCCCCGGCTCTGACGGGCTCCCCATTGATTTTTACAAAACTTACCTTGACCAGCTACTTCCTGTCTTGAAGGAGGTCTACCTTGAGGCACAGGAATTGCAGATCTTACCTGGCTCGATGAGAGAGGCCCTTATTACCTCATTATTGAAACCTGGCAAAGCTTCAGATCGTTGCGATTCGTACCGGCCCCTGTCCCTTATTAATACTGACACAAAGATTCTCGCCAAGATGATAGCTAACCGGCTCAGCCTTCTGATGGACAAACTGGTTCTGCCGGATCAAGCTGGATTTATCCCCGGTAGAGCGACTTCCCACAATCTCCGCACTCTTTTTTCCATCCTACAAAATGTCGACCCTCAACTGGCACTAGTGGCGGTCTTTTTAGATGCCACGAAGGCCTTCGACTCGGTGGAGTGGGATTACCTGTTCACCATTCTCCAATGTATGGGACTCCCTAATGGTTTTTAGGTCTCGCCTAGCGAACGCAGCGCATGCGCTGCTTCGCCTTCGCGAGACTATTGTTGTGGGTTTGGTGCGCGAAGGGAGACAAAACATGTGCTCGCCCGGACAGGCGATGTGCACGCGCACGGCGACTCCTCTCGAGCGATGTAAGCTTTCACACGCTCCCACCTTGATTTAGGTTTCAGTTTCACTGCGCGATGCAACTATACAAGGCAGACACATACATTTCAGCGCTTCAGCATATCAAGAACTTTGTGCCGCATGGTATTTACTTTGCTTTTTTTCGCTTTTGTTGCCTCAACACACAACAGTATTGTTCTTGCCTCGCCGTGCTTTTTATCTGCCCCGCACTCTATCCTGCCACTTATCCTCAGGTTTTTTACTCGCCGTGCCTGTTCCTCTGCCCCACACTGTCCTGCCACTTATCCTCATGTTTTTAACTTTAGGTGCCTGTTCCTCTGCCCCGCACTCTGTCCTAACACTAATCCTCATGTTCTTCAGTTGCGCTCTGTCTTCCCACCTATACTCATATTCTTGCTTCGCCCTGCCTTTCACTCTGCCCCGCACTCTGTCCTGCCAGAGCAGAGCTGCTTTAGAGCCATAGAACCAGGTCAGCAGAGCTGCTCTAGAGCCTAAGAACCAGGTCAGCAGAGCTGCTTTAGAGCCAGAGAACCAGGTCAGCAGAGCTGCTGTAGAGCCAGAGAACCAGGTCAGCAGAGCTGCTTTAGAGCCAGAGAACCAAGTCAGCAGAGCTGCTCTAGAGGCAGAGAGCCAGGTCCTCAGAGCTACTGTAGAGCCAGAGAAACCAGGTCAGCAGAGCTGCGTTAGAGGGAGAGAACCAGGCCAGCAGAGCTGCTTTAGAGCCAGAGAACCAGGTCAGCAGAGCTGCTCTAGAGCCAGAGAACCAGGTCAGCAGAGCTGCTTTAGAGCCATAGAACCAGGTCAGCAGAGCTGCTTTAGAGCCAGAGAACCAGGTCAGCAGAGCCATTGTAGAGCCAGAGAACCAGGTCAGCAGAGCTGCTCTAGAGCCTAAGAACCAGGTCAGCAGAGCTGCTTTAGAGCCAGAGAACCAGGTCAGCAGAGCTGTTTTAGAGCCAGAGAACCAGGTCAGCAGAGCTGCTTTAGAGCCAGAGAACCAGGTCAGCAGAGCTGCTCTAGAGCCAGAGAACCAGGTCAGCAGAGCTGCTATAGAGCCAGAGAAACCAGGTCAGCAGAGCTGCTGTAGAGCCAGAGAACCAGGTCAGCAGAGCTGCTTTAGAGCCAGAGAACCAGGTCAGCAGTACTGCTTTAGAGCCAGAGAACCAGGTCAGCAGAGCTGCTTTAGAGCCAGAGAACCAGGTCAGCAGAGCTGCTCTAGAGCCAGAGAACCAGGTCAGCAGAGCTGCTCTAGAGCCAGAGAACCAGGTCAGCAGAGCTGCTCTAGAGCCAGAGAAACCAGGTCAGCAGAGCTGCTGTAGAGCCAGAGAAACCAGGTCAGCAGAGCTGCTTTAGAGCCAGAGAACCAGGTCAGCAGAGCTGCTTTAGAGCCAGAGAACCAGGTCAGCAGAGCTGCTTTAGAGCCAGAGAACCAGGTCAGCAGAGCTGCTCTAGAGCCAGAGAACCAGGTCAGCAGAGCTGCTCTAGAGCCAGAGAACCAGGTCAGCAGAGCTGCTTTAGAGCCATAGAACCAGGTCAGCAGAGCTGCTTTAGAGCCAGAGAACCAGGTCAGCAGAGCTGCTCTAGAGCCAGAGAACCAGGTCAGCAGAGCTGCTCTAGAGCCAGAGAACCAGGTCAGCAGAGCTGCTGTAGAGCCAGAGAACCAGGTCGGCAGAGCTGCTTTAGAGCCAGAGAACCAGGGCAGCAGAGCTGCTTTAGAGCCAGAGAACCAGGTCAGCAGAGCTGCTCTAGAGCCATAGAACCAGGTCAGTAGAGCTGCTTTAGAGCCAGAGAACCAGGTCAGCAGAGCTGCTTTAGAGCCATAGAACCAGGTCAGTAGAGCTGCTTTAGAGCCAGAGAACCAGGTCAGCAGAGCTGTTGTAGAGCCAGAGAACCAGGTCAGCAGAGCTGCTCTAGAGCCAGAGAACCAGGTCAGCAGAGCTGCTCTAGAGGCAGAGAACCAGGTCAGCAGAGCTGCTCTAGAGGCAGAGAAACCAGGTCAGCAGAGCTGCTTTAGAGGGAGATAACCAGGTCAGCAGAGCTGCTTTAGAGGGAGAGAACCAGGTCAGCAGAGCTGCTTTAGAGCCATAGAACCAGGTCAGCAGAGCTGCTCTAGAGCCAGAGAACCAGGTCAGCAGAGCTGCTCTAGAGCCAGAGAACCAGGTCAGCAGAGCTGCTTTAGAGCCATAGAACCAGGTCAGTAGAGCTGCTTTAGAGCCAGAGAACCAGGTCAGCAGAGCTGCTCTAGAGCCAGAGAACCAGGTCAGCAGAGCTGCTCTAGAGCCAGAGACAGGTCAGCAGAGCTGCTCTAGAGCCAGAGAACCAGGTCAGCAGAGCTGCTCTAGAGACAGAGAACCAGGTCAGCAGAGCTGCTGTAGAGCCAGAGAACCAGGTCAGCAGAGCTGCTTTAGAGCCAGAGAACCAGGTCAGCAGAGCTGCTTTAGAGCCAGAGAACCAGGTCAGCAGAGCTGCTTTAGAGCCAGAGAACCAGGTCAGCAGAGCTGCTCTAGAGCCTAGAGAACCAGGTCAGCAGAGCTGCTTTAGAGGCAGAGAACCAGGTCAGCAGAGCTGCTTTAGAGCCAGAGAACCAGGTCAGCAGAGGCGTTGTAGAGCCAGAGAACCAGGTCAGCAGAGCTGCTCTAGAGCCTAAGAACCAGGTCAGCAGAGCTGCTCTGGAGGCAGAGAACCAGGTCAGCAGAGCTGCTCTAGAGGCAGAGAAACCAGGTCAGCAGAGCTGCTTTAGAGGGAGAGAACCAGGTCAGCAGAGCTGCTTTAGAGCCAGAGAACCAGGTCAGCAGAGCTGCTCTAAAGCCAGAGAACCAGGTCAGCAGAGCTGCTTTAGAGCCAGAGAACCAGGTCAGCAGAGGCGTTGTAGAGCCAGAGAACCAGGTCAGCAGAGCTGCTCTAGAGCCTAAGAACCAGGTCAGCAGAGCTGCTTTAGAGCCAGAGAACCAGGTCAGCAGAGCTGCTCTAGAGCCTAAGAACCAGGCCAGCAGAGCTGCTCTAGAGGCAGAGAACCAGGTCAGCAGAGCTGCTGTAGAGCCAGAGAAACCAGGTCAGCAGAGCTGCTTTAGAGCCAGAGAACCAGGTCAGCAGAGCTGCTGTAGAGCCAGAGAAACCAGGTCAGCAGAGCTGCTGTAGAGCCAGAGAAACCAGGTCAGCAGAGCTGCTTTAGAGCCAGAGAACAAGGTCAGCAGAGCTGCTCTAGAGCCAGAGAACCAGGTCAGCAGAGCTGCTCTAGAGCCAGAGAACCAGGTCAGCAGAGCTGCTCTAGAGCCAGAGAACCAGGTCAGCAGAGCTGCTTTGAGAGCCATAGAACCAGGTCAGTAGAGCTGCTCTAGAGCCAGAGAACCAGGTCAGCAGAGCTGCTTCAAAGCCAGAGAACCAGGTCAGCAGAGCTGCTCTAGAGCCTAGAGAACCAGGTCAGCAGAGCTGCTCTAGAGCCAGAGAACCAGGTCAGCAGAGCTGCTGTAGAGCCAGAGAAACCAGGTCAGCAGAGCTGCTTTAGAGCCAGAGAACCAGGTCAGCAGACCTGCTCTAGAGCCAGAACACCAGGTCAGCAGAGCTGCTCTAGAGCCAGAGAACCAAGTCATCAGAGCTGCTTTAGAGCCAGAGAACCAGGTCAGCAGAGCTGCTTTAGAGCCAGAGAACCAGGTCAGCAGAGCTGCTGTAGAGCCAGAGAACCAGGTCAGCGGAGCTGCTGTAGAGCCAGAGAACCAGGTCAGCAGAGCTGCTTTAGAGGGAGAGAACCAGGTCAGCAGAGCTGCTTTAGAGCCGGAGAACCAGGTCAGCAGAGCTGCTTTAGAGCCAGAGAACCAGGTCAGCAGAGCTGCTCTAGAGCCTAAGAACCAGGTCAGCAGAGCTGCTCTAGAGCCTAAGAACCAGGTCAGCAGAGCTGCTCTAGAGGCAGAGAACCAGGTCAGCAGAGCTGCTCTAGAGGCAGAGAACCAGGTCAGCAGAGCTGCTTTAGAGCCAGAGAACCAGGTCAGCAGAGCTGCTTTAGAGCCAGAGAACCAGGTCAGCAGAGGCGTTGTAGAGCCAGAGAACCAGGTCAACAGAGCTGCTCTAGAGCCTAAGAACCAGGTCAGCAGAGCTGCTCTAGAGGCAGAGAACCAGGTCAGCAGAGCTGCTCTAGAGGCAGAGAAACCAGGTCAGCAGAGCTGCTTTAGAGCCAGAGAACCAGGTCAGCAGAGCTGCTCTAGAGCCAGAGAACCAGGTCAGCAGAGCTGCTTTAGAGCCATAGAACCAGGTCAGCAGAGCTGCTTTAGAGCCAGAGAACCAGGTCAGCAGAGCCATTGTAGAGCCAGAGAACCAGGTCAGCAGAGCTGCTCTAGAGCCTAGAGAACCAGGTCAGCAGAGCTGCTTTAGAGCCAGAGAACCAGGTCAGCAGAGCTGTTTTAGAGCCAGAGAACCAGGTCAGCAGAGCTGCTTTAGAGCCAGAGAACCAGGTCAGCAGAGCTGCTCTAGAGCCAGAGAACCAGGTCAGCAGAGCTGCTATAGAGCCAGAGAAACCAGGTCAGCAGAGCTGCTGTAGAGCCAGAGAACCAGGTCAGCAGAGCTGCTTTAGAGCCAGAGAACCAGGTCAGCAGTACTGCTTTAGAGCCAGAGAACCAGGTCAGCAGAGCTGCTTTAGAGCCAGAGAACCAGGTCAGCAGAGCTGCTCTAGAGCCAGAGAACCAGGTCAGCAGAGCTGCTCTAGAGCCAGAGAACCAGGTCAGCAGAGCTGCTCTAGAGCCAGAGAAACCAGGTCAGCAGAGCTGCTGTAGAGCCAGAGAAACCAGGTCAGCAGAGCTGCTTTAGAGCCAGAGAACCAGGTCAGCAGAGCTGCTTTAGAGCCAGAGAACCAGGTCAGCAGAGCTGCTTTAGAGCCAGAGAACCAGGTCAGCAGAGCTGCTTTAGAGCCAGAGAACCAGGTCAGCAGAGCTGCTCTAGAGCCAGAGAACCAGGTCAGCAGAGCTGCTTTAGAGCCATAGAACCAGGTCAGCAGAGCTGCTTTAGAGCCAGAGAACCAGGTCTGCAGAGCTGCTCTAGAGCCAGAGAACCAGGTCAGCAGAGCTGCTCTAGAGCCAGAGAACCAGGTCAGCAGAGCTGCTGTAGAGCCAGAGAACCAGGTCGGCAGAGCTGCTTTAGAGGGAGAGAACCAGGGCAGCAGAGCTGCTTTAGAGCCAGAGAACCAGGTCAGCAGAGCTGCTCTAGAGCCATAGAACCAGGTCAGTAGAGCTGCTTTAGAGCCAGAGAACCAGGTCAGCAGAGCTGCTTTAGAGCCATAGAACCAGGTCAGTAGAGCTGCTTTAGAGCCAGAGAACCAGGTCAGCAGAGCTGTTGTAGAGCCAGAGAACCAGGTCAGCAGAGCTGCTCTAGAGCCAGAGAACCAGGTCAGCAGAGCTGCTCTAGAGGCAGAGAACCAGGTCAGCAGAGCTGCTCTAGAGGCAGAGAAACCAGGTCAGCAGAGCTGCTTTAGAGGGAGATAACCAGGTCAGCAGAGCTGCTTTAGAGGGAGAGAACCAGGTCAGCAGAGCTGCTTTAGAGCCATAGAACCAGGTCAGCAGAGCTGCTCTAGAGCCAGAGAACCAGGTCAGCAGAGCTGCTCTAGAGCCAGAGAACCAGGTCAGCAGAGCTGCTTTAGAGCCATAGAACCAGGTCAGTAGAGCTGCTTTAGAGCCAGAGAACCAGGTCAGCAGAGCTGCTCTAGAGCCAGAGAACCAGGTCAGCAGAGCTGCTCTAGAGCCAGAGACAGGTCAGCAGAGCTGCTCTAGAGCCAGAGAACCAGGTCAGCAGAGCTGCTCTAGAGACAGAGAACCAGGTCAGCAGAGCTGCTGTAGAGCCAGAGAACCAGGTCAGCAGAGCTGCTTTAGAGCCAGAGAACCAGGTCAGCAGAGCTGCTTTAGAGCCAGAGAACCAGGTCAGCAGAGCTGCTTTAGAGCCAGAGAACCAGGTCAGCAGAGCTCCTTTAGAGCCAGAGAACCAGGTCAGCAGAGCTGCTCTAGAGGCAGAGAACCAGGTCAGCAGAGCTGCTTTAGAGGCAGAGAACCAGGTCAGCAGAGCTGCTTGTAGAGCCAGAGAACCAGGTCAGCAGAGCTGCTGTAGAGCCAGAGAACCAGGTCAGCAGAGCTGCTCTAGAGCCTAGAGAACCAGGTCAGCAGAGCTGCTCTGGAGGCAGAGAACCAGGTCAGCAGAGCTGCTCTAGAGGCAGAGAAACCAGGTCAGCAGAGCTGCTTTAGAGGGAGAGAACCAGGTCAGCAGAGCTGCTTTAGAGCCAGAGAACCAGGTCAGCAGAGCTGCTCTAAAGCCAGAGAACCAGGTCAGCAGAGCTGCTTTAGAGCCAGAGAACCAGGTCAGCAGAGGCGTTGTAGAGCCAGAGAACCAGGTCAGCAGAGCTGCTCTAGAGCCTAAGAACCAGGTCAGCAGAGCTGCTTTAGAGCCAGAGAACCAGGTCAGCAGAGCTGCTCTAGAGCCTAAGAACCAGGCCAGCAGAGCTGCTCTAGAGGCAGAGAACCAGGTCAGCAGAGCTGCTGTAGAGCCAGAGAAACCAGGTCAGCAGAGCTGCTTTAGAGCCAGAGAACCAGGTCAGCAGAGCTGCTGTAGAGCCAGAGAAACCAGGTCAGCAGAGCTGCTGTAGAGCCAGAGAAACCAGGTCAGCAGAGCTGCTTTAGAGCCAGAGAACAAGGTCAGCAGAGCTGCTCTAGAGCCAGAGAACCAGGTCAGCAGAGCTGCTCTAGAGCCAGAGAACCAGGTCAGCAGAGCTGCTCTAGAGCCAGAGAACCAGGTCAGCAGAGCTGCTTTAGAGCCAGAGAACCAGGTCAGCAGAGCTGTTTTAGAGCCAGAGAACCAGGTCAGCAGAGCTGCTCTAGAGCCAGAGAACCAGGTCAGCAGAGCTGCTTCAAAGCCAGAGAACCAGGTCAGCAGAGCTGCTCTAGAGCCTAAGAACCAGGTCAGCAGAGCTGCTCTAGAGCCAGAGAACCAGGTCAGCAGAGCTGCTGTAGAGCCAGAGAAACCAGGTCAGCAGAGCTGCTTTAGAGCGAGAGAACCAGGTCAGCAGAGCTGCTTTAGAGCCAGAGAACCAGGTCAGCAGAGCTGCTCTAGAGCCAGAGAACCAAGTCAGCAGAGCTGCTTTAGAGCCAGAGAACCAGGTCAGCAGAGCTGCTGTAGAGCCAGAGAACCAGGTCAGCGGAGCTGCTGTAGAGCCAGAGAACCAGGTCAGCAGAGCTGCTTTAGAGGGAGAGAACCAGGTCAGCAGAGCTGCTTTAGAGCCGGAGAACCAGGTCAGCAGAGCTGCTTTAGAGCCAGAGAACCAGGTCAGCAGAGCTGCTCTAGAGCCTAAGAACCAGGTCAGCAGAGCTGCTCTAGAGGCAGAGAACCAGGTCAGCAGAGCTGCTCTAGAGGCAGAGAACCAGGTCAGCAGAGCTGCTTTAGAGCCAGAGAACCAGGTCAGCAGAGCTGCTTTAGAGCCAGAGAACCAGGTCAGCAGAGGCGTTGTAGAGCCAGAGAACCAGGTCAACAGAGCTGCTCTAGAGCCTAAGAACCAGGTCAGCAGAGCTGCTCTAGAGGCAGAGAACCAGGTCAGCAGAGCTGCTCTAGAGGCAGAGAAACCAGGTCAGCAGAGCTGCTTTAGAGGGAGAGAACCAGGTCAGCAGAGCTGCTTTAGAGCCAGAGAACCAGGTCAGCAGAGCTGCTTTAGAGCCAGAGAACCAGGTCAGCAGAGCTGCTTTAGAGCCAGAGAACCAGGTCAGCAGAGCTGCTCTAGAGCCAGAGAACCAGGTCAGCAGAGCTGCTGTAGAGCCAGAGAACCAGGCCAGCAGAGCTGCTTTAGAGGGAGAGAACCAGGTCAGCAGAGCTGCTTTAGAGGGAGAGAACCAGGTCAGCAGAGCTGCTCTAGAGCCAGAGAACCAGGTCAGCAGAGCTGCTTTAGAGCCAGAGAACCAGGTCAGCAGAGCTGCTTTAGAGCCAGAGAACCAGGTCAGCAGAGGCGTTGTAGAGCCAGAGAACCAGGTCAGCAGAGCTGCTCTAGAGCCTAAGAACCAGGTCAGCAGAGCTGCTCTAGAGGCAGAGAACCAGGTCAGCAGAGCTGCTCTAGAGGCAGAGAAACCAGGTCAGCAGAGCTGCTTTAGAGGGAGAGAACCAGGTCAGCAGAGCTGCTTTAGAGCCAGAGAACCAGGTCAGCAGAGCTGCTTTAGAGCCAGAGAACCAGGTCAGCAGAGCTGCTCTAGAGCCAGAGAATCAGGTCAGCAGAGCTGCTTTAGAGCCAGAGAACCAGGTCAGCAGAGCTGCTTTAGAGCCAGAGAACCAGGTCAGCAGAGCTGCTCTAGAGCCTAAGAACCAGGTCTCAGAGCTGCTTCAGAGCCAGAGAACCAGGTCAGCAGAGCTGCTCTAGAGCCATAGAACCAGGTCAGTAGAGCTGCTTTAGAGCCAGAGAACCAGGTCAGCAGAGCTGTTGTAGAGCCAGAGAACCAGGTTGGCAGAGCTGCTCTAGAGCCAGAGAACCAGGTCAGCAGAGCTGCTTCAAAGCCAGAGAACCAGGTCAGCAGAGCTGCTCTAGAGCCTAAGAACCAGGTCAGCAGAGCTGCTCTAGAGCCAGAGAACCAGGTCAGCAGAGCTGCTGTAGAGCCAGAGAATCCAGGTCTCAGAGCTGCTTTAGAGGGAGAGAACCAGGTCAGCAGAGCTGCTTTAGAGCCAGAGAACCAGGTCAGCAGAGCTGCTGTAGAGCCATAGAACCAGGTCAGCAGAGCTGCTGTAGAGCCATAGAACCAGGTCAGCAGAGCTGCTGTAGAGCCAGAGAAACAGGTCAGCAGAGCCGTTGTAGAGCTTGAGAACCAGGTCAGCAGAGCTGCTCTAGAGCCAGAGAACTAGGTCAGCAGAGCTGCTGTAGAGCCAGAGAACCAGGTTAGCAGAGCCGTTGTAGAGCCAGAAAACCAGGTCAGCAGAGCTGCTCTAGAACCAGGTCAGCAGAGCTGCTTCAAAGCCAGAGAACCAGGTCAGCAGAGCTGCTCTAGAACCTAAGAACCAGGTCAGCAGAGCTGCTCTAGAGCCAGAGAACCAGGTCAGCAGAGCTGCTGTAGAGCCAGAGAAACCAGGTCAGCAGAGCTGCTTTAGAGGGAGAGAACCAGGTCAGCAGAGCTGCTTTAGAGCCAGAGAACCAGGTCAGCAGAGCTGCTCTAGAGCCAGAGAACCAAGTCATCAGAGCTGCTTTAGAGCCATAGAACCAGGTCAGCAGAGCTGCTTTAGAGCCAGAGAACCAGGTCAGCAGAGCTGCTGTAGAGCCAGAGAACCAGGTCAGCGGAGCTGCTGTAGAGCCAGAGAACCAGGTCAGCAGAGCTGCTTTAGAGGGAGAGAACCAGGTCAGCAGAGCTGCTTTAGAGCCGGAGAACCAGGTCAGCAGAGCTGCTTTAGAGCCAGAGAACCAGGTCAGCAGAGCTGCTCTAGAGCCTAAGAACCAGGTCAGCAGAGCTGCTCTAGAGGAGGAGAACCAGAACAGCAGAGCTGCTCTAGAGGCAGAGAACCAGGTCAGCAGAGCTGCTTTAGAGCCAGAGAACCAGGTCAGCAGAGCTGCTTTAGAGCCAGAGAACCAGGTCAGCAGAGGCGTTGTAGAGCCAGAGAACACGTCAACAGAGCTGCTCTAGAGCCTAAGAACCAGGTCAGCAGAGCTGCTCTAGAGGCAGAGAAACCAGGTCAGCAGAGCTGCTTTAGAGGAAGAGAAACCAGGTCAGCAGAGCTGCTTTAGAGCCAGAGAACCAGGTCAGCAGAGCTGCTTTAGAGCCAGAGAACCAAGTCAGCAGAGATGCTCTAGAGCCAGAGAACCAGGTCAGCAGAGCTGCTGTAGAGCCAGAGAACCAGGCCAGCAGAGCTGCTTTAGAGGGAGAGAACCAGGTCAGCAGAGCTGCTTTAGAGGAAGAGAACCAGGTCAGCAGAGCTGCTCTAGAGCCAGAGAACCAGGTCAGCAGAGCTGCTTTAGAGCCAGAGAACCAGGTCAGCAGAGCTGCTTTAGAGCCAGAGAACCAGGTCAGCAGAGCTGCTTTAGAGCCAGAGAACCAGGTCAGCAGAGGCGTTGTAGAGCCAGAGAACCAGGTCAGCAGAGCTGCTCTAGAGCCTAAGAACCAGGTCAGCAGAGCTGCTCTAGAGGCAGAGAACCAGGTCAGCAGAGCTGCTCTAGAGGCAGAGAAACCAGGTCAGCAGAGCTGCTTTAGAGGGAGAGAACCAGGTCAGCAGAGCTGCTTTAGAGCTGCTTTAGAGCCAGAGAACCAGGTCAGCAGAGCTGCTTTAGAGCCAGAGAACCAGGTCAGCAGAGCTGCTCTAGAGCCAGAGAACCAGGTCAGCAGAGCTGCTTTAGAGCCAGAGAACCAGGTCAGCAGAGCTGCTTTAGAGCCAGAGAACCAGGTCAGCAGAGCTGCTCTAGAGCCTAAGAACCAGGTCTCAGAGCTGCTTCAGAGCCAGAGAACCAGGTCAGCAGAGCTGCTCTAGAGCCATAGAACCAGGTCAGTAGAGCTGCTTTAGAGCCAGAGAACCAGGTCAGCAGAGCTGTTGTAGAGCCAGAGAACCAGGTCAGCAGAGCTGCTCTAGAGCCAGAGAACCAGGTCAGCAGAGCTGCTTCAAAGCCAGAGAACCAGGTCAGCAGAGCTGCTCTAGAGCCTAAGAACCAGGTCAGCAGAGCTGCTCTAGAGCCAGAGAACCAGGTCAGCAGAGCTGCTGTAGAGCCAGAGAAACCAGGTCTCAGAGCTGCTTTAGAGGGAGAGAACCAGGTCAGCAGAGCTGCTTTAGAGCCAGAGAACCAGGTCAGCAGAGCTGCTGTAGAGCCATAGAACCAGGTCAGCAGAGCTGCTGTAGAGCCATAGAACCAGGTCAGCAGAGCTGCTGTAGAGCCAGAGAAACAGGTCAGCAGAGCCGTTGTAGAGCTTGAGAACCAGGTCAGCAGAGCTGCTCTAGAGCCAGAGAACTAGATCAGCAGAGCTGCTGTAGAGCCAGAGAACCAGGTTAGCAGAGCCGCTCTAGAGCCACAGAACCAGGTCAGCAGAGCTGCTTTAGAGCCAGAGAACCAGGTCAACAGAGCCGCTGTAGAGCCAGAGAACCAGTCAGCAGAGCTGCTTTAGAGCTAGAGAACCAGGTCAGCAGAGACGTTGTAGAGCCAGAGAACCAGGTCAGCAAAGCTGCTTTAGAGCCAGAGAAACAGGACATTGGGGCTTATTTACAAGCCCCTTGCGCCGCCGCTGCGTCACTTTTTCCCACACCAAAGTGAAGCACCGGCAGTGCAAGGGACTTGTAAATAAGCCTCATTGTGCCCATTCGAACGCAATAAAACAGTTACGTAACCTTCACACCACGGAAAAGGTGAAATAAAGCACCAGTTTCTAAAGTTATTGCTCTTTCCACAGTTACTGGTAACTCAAGTCTCCTGCCTGAGGTCTACTACATTTATTGTAATTTAAAACTTCAGGTATCAAAATGCAAAGTTGTGGGAGCTATTAGCCTTACACTGGCTGAACAACTGCCTCCTACCATAGGACTGTTACGAGTGTCTACAAATCTAAGATTGTATTTTGGGAAGTAGATGATGCACCTCATGCCTGCAACATAAAACAAGCATTTGCAATGCAATAGGGCTGGCATTACTAAAAGTTTGAGCTATTGGCGTTGCAAATGATAATGTTTGTTAGTTTTTGTATTTTTTTGTTAAAAATATTCCAGCAGTAGCATAAGTAATGAAATAAAATCCACGTAGACCACCAGTACCACTACCACTAACACCACCAGTACCACCATCACCAGTACCAATACCACCACCACTACCACCACCGCTACAACCACCACAACCACCACTACAATTATTACTATTACTACTCTGTGGTGATAGTAATAATAATAGTGGTAGTTATGGTACTGGTGGAAAATTACTATTATAAATTACAATACCTGTTAATTTTTCAAAAGGCATTGCCATTTACAATACCAATAGCTCTAAAACTCGCAGTTGCGAGACCTATTGCATTGTAAATGCTTGTTCAGCGTGGATACGCCTCCTGTATGCCTCTCCAGAAGCCAGAGTCCCCATCAATGGCCACACCTCCCCCCCCCTTTTGCCATTACCCGGGGCACGCGGCAGGGCTGTCCGCTCTCTCTGCTTCTCTTTGCCTTGGCCGTGGAGCCTCTGGCTGCCAGGGTCAGACAGCATCATCATGAGAAGGCTCTTCGCTGCTTCCTTCGTCCCATCCTTATATCCCTCTACGCGGACGATATTACCCTCTATGTCCGTGAGCCGTCACAAAATCTCAATCCATTACTTCGTGAGTTCGTCCGCTTTGGTGGGCTCTCTGGAATCCATATCAATTGGGCAAAGTCCCAACTATTCCCACTTACTGCTACTGTATCGCCATTTGACACCGACTTTCCGATTGAATGGTGCAGCACAGACCTAAAATATTTGGGGATCCATGTTGCCGCTGATCGCGACGAACTTATGAGACTCAACTATGGGAGGACGATGGAACATATCACCAACTGTATAACGAGATGGAATGCTCTCCCTCTCACTATGGCTGGTCGTATTTCCCTCATTAAAATGGTCATCCTCCCCAAACTCTTGTACTTGTTCTTAAATATTCCTTATGACCCCGGCCGGCATTTTTTCTCCTCACTGCGCTCGGAATTAACCAGATTAATATGGGGTGGTAAACACCCGAGACTACAATGGGACGTATTTGCTCGCCCCTATTCTCAGGGGGGATTCGACGTTCCCAATTTTGAACTGTACTATCTCTGCGCCCAAGCGCATTATGCCCATTATTGGTTTCACCCCCCCCAAATACACGCCTCATGTAGCGACCGAGCATTGGCTGGCGGATCCCGTTCCGCTAGACGGGGTTATACTGACTGCGCTTACACCGCGCGCTCGCAATCCGACCTCTGTGGACTGCACGGTGAAGGCCTGGCAACGCATCTCTACTCGGCTGCAAGCCCCTATGCTATATTCGCCTCTGCTTCCCCTTACTTATCATCCAAAAATGGCAGTTCTGCAAGAGGGTATTTTTAAAAAGACTAAGACCAAATACAACATCACTTGCTGGGGGGATCTTTATCTGCACAGGAAATTTCGCACGTCACAACAGCTCTTTTCTCGGTCACCGCCCTCCCCCCTGGACATCTTCATGTACGTCCGACTGCGGCAGGGCCTCAAGGAATATACTACCGTATACCCTCTTGAACCCCCCGATGTCTCGCCTTTACGCCACATACTGCGCACTGACGAGGCCGCGCACTTAGTATCCACCCTCTATCACAGCGTATCTACCGATATCACATACCCCCCCCCCCTGCGTTGCCCGGGACAAGTGGTCTTTTGAACTGGGGCAGGAAGTCACTGATCAGCAGTGGGTGTATTGCTGTAAACAGACCACGCAAATCTCATCTAGTAGTCGACTGCGAATTATTCATTATAAATTCTTACACCGCTTATACTATACCCCGGTTAAGTTACACAAATATAAACTATGTGACACTAATAAATGCGATAGATGCGGCTCAGACGCTGCTGACTTCCTACATCTTGCCTGGGAGTGCAGCTCTGTGCTCCTACTGGCAGCAGGTGATAGACGCTCTTGAACTGATGATATCCTCTACACTGTCACCCTCTCCCCCTCCTCGCTCTACTTGGTTACACGGAAGATCTTGCCGCAAAGCATCGCAAATTTGTCTCCTTTAGCCTATTGTTGGCCAAGAGGCGAGTAGCATGCAGATGGGGTCGCGGTAGAGCACCTAAATTTAAGGAATGGATTAGAGACATGATTTTTTGGCAAGACCAAACATTTATCTATTCGGAACTCCTCCCCCTAACCTCCCGCCCCAGAGATATTTGAGATCCACTTAAGATGTATCTCCTTGAACATCCGATCGAGGCCGATCGTGATACTCGCTCTCCCCACGCACCTCATCCCACGACTTAAACATTGGCTGCTTCCATGCTGTGCGAATATGTTGCCTGCACAAGATTGTCCTCACTTACGTTCCGCTCAGATCATTCTATACATGAGTGATATTAATTTCTTTTCATTTGAGGAACTGTCTATCTTTTTTGCATTACTCCTTTGATATGTGATATATTCTATCGATTTTTTATTATGCTGGACTCTACATTATACTGTCATGATACACTGATGTTGCTGATACACATGTAATTATCTGTGTACTATGTCTATCATACTTGCTGTTATTGCTGAAACTTAATAAATAAATATTTAAAAAAATAACTATCAAGGAAAGGGAGGCCAAGTTGTTTCTGTTCTGTCCAGGGCTCAGAGGGACGCCCATGCTTTTCATTCCACTCATCTAGGTAAGCGAAACAGGGAACGCTCTCCGGGCAATTAATCCTGTCGCAAGAAACATAAAAAGAACCACAAGAAGGAGATACCTTCTTCCAGGAAACACTTACACTCCTGGAACCATTCCAGAAGTCAGGCCATGTTTCCCATAAGCGAGAAACGGCTTCCTCTTTGGCACCAATTACTGACTGGACAAATTTCAACCTGAGTTGCCTTACAAGTTAGCTGCTGCCATAAAGATGGAGGCTTTTCAGTGAGTCATCTCTAAGGGTACAAATTGGCTCGGCCATTCCTCTGGTTTGGTTGTGTCCTCCAACGGTGGCTTCAGCAACATCAGTATTGAATGCCTTGGTGGGTCACCCTGTCATCGTCTGACCACTTATGGAGATGTCCAGCTATTATGGTGCTGGTGTTCCATCTGCAACTGTACCACTCACTGATAATGCTGTTGTCCACATCAGTAGCGCTGCTTATAGTGTCATCCCTCCAGAGAGACCTGTTTCGCTTCATCACAATGGAGCAGATCCTCTCATTTATTAAGTGGTCTAATTGCAGCTGCATTCTTAGTGATGTTTACCTTTCTGCAGTGCACCGCGGAGTAACACCCATGGGAAGTGCAGGTGAGAAAATTAACAAAAAATGAAGAATCATGGATACCGAGTGGGGGATACCATCTACAAAACAAAAATACCAAAAGAGGAGGCGGGTCTCGGATGCCGGGTTCAAACTTGTCCCTTCCCCCAGTCACAGGAGGCCGCTCTGCCACAAAACAAAATATGTAAGAGTGGCAATTACCCCAAAAAAAGGAAGAGGTATGCGGGGATTCTGTGGAGGAGCCGCCCACTTCTGCTTGGATTTCACCACAGGAGATGTCAACCTATCTTTGGCTTGGACTTTTGCACGCTGGAGATGCCACATGATGAGTATCATCGCATACAGGAAGATAATTCTGAGGCCCACCAGCTGCTTCTCACACAGGCTTGTTATTTAGGCCTCCAAAACGCCAGTGGACTTAATAATCCCCAGAGATGGCTATTACACACCATATGGAGCCACTGTCTGAGGAGGTACCATCTTTTGCATCTGTGGTATGTACAACCGCTGAAGCGTTGGAGTTGCCTCCACCCACCACTGAGATTAAGACTAATTTGCTGATAGTCCTCAGGTTGCCCTTGTCTCTTCAGTGCTTTTACTACTATTTAATGAAGCTTTTTTGGATTCCTTGCTCGATGGTGACTGTGAATAGGCAAGTAGAGTGCTGCCATTCATCTATCCTCTAAGACCCCAAATTCCTTTCTACAAATTGTTCACTGGATAGTCTGCTGGGCCAGGTCTTCTCCATCAAGCTTAATACTGTGCCCCTGGACCTTGAATCCAAGCGCCTAGATGCCAAGAGGTGTAAGATCTTTGCGTCTGGCAGTCTGTCTTTGTAGACACTGTGCCGCAGTGTTGACAGTCCTCTGGCTGCTTGTTTTTTTCCCCCTCTTGCATTCTGCTGGTCTTCCATGTGAAGTGGAGAACAAGTTTGTTGAAGTGGTGCCTGTGAGGCAGTGGCTTCAGCACCAATGAGACCTTCCTAGCTGTGGAACACAACCTTATTGGTGGATGGTGGACTCCAGCTTGTGGTGGAAAGGTCCTTCTCCCCTCTGCCACCAGAAGTGATCATTGTTACAGATATCGCCTCATTTAGTTTGTGGGTATTATCTGGGCACAGGACGGCCTCCAGCATTTGGTCACCTACAGAGCATAGGATGCACATAAATCTGCTTGCTGACGAGCAATTTGTCTGGCTTCCAAGGCCTTTGTGACCTCCATTGGGTGAGAGGGTGCTAAACAGATGCTTATAGACAACCTCACCGGTATGGATTATGTAAAAAACAGGGTGGGGTGAGGTCCAGCTCTCTGTGCGTAGAATCAGTTTTTATGTGGAAGTGAACTCTGGACCATGTGGTCTTCACGGCGCCACTTTACTTAGCAACCTTGCTGAACACAAGCTGATGTGAGGAGATGCAGATTACGCATGGTGGACCAAAAGTGGCTGCTGCATCCAAAGGAGGTACATTGCATCTTTGTAAATTGGAGTTTCCTTCAAAAAGTATTTGTTTGCTGTGGCAGACAACGCAAAGTTTCCTATTTTCTGTGCGCTGCAGGTGCCTTTTTAGGGAGATGTGTTTTGCTTGATCTGAAATTTGGATGTTCACTACATGTACCCTTCATTGCCACCCAACCTGAAAGTGGTTCAGAAGGTGAAAAGGGAACGCGCCAAGTCATCATTATTGCGCCGGATTGGGTAAGGAATTGGTACTCAAAACTTCTGGCCTTAGGTGTTTTCCCCCTTTTGCTCTGTTGGGCAGGGACGACTTTCTGACACAGCTGAGGAAGGTGATGCTCCATCCCAATCATCACAGCCACCACCTTCATCAATGGAGATTTAGCTGGGGAAACCTGAGCTGCTTCAAGGTGCACTCATCAACAAAATCTGTCTATGCTTGTCTCTAGGGGCGGTTTTATGCAGGGTGTTTTTCTCAGAATTTTCAACTAAGTTCTGACTAACCTGTCATGTTTTCCATTCCTTGCTTTCCCTTGCTAGACCAATGCTGATAGCTGGTAGAACAGGCGAGGGCTATTTAGATGTGTTGTCAGTCTTGATTGGTGATCAGTTTCTTGAAAAGTGTGTCTCGCATATTTCCTCCTGTTTCATTGGCAGTTCCACCATGGGACCTAAACCTGGATCTAACATGCATAATCGCATCATTAGCCTTTAACTTCCTGTCCTTTACGGTTGCTAACCCTGAAGACTGCTATCACGTTGAGACACAGGGTCAATGAACTACAGACACTGTGATCTCAGCCACAATTTAATTTGTTTTTGCCTGACAAGTAGTTAATGCATCACCACACCGCCTTGACCAAAGGTGTCTCCTCTTTCCAAGTTTATGCTGATAGTGTCTTTTTTCCCTTCCTCTGCATCTTTGCAAGGAGAAGGAGAGATCGCACAGGCTGAAGCCAACAAGAAATGTTAGTTTCTGTCTGGATAGAACCAAGGAATTTCGAGTGGCTGGTTGGTTGTTTGCCCGAGGAGTGGAGCATAAAGGTCTTTACATTAAACTGGGTTAAGCACTTGCTAAAAGAGATCCACCGGAAGGAATCTGAGTCAATTGCACAGGGATATGGCCACATCTAAGGCTCCCGCTAGACGTTTTCCTTTTGCAGACATTCGTTGAGAAGCAACATGGTCACCTTTGCAAACTTTTACCGGGAATTACTATTGGGATATGCAGGACAGGAGTAATGGTCTTTTTTGGCGGTCGGTCTTGCATGTCTTTTTGGTGTGACAGTCTGATTCTTGGTCTTATCTCACGATCCGTGTAGCTTTAGAACTTTTTCCAAAGGTAAGGTATCTGTTGGAAAAATTATCCATCCGAAGTTACTTACCTTCAGAAATACTCTTCGTGGTGGATAATATATCCTCTGTAGATTCCTCACTGACTGCCCTCATCCACTTTCTCAGCAGCAGAGCTGTTATTAATAAAGTTCCCTGATATTTAAACAGGTTCTTTGGTTTGGTTGTTATGATACTTTGCCCTCTTTATCATTTATTTCTCTTTTTCTCTGTGAGGTGTGAAAACGTTAGAAGGAACTGACACCAATGTGCAAGGTAGCTCTGTATATATCTAATACAAACTTGGTTGTAGTGGCTAACAATTGCACCTCTTAAAACACATATATATGTGGGTATAATATAGTTTCGAACGCTTGACAGTATTTTAGGTTGGTGCTCTATAGGTATCACACACCCTACTACCAGGGGTGCAAAATCACACTGGACCACCAGATCCACTGTGTATATTAAACAGTGAAAGATACCATACCACCCAATAGGAAGTCTGTGTATTACAAAAAGTCCATAAAGTAAGGATTTGTGTTAATCATTCAGCCATATAATTTATTGAAGAAGGAAGGAGTCTGTAATCTTCAGTACATTCATATTGAAACAATCCATCTTCAGAATGCTCAATACTGGATAACAGCTGACACGTGTTTCGTCACGCAGTGACTTTTTCAAGGCTAGTAAGGTAAAAGAAGTATGTAGATGCAAAGGCTCCACTGGAAGTCGACCGTTAGTGAGGTAACATATATATGATGAGCCAAGCAGAAGGTTGTAGTAAGCAATGATACCCGTTGACGCAAGAGGTAATGGTATATGTGATTCTTTAAGCAGTGCGCCACTCTTGGACAAATGCTGCTTTTCAAATTATATATGTGTGGCAGTTACCGAAAATCCCCAAAGGCAATTTATCTAACTCTGGACCTTAAGCTAAAATCAAGCGATCCAGAACATGATGCCTCTTTCCGGGACACCTTGCAGTCGCGCTGATACACCTCCTTACAGGTAGGAGCTTATTAAGGTCTCCACCTAGAATTTGCGGACATTGTGACCACTACACCTACATACCGTCACAGGGCGGGAATGATACTTAGCTTCCACTTTTGATACAGATACATAATGTTCTGGACCAGAGTTAGATAACTTACCTTTGGGGATTTTCGGTATTTTGGCGGGCAATCAATGGGTTAGTATTATCTTTTCAAGTTTCGGGATTACCGTGGCAGTAGTGGTATTCATGATTTTGACTTCCAGGTATTTTCGGCACCACTATTAGGCAATTCTTTACGTGAGGGGCAGCATTTATCCTGGGCTAAGAGAATCATCTTGTACCGGGCAGGGTGATATGACGCCCTCTCAGAACCCTTTCCTCAGAAGTTACTGAGGTTTCCTGGAGCATGTCCCATTATTGTCATGACTTTGGCTTTTAAAGTGGGGATATAATGCTGATTCTTGTCTCCTGCCTTTTTCTATTGTTTTGTTGTTATACTTCTATGACTGCTTGGAGCACAGGGCTTTGTCCGATCTACTCTTGCATTCAGGCGGATGCACTTTGGTAAGGTGCTTGCAGTATGAGCTCCTCAGGCAGGGGTTCACGAGGAGTCGCGGGCAGAAGGTGTCTTGGCAAGTAATCAGCGAGGTTAATCATCCTTCATCGCTATTGTAAAACGAGGTGGTACTCTTGCGTTTGCAGCATCCACTTCTCTATCAGTTTTGTGAGAAATATAGTGGCGACCATTGAAAGAGGGGTATTTGTGCTTTATGGGACAGTGATTGCCCACTCCGGCAGAGGTGTAGCCTATATTGATGCAGCAGTTGCAGTGGCACGGGAGCCCAATGATATGAGAGGCCCAATCTACTCCAAATATGTTTTTTGTACTATTCACCAGAGTTCGGGTCCCATTGTCCTTGCTTGCATTAAAGTCATACGCACCTTTTTGTTTTTACAAAAGAGCACAATGGGTGAAAGTGTCAGTACTCCAATAGATGGGAATGTTGTCTTAGTTCTAGGATAATTTATTGTCCTTCTGGATCTGCACTGCTGCTGTCCACATTGATTGGTGTGGACCACTAACTTGGTGTTCGCTTAAATTGGGCCTCAGTTGCCGTCCTCTTTATTAGGCATCAGTTCCATTCTGCATTTTTCTTGAGGGGCCCTTTCAGCAGCTCTGTGAGTGTGTCGAGGTTAGGGAGGAATTGCCCACACATTGTTCGGAGAGGTGGAAATTTTGGTGTCTATGACTTTATCTATAGCTTAGGAGTCCTATGTGTGCTAAGAAAATGGATATCATCCTTGAATGAGCCTAGAACTCTAATGGGTCAAGAGAATAATAGGACAACAGGGTATCCACTTTACTCTCTTAACTAACAATTTTATAACAGCAGTGAGACTCCAACAGGGTTACACTTCGAAGCAGTCAGCTCCATGATCGAGATAAGTGGATGCAGGAGAAAGATTCCCAGGACTCCAATTACTCCGAACAACAAACTAATGTCCAATAAATTTTTGTGGCAAAAAAATGTCATCTAACGGCATCACCACTATCCTCAGACGGGAGGTCTTGGATCACACTGACCTGATATCCCGCCATAAAGTAAAGGCAAGGAGCACACGTCATTCCAAACCATCTCTCACCCCATCCACTCCACATAGGCTATGGTATTTCAGAAAGTCTCAGACGGCCACTGGCTGAGTGAATCTGTAACCTTTAACCCCACACTTTACCCAAAGCTTCGAAGGGAACGACAGAGAGACCTCATAGCATCTAGCAATCCTCTTTTTTTTTATGGTCTTCCCTCTTCAAAGACTTAAATCATGAAACACATGCACCTTTTGACCAGTAATTTATGGCTGCTGCTCTAGTGATCATGTCTCTTTGTGTAGCACTAGATACCTCTACCTGCAGTTAGCCTGCACCCCAAGCAGTGCCCCGTGGGCCCTTAGTGGGAAGTATGGTGGCTATGAGAACCACAGCACCTTATTTTGTAAGAAGGATTTTACCATGCCCTGCATAGTTTTCCGATCTGCAGGAAAGGAACAAAATATTCTCGGACATGTGTTTCTTGCTGCATACTCCAGGAATTATACTTCGACCTCAAGGCGTGCCGTAGAGGTGATAACACACTGTTCAAAATGATCTGTGTCCTAAGATTTCTTTGCCCTCCTCTGTCCCGGCTTCCAACATAGACCGTAGACAGCCTCTTGTCTAGCCACCATACCTCCCTCTTGTTTTTGACAACTTGGTTCTTAAATTCCCATGGGCATGCTCCAGAGATGCCGTTTTTGCTTCTTCAGGTAATGCAGCATTGCATCATCATGCCTTCCTCCTGCTACACATCTGCTGTAGTTGCTTCAGGCCCTTTTGTGTCCCTTCGTACACAACGGTCATATCTTTTGTTTTTTTGCTCTCTTCAAACTATTCTCTTTGAACTCATACGTATCCCAAATCCGGTGTCTTCCCCAACAGAAATCTCTGCCAATGCACATGCACCCCAACAAGTAAATTACATTTTGTATATTGTCTATATACATATGAATGTATTTTTTCATGGGAACCGGTAGCTGGGCAAGAGCCTAAATACGGATTTTCCCATCTACAAACTACATTTTCACCAGCATGGGGTGTCTCCAATATACCCCTGGCTAGTAACCACTGACAGCCCAACCAATGGGTTTTTGCTTACCCCATGGCTCATTGAGATGTTCAATTTCTGCAGTATCTATGCTCTCTGGCAATACAGATGTATGTTACCCAGGCCCTTAAACCTCAAACACCCTATCAGGTGTTGTAAACTTTTCTAATACTAATCCCAAATCCTTGCGTCTTCCCAGTAGAGGTCTGCCACATCTCAAATCTAACTGCCCATTTCGTCATCTGCAGGTTATAAAATCCCACTACTAGGGGTATCTCCAGTATACCACCCTAGTAACCACTAAATGCCCAACAATTTTGTTTTTGTTGCCACTGATCAGTAATGTTGCCCTCAAGACTTACATTGTTGGCGCAAAACAAAAATAACTCTTCCAGCTATAAACGCTACATAATGGAATTTGCTATCCATGTGGGTAAGTGCTTCAGCGCTTCACATAGAGGTAGTGAGCAGTGTTTTTCTCCCCAAACACATTTTGTGGTTGAAATCTATTTTCATATTTAGCCCTAATACTTATGCCTTACCCCGCCGAGCTCTGCCAATGCGCCTACACCCTGAAGAGTAACTGACATCATGTATATGCATATGTGTTTTGTCCATATACATATTCAGGTCTTATATATATTACCTACTGGCGGTCGCCAGTAGGTAGGTATAGTTGGGACCTAGTTTCCATAGGAAAAGCATTTTTTGACTTGCTTATAACTTTGGTGCCGTTTGACGGATCTTCACAAAATTTTCCCCAAAAAGTGCCCTACTCTGTCCAGTTGTGCTTGGAAAGTTTTTGCGTGATCCATGAAGTGGGGGCTGAAAAAACGGGAGGGCGGGCAAAAAAAAGTGCGTTTCCCCTGTTAATTCCCATAGAGATTTTAGACACGACTAAGCCCGAACCGCTGAACGGAATTACATCAAATTTGGCATACAGATAGATCTTGGTCCAGAAAGCGTGCTTTTTGTGATTTGGTGTAAATCCGTTCAGTAGTTTTGGAGATATTAAAGGAAAAAGAAATGTGTATAACTGGGCGGAGCCTAAGCACAGATCTCATGGTGAGATCTGATTGGCTGTCATCACTTCAACCAGGAAGTACTGGCAGCCATCTTGGGACGAATATACATTATAGCACCCCATTTAAATGGATTGTAGTGAATGGCAGGTTTTGAGGGTAACAAAAAGGAGAACGTATTAAGGGTGATAACAGACTTTAGTTCCAATATAAATCATTTGTTGATGGTACCATACTAATTTTAGGAATTGTGTTGTGTTCTAAGGAGATTTTACCTTGTGATAAAGCATTCTGCTGGGATTTCATGAATCATGTTTGAGAGAAAACTGTTTTCTCATAAATTTCCCATAGAGTTTATGGAAGGTGCTCCAGAAGCTAAAATGAGAGCATATTTTCTTTTAATTCACACTATCTTTCTCAGCCATATGAGAATGAAGCAGTGTATTGTGGGGGCATAAGTTTTAGGGTGATCCGTGAAGCGAGGCCGAGAAAAAGGGGGGGGGGTGCAAAAAAAGTGGGTTTCCCCTTTTAATTCCCATAGAGATTTTAGACACGACTACAGCCCGAACTACTGAACAGAATGACACCAAATTTGGCAGAAAGGTAGCTCTTGGTCTAGAAAGTGACTTTTTTTGTAAATTGCTGTAAATCCGTTCAGTAGTTTTTGAAGTATAAAGGGAAAACCAAATTTGTATATCTAGGGATGGGTCCCTGTGCTGAAATCTGATTGGCTGCCAACACTTCAACCAGGAAGTGTTGGCAGCCATCTTCGGACTCCAGTCTCAAAAAAAAATGTAAAAAAAGAAAATGGGGCAGGGTACAATTACCCTGACCCCCTCGCCCTGGGGTCCTACAGGAACCCCGGCGGGGCAAAACAGCACTTTAAAAAGAATAATTTTGCTATTGGAACGCGACAAAACAGAGTCGCGAATCAACGGCAAAAGAAAAAAACAAGCGCAGGCTTCCACGCTTGTTTTGAAAAGAGCCCCTGGGTGGGCCAGGTCCTGGGGGCATTTGTAAAAAAAAAAAAAAAAAAAGGAGGGGGGGATGCATGGGGCCCCCCTCCTAAGGCTCTTTGAGCTCTGGGGACCACCACCTAACAGGGCTTTATTTTTAAAAATGAAGGGGGGTTGTGTGGACGCCCCTCCCGGGCTTCATAGAAGCTCAGGGGACCACCACCTCCCCAGGGCTTTATTTCATAATAATGGAGGGGGCCGTGCGGACCCCCTCCTGGGCTTCCTAGTAATCCCTGGGATTACCACCTCCCGGGCAAAAAATAAAATTTGCGTGGGGCCACGCAGAGACCCCCCCCCCCAGATCTCTGGGACCACCACCTCCCTGGGGCCTCTAAAATATATAATACTGGGAGGGGGGGCAGCTGCATGGTCCTCCTCCCGGGCCATATACAGCCACCACCTCCTGCTCTTTCACAGAGAAGGAGTGGGGCCACGCACCCCCTCTCCTGGAGCCATTAATAGCCCTGGGGACTGCCAACCCCCAGGGCTGGCTCCCCATGTCCTGGGGTGTCCACACCCGGGACATAGATGTTTGCTCTGACTTGGCCATGTGTCCTCCGATTGTACTGTCTCATGCACTCTTTTTTCACATGCCAAGCTCTAGTTGTTCAGAGCTCATACCAGCCCACATGGGCAGGACTGTTTCCTTAAACAGGGCATGTGACAGTGCAATCGGTGAGCACATGGCCAACGGTGGTAGAATGATTTGCCAATAGCACTAGATTTATTATGTAGCTAGACATGGTTGTGTGAAGAGTGTTGTTCAGATGTTTTATATGGACATGCTTATGGTACCTTTGATTAATACACGCACATAACATACAGTCTGCACTTATTTTCAATATTTCAGTATGCCAACACTTCTGATGCATTTGTAACTAATTGTGGCTGCATGCAGAGTATCCTTCAGATGTCTTACATAGGCACACTTGTGGTACCCTAATTGGCAGACACATGTAACTCACATGTCGGCACTTATTTCGAATATACCAACACCTTAGATGCACTTAGGTCAGGAGCGCCATACTGGTTGCTCTATAATTGGTTTGTGCCACTGTGCTACAGCATGAGAACCCTATAAGAGCCTTCCCTATTCACCACATCCAGACTTCATTTTCCTAGTATGACGGATCTAGTCATAATCTCTAATGTCACTAGGTTCGACACAGTACACTAGGCGAAAACTGGGACCACAATTCCCAGTATGCAGTTGTGTTCAAGGCGCTCACGATGAGTGGGATATTTTATACAGCACCAGGAGACAGACTGTTCATCAGAATTGGCCTTACATGTTATATGTGAGAGTGAAGTATTCTTTATCCATTGTACCGTGTATCTACATTGAAGTGTGACAGATACACAAATTGTGCATGTTGTATTTACAATGGAAGCCTTGAAACGTTAACGCCCAATAATCGGATGGTATGCTGTTAAATAATGGAAGTATATTTTTTGTATTTGGTGTTCACAGTACACTAGAATATATGTATGACTTAATACAACGAACGCATTTACAAATGACGGACGTTCTTGGGCACTAATCTTCACTAAGCATGATTTGTAGTCCTTTGTTACTGTTGGTGACCATGCTGATGTAAATGGTCACTTCAGCCTCTTTTCCATACCGTGAACAAGGCTACGGCCGAAACGCGTTGGTGAGGCTACACCGAGCCAGATTAAACCATAACTAAAGCATCCTGGAGCGTCTGAGTGTTCCTTGATGGTGGGGGCATACGACTGCATATTGCTGCATACGACTGCTACCAGAGCCCGACTCAGACAAGTGTGTGAAGCAGCCCCTGTTCTCCGGTTTTGACTTTGTGGAGCTATATATGAGTTAGGATGTGGTGTCCATAGGAAGAGCGTTTTTTCATTTGCCAATAACTTTGGTGTTGTTTGATGAATCCTCGCGAAATTTTCAACTAGTTCGACGCTCACTTCAGCTGCTGTCTTCAAAGGTTTGGGGTAATCCGTCAAGCAGGGGTCGAGGAAAAAGAGGGGGGGTCCAAAAACACTTTTCCCCCCACGTTAATTTCCATAGGAACATTAGACACGGCTACAGCCTGAACTAATGAACGTAATTACACAAAGTTTGACAGAAAGGTAGCTGTTGGTCGAGAAAGCGCCCTTTTTGTAATTTGGTGTAAATCCGTTCAGTAGTTTTTGAAATATTAGAGAAAATCCAAATGTGTATATATAGGGACGCGGAGGATCCGCGATCCCTCCCGATCTCGTGCTGAGATCTGATTGGCTGCCAACACTGCGGACCAGGAAGTGTTGGCAGCCATCTTGTGACTCGACTTGAACCGAGTCACAGAAAAAAAGTTTAAAAAAAATAAATGGGGGCCGGGTAGAAATACCCTGACCCCTTAGGCCTCCTGGGGGGGTCCTTTAGTGACACAGCAGGGCCCAAAAAGTTTTTTTTTTAAAAACAAATTCGGCAGGGTCTGTGAATTCTGCCATAAATGTTTTAAAAAATGAAGCAGGGGCTTTCGCGCTTTGTTTCTAACCGACCCCGGGTTGGCCAGGTCCAAGGGGCATATCTATAAGAAAGGAGGGGGGTGCACGGTCCCCCCCCTCCATGGGTGCAACCCCTTCATGGGCTTACTGATTCCCCGGGGCCCACCATCTTCCCGGGACTTCTTTATGAAAAAGTACGGGGAAGGCCCGTATGGCCTCCCCCCTGCCCCGGGGACCACCACCTTCCCAGGGCTTACTTAATTATAATTGGGGGGGGGGCTCTTGGACTCCCTCAGCCCCAGCGACCGCCATCTCCCCAGTGCTTTCTCTTTAGACAGTGCAAGGGGGCCAGGCAGACTTCCCTGCAGCCCCCGGGGCTTAAATTTTAAAAAAATGCAGGGGGCCATGTGGACCCCCCCGCAGCCCCAGGGACCGCCATCTCCCCGGGGCTTTTGTTAATTTAAATGGGGGGGCTGCACCTTGGGACCACCCCCACCCTGGGGCACAAATTAAACAAACGAGGGAGGCCATGAGCTCCCCTCCTGGAGCCATACATGGACCTGGAGACGGCCACCCCTCCAGAGCCGGCTCCTGCTATGTCTTGGGGTGCCCACCCCCAGGACATAGCTATTTGCTATGGATTGGCTCGAGCTTTACTGCTCCTGCCAAGCCATAGTAAACTGTGCTCCACTTTCAGCAAGCTTGCTGAAAGCGGATCTCAATTGCTTTTACAGAGATGGAGCTGCATGTTAGCAATGCCTGTTCTTGCAGGAGGCGGGGAGCTGGCAGGGACCACGGGGGCTTTGACGCTCCCTCCGCAGTCCCCAACAGAGTGGGTGACATGGGTGAGACCAGGGCACCCACAATTGAGGCTGGGCCCCAGGGAATGGGGGCAAGGCCCGAAATCGGCCCGGGCGCCCTTCCCATTATTTATTTTTTTAATTTGAAAAAGAGGCTGGGCCCCGGGGATGGGGTCCCCGGGCTGAAATGGCCCAGGAGGTGGGCTGCTCAGCCCCCCTCCCTGTGAGTTAAAAAAAAAAAAAAAAAAGCCCGGGCCCTGGGGGATGGGATCTCTGGGACTAAAATTGGCCCGGGGAGGGGGTCAGTGCGGCCCCCTCCCTCATTCAAAAAAGGCCTGGCCCTAGGGAAGGGGGGGCCACATGGCCCCCTCCCCTAATAAATTAATTAATAATTTTTAAAAAGGACCGGCAAGTCGCCAGAGGCCTTGGCCCCTTCCTCCACCACTCTGCAAACTTGCCTCCTGGCTCACTACTGGTTGGGGGATGAAGTCCCCTTGGCTGCTGAGGCTCCTTGGGGGCCAACAAGCCCTCCTGTTACCTCCAGTAAGTCCCACACAGTGGGATTTCTGAGAGGTCTTTGGAGGCCACGCCCCCTTTCTCCACCATTCTGCAAACGCACTTCCTGGTGCACTGCTGGTTGGGGGATGAAGTCCTCTTGGCTCCGGAGGATCCATGGGGGCCAACATGCCCTCCTGTTACCTCCAGTAAGTCTCACACAGCGGGATTGCTGAGAAGTCTTTAGTGGCCATGCCCCCATTCTCCAGCACCCTGGAAACGCACCTCTTGCCACACTGCTGATTGGGGGAGGAAGTCCCCTTGGCTCTAGAGTGTCCTTGGGGGCAACAAGCCCTCCTGTTACCTCCAGTAAGTTCCACACAGCAGAATTGCTGAGAGGTCTTCGGGGGCCACGCCCCCTTTCTCCACCATTCTGCAAATGCACCTCCTGGCACACTGCTGGTTGGGAATGAAGACCTCTTGGATGCTGAGGGTTCTTGGGGGTCCAGAAGCCCTCCTGTTACCTCTAGTAAGTCTGACACTGCAAACTTCCTGAGAGTTGGACGGAGGCCACGCCCCCTTTCTCCACCACTCCAACTACTAGTGGGTGTCTGAGTGGGCATACGAGAGAGGTTGTATGGGGGTGTGAGTGAGTGGTTCTGTGGATGATGTCATCAGTAATGTCACTGGCCATGTCATGAGTGATGTAATATGTGAGGTCATAAGCAGTGCATTGCGGGGTGTAAGTTATAGTTAGCTCAAGTAACTATAACTGCCGAATTTCACTGGTTTTGTATGAATGAAATCCGAGCCTAACTATAACGTACCTGTAACCTTTGTTTTTTTCAGTGAATTTCTGAGGATTTTTCATTCTGTTTCCTAACTACAACATCCCTGTAACCTTTGGTTTTTTCAGTGAATTTCTAAGGTTTTTTAAATTCTATTTCCTAACTATAATAACCTTGTAACCTTTGGTTTTTTAAGTGAATATATATATATATATATATATATATATATATATATATATATGTGTGTATATATATATATATTTAAAGGGGCACATGCATCAAGGTAAGCATTTGCGATTCCTTAATAGCTATGCGGGACTACTTCACCCACAGGATTAAATTAGCTGAAAATTCAGCAAAAGCACTATTCAAAATTGTCCAATGCATTACCAAACCAGCAGCCCTTGACAGTACTGTGCTTCCCTCCCCCTCGCTCTGTGCTGGATTGTCTAACTTTTTCCAGGACAAAATTCAATCTATCTATGCCATTTTCCCATCCAACTTGACTCCATCCGAGCACAATGCTACTCCGGACAATACTGAGTCTTTGACCAAATTCCGTCCTCTTTTTCTCAATGCTTCCTTAAAAAAATTATTGAAATGTAAATCTGGCTCGCCGGGTGATCCCTGCCCAGCCCAGTTCTTTACATTTCTGGCCCCCTGTTTTAATGCCCCCCTGAACCAGATCTGGAACTTTTCTCTGAGTTCGGGCATCTTTCCAGCAGCTTGGAAACAGGCTTTCCTACTGCCAATCCTCAAGAAACCGGATGCAGACCCTGCAAAATATAAAAACTTCAGACCTATCTCTCTTCTGCCTGCTCCGGCGAAAATTCTCGAACAGATAGTCCAGAGTCAACTTTCGGAATTCCTGGAATCTAACAATCGATTCCACGACTCCCAATCCGGCTTCAGAACAGGCTATAGTATGGAAACCGCACTCCTAGAAGTGTCAGAGAGTGTTCGCGAGACTATTGACCAGGGCAATGCAGCAATGCTTGTGCTGCTGGACCTGTCCGCGGCCTTCGACATGGTGGCCCATCCGATTCTCCTGGAGAGATCAAAATGCCTGGGAATACAGGGCACGGCCCTGTCCTGGATCCAGTTCTTCCTTGAGAACCGGTCACAACAAGTTTTTCTACGTTCCTTCGTCTCTTCCCAGAAACCCCTGGTGTGTGGGGTTCCCCAGGGATCCGCATTGAGTCCACTCCTTTTCAATGCTTACCTCTCTCCGCTTGCAGGCCTGGTTGAACCCCTCGGGTGAAGGTGATCTCCTACGCAGATGACACCCAGCTTCTGTTCTCTTTTAAAGAACAATCGGAGGCCACGTTTGTCAACTTTAGAAGGTGTCTGAGTAACATCTCGGCTTGGATGACCCAAAATTGCCTAAAGCTGAACTCAGATAAAACCGAGGTGCTCTTCTTCAACCAGCGGGCCTCTCCACCCGCTGCGTTCTGGTGGCCACAAGAACTGAATCCACCTCCTGAGCCAGTAGACTCGGTGAGAAACTTGGGGTTCAGATTCGATAACTATCTTTCTTGCAAATCCCAGATTCGACAAGTCTCCTCCTCCTGCTTTGGGAAACTGCGAACTCTGAGGAAATTCCTCCACTTCCTCCCATTGCACTGCAGGAGGACGGTAGTTCATGCCCTAATTACATCTCACCTGGACTACGCTAACGGTCTCTACTTGGGACTCCCCGCATATCTGTTCCGCAGACTGCAAATGATTCAGAATGCTGCAGCCAGATGAATCTGCAAGGTACCCTACTGTCACTCCATCACTTCCCACCTGAGAAACCTTCATTGGCTGCCCGTCATCAGGTGAATAGAATTTAAGGCACTCACCCTGGCGTACAGAGCCACCAGGGGCCGAGGCCCGGCATACCTGAGAGTCAGACTCCAACATGACCGGGCCTTGAGATCCAACCACCTGAAGCTCCTCACCATTCCCCGCTTTCGTAAGGCGAGGATAGGTGGCAGAGCATTCGCGGTAAGGACCGCTAAACTCTGGAACGCCATGCCGCTCCCTCTCCGCTTGACTGAACCAGAACCAGCCTTCCGGCGAGCTCTAAAAACCTGGCTCTTTAACCGTTCCTAACCCTGTGTGAACCCTATGTCAGTCGACTGCCTTAGCGCCGGGACACCTCTGCTGGAGGTAGCTGTGGGCTCTATAAATTGCTAAATAAATAAATAGCGATTATTAAGGAATCGCTATTAAGGAATCGCAATTACCTATGCATGTAGGTTTCGCTAAAAAAATAGCGATTCCTACACATTTCCTATTAGCGAATCACAATAGGGAATGCTTTCCCATTCATTCCTATGGGCCTAGAGGTCCATATGAATGAATGGGAAACCATTCACAATTTGCGATTACCAAATAGGTAATCGCAAATTGCGAATGCAATTTCAAGGGTGCTAGGGGGCCAAAAGGCCACCCTGATGCACCCCCAAAATTGGCATGTGTACACATGTGGCGCACACACATGCCCCAAGGGCATGTGTGTGCGCCACATGGCACTTAGAAAATTGCAATTTTTTGCATTTTTCTAAGGGATTGCAAATTACCATCAACTTGATAACTTGGTAATTTGCGATTCCTTAATGCAAAGTCGCAATCTGAGATTGCTTCTTGCATTAGCATTTAGGAATCGCAAATTGCGATTCTCTAACTGCATTCGCAGAAATTTGGTAATCGCAAATTTTGTGATTACCTATTTTGCGAATGGCTTTGGGCTTGATGCATCCCAAATGGCTAATTACCGGTCGCAAAGGGGCCGATTCTGCGAATCGGCCCGTTTGCGACCGGCAATTAGCTTGATGCAGTGCCCCATAGTGTTTTTGTAAAGCTCACAGGTAAGAGCAGAGAAGAGTTGAGCTAAGATTGAACAAAATCAGAATTACGAAATCTGCGCTGTGCCACCATCCTAGCCAAAAGAGTGGAAGCAGGGTAAGTCGTCTTTCACCACATTGTCTATTTTTTTTTTACCATGAAATGTCATTCACTACTAATAATGAAAGTAGTAGTTGTCTGTGAGGAAATTCCAGAAGTTCAGCAGATGCTTCCTTAAGTAAGCTAAATCCCCTGGGATCTAAGAAAAGTACTATGCTCACATGGATGTGTGAGGACAGAATGATCACATGAAACAGGCCAATCCAATCTTGCGCTGTTGGGCAGAAACTGATCAAGAGCTTTGTCTCTCACACACTCATGTGCAGGGTGTCAGTCTGACTCTTGTCTAAGCCACAACCTGGCCTGGGCTTGTCTGATTAGTGCTCATCTGTCTTTGGAAGCCTTTGGAGGTTTGAGAGAACCATGGGGTGGGAATCCCTGCTCAAAGTGTTGGCTTCCCTCGGCCTAGAAGGAGTTGGTGATCTCATGACCCTTTTAAGATTGTTCAGTATCTGCTCAGGTTGCCAGCCTTGATTGTCCTTGTTAATAGAGTGTATTTGTTCAGCAGTAGACAGTGTCATTACCTTTAAGAAAGTGCATGGCTTCTGCTCACATCACTAATATGAATTCTTGCCCTTTTAGTATCCTTTTAATCATTCAACACCATCTCTGGCTTGCACATGTTGCCATGCCTTCTCTGATTACCCCCCCTTTTTTAGTGTACACAAACTGAGCATCTCACTGCCGTTGTGGCCAGGCTGGAGCTGTGTAGATGCTTTTATGTTTTAGTCTTATTACTATTATAATTTATGTCTCTCTCATACCCTCACCAATCACACCGACAGGGGCTGCAACCCATAACATCCCATAACAAGATAAACATATCTCAATGGTTTTCAAGCATGACTTGAAAACACTTCCTGCATAGGCTTAAAATAGAAAATGGGGCCGTCGCTGGGACAGGAATGGAATGAGACGCATCTCGCCTCGGCTTCGGATCCCGTGGGACTACCCAGTGGCTCCTGGGCCCCTGGGGAGCAGAACCTGCTGCAATACCGCTGGAAAAGCTCCTGGGACCCCACATGAGAGCATTGCGAGCCTGGGAGGCTGCTCGTGAAGACCACGCTTGAAGACCTGTGACCTGGGGCTACATTGCTAGGTGGCCATTTTGTTTGCTGCCTTTCCGCTTTGGGTCTGATGGGCGGAGTTGGGGAGCCCAGGGAGACCACCGCCTGGGGGCCATACACTGACAAGTGGTGCCCCGTGGGGTCACAGCGGAGTGCTGTGCACTTGACCATGGATCCCACGGGGTACGGAGGTGGCAGGCAGGCCCGCCTTCACCTACCTCTCCCTCCTGCTTGTGCTGCGATCATTCTGCTGATAGGACCTCCCAAGGCCGGACTGGCCGTACCGGGCATCAGGCAATTTCCTGGGAGGCTGGATGGGTGGGGGGGGCATTTTTGTTACAGGGGGGCAGTTTTGTAGCAGTGCAGCAGTTTTAAAAGCACTGCAGAGTTCTTTGTATATCCAACAGTTTTCAGGCAACAATAAAACTGCCAAGATAATTTTGGTGATTAATGTACCTACTGGAGAGAGATCGTAGTTTTGTCTAGTAGCAGTTTTGACTCATCTAAGGAAGCGCAGAGTGTTAATATGCGTGCTGCAAAGAGCATATACTATGCAGATCACAGAACAGTATTTTATGTGCTTAGCTCAGTGTGTTACTGCTTTTGTCACAGAGATCCTTTTGTCACTGTGCAGTTCATAAATTACAACAGTAATCTAGATTAGAAAGTTATATTTTTTTCCCAGTCTTTCATTATCCTAATTTTGCTAAAAAGGGTTTGTTTGGGTAGAAGTACATTTTTATTAGTAAAGTCAACCCTAACAACTGTGTTACATTCTGAATCCTGAGTTTGTGCTTCACCAGACCAAGAACTCATAAAAATGTCTACCAGTATGGATGACATGTGAATCCTACACCTTGTAGTCCCCTTTGTCTTATGTAACATTTTCTATCCACTGATTTACACATGTATGATTCATTGTCTCTGTATGTGTGTGTGATGTAAAATACTCCAACACCCTACACTGATATGAGAGGTGCTATAAAACAAATCAAATACATGTGGGAGAGGGGCTATCAAGAGATGAGATGCACTGTTGGAAGGTGATAGTGAGGGAATCATTGTAGAGACCCAATAAAGATTGCCGTACTCTGGTGCACTGTAAGGTCACCCATCTACTATGCTTTAAAAACGAATACAATTGAATATAATGAAAAATGTGTTGTAAAATGCACCATTTTGTTCCAAAATTTATGTTGGTGGGAGAACCCCCTCAAGCCCCCTTGTAGTGGTTGCGCTCATTCGCTGCGCTCGTTCGCTATGCACTGTATGGGGGCTGGTCTGACAAAATTTGCCTGGGCTGCTTTGGGTTCCAAGTCCGGCCCTGGGACCTCCTATGCCCTGCGGAGAGGATACTGATGGCCTTACAGACCTGACAGATGCGCACAAAAACTCATGGCCCTGAGTTGCCTTGCTGGGTCGCCATTTTGCCTGCTACCTCGTTACCCTGGGACTGAAGCACAGACCCGGAGGGACCGCCATCTGGCATCGAAATACTCTGTTTGACCTGGGAGGGCCCTCAACTGTGGCCCAGAGGGCCCCATCGGAGAGCGCTGGTACCGCGCACTGGGGCCCTGGGGTTGTGAGACACGGAGATGACCCTCCCTCTGCTGACAACAAGATCTGTGAGTACCGGTGTGGAGTCTGGTGGGAGTGCATTAGTGGAGACCGATGAGGGCCCTTCTGAAGATCGTGCGCTGCACCTGCCAGGTGGCGGCCCTGGAGAACAGAGGGGACGAATTTGCATTGCCGTTGCAGGCGTGGGACCAACCCTGTTGAGTACTGTGTGACCTAGCTGGGCTAAAACGTGCGGTGGGCAGCGATTGCAGGGGGGCTGTGAGTGGATTGGAAGACAGCCCCCCGGGGACATTTTTGTGGCGCTGCCGCCTGAGAGACCAGGCTCAGGCCATTTACTTGGCTGTGGAGCCCTCGGTGAGTGGATCAGTGCTGGTGGCCTGGTGCGGAGGGAGATCAGGGCCCTGGGACAGTGAGCGCACCCCTACTCACCTGCTACAATGAATATTAGGGATGCGCTGAGAAACTGACTCTTTGCTGCTCGATCTGCCTGCTAAAGGTCTTTTGCCTGTTAGCCTACCCACACAGGGCCGGGGTGGGTAGAGTCCCATCTCCTCTGCTGACACTCTGGATCTGGTCTTCTCCACTAAAGACCCGGGGCTAGAGATGCAATAAACAGCCCTACATGTGCCCGGTGCTCACCATTTGTGTAGTAGCTGGGTGCGAATACTGGCCTGGCCTTGCCCAAGGAACCCAGCACCTGCACGACCACAACATTCCACACCTCAAGCCTGACAAAGAAACTTCAGTGACCTTGCTCTGAAGCAAATCGCCTGCAGCTGATGCGGCCCCCGTGAAAAGCATGTCCTTGGTAGTGCCTAGCCTCTCAGCACTGATGCCCATATACCAAGACTACATGGACCAGTTCCTCAAGGAGATCCGCTCTGAAATTGGATTGTGCAAGACAGATTTTAAGTCTTGTGTTCAGGACATTCGCAGAGAGGTGGTTGAAATTGGAGGGCACCTGGGCGACCTGGAGCGGACAGTTGATGCGCGCATGGAAGATCAAGAGATACTCTGGTGTAAAAAGGCAGCACTCGAGGATCAAGGTCGATTTACAGGCCAAGCAGGAGGATCTTGAAAGTAGAATTCACTGGAACAACATCCGTATATGGCTTTCACCGCCGAACTCCTGCAAGCAATAAGGGGAGATGAGGAAGCTTCACCACCGGCCCTTGACAGGGCACATCGGTTGATGCCAGCGACTGGTCGCCCCAACACAACTGCAGACATCCTGACGCGGGTCCACTTTTTCACCAAGAAGGAATCCATTCTGCGGGCCTCCAGGTGCAAAGCGGACTTGGTGTTCTGAAGCCATACTATTCAGCTTTTCCAGGATCTCTCCCCTGTCACTCAGCGTAAGAAGCGTAACTTTAAATCAATCACGGACAGACTAAGGGAACTAGACATTTGTTAATAATGGGGGCATCCCTTCACTCTCTTGTTCTCCTGGGAGGGGAAATGGCGGTCCATGTGCTACTTGTCCAACACTAAGCAATTGCTGGGGATTATGGATGATTTGTTCGGAGGGGGTTTTTTGCCACCGAGCTGGGCCCCCAGAGGAGGCCTGCATCCTGGATGGAGCACGGTGCAGTGTCGCCAACATGACAAACAGCAAAAAGAGACTAAATCTCTGGAGGTGGCATAGCAGGACATCATTACTCACTACAAAACATGGGGAGAGACCCCTCTCCGTCTACCTTCATCGCTTGGCCCCTGTGACCCGGCAAAGACCGTGCCCTTCCGGGGTTGGTTACCCTCCTCTCACCTGTTGAGGGCCCTGCAGCCCGTGGGGCCCTACCTCTTGGATAAGCTGGTCCATGGGGATCCGGGGTCTGTCCCCGATTTCACACTATGCTGACACATGATGACTTACCTGCAGCCCGCCCACCCCACCAGGGTGACACCTCTGGCAGGATCTGTGCGTCTACACGCCGCTCTACGCGGGACGCAGGGGACTATGTTGGGGCCCACTGGCCCAAGAATGTTTGGTTTTGGTACTTTCTCTTTTTTTCTTGGTCAAGCACTTTTTGGGGGGATTGTACCCAGGACCCCACACTTACACTCCATACCCTGCTACATCAGATTGCTCACCAACGTCAGGCGTTTAAACTCATGTAGCAAGCACAAGCAAGTGTGGAGGTACCTCTAACAGCATGACCCAGATGTCATTCTCCATCAGGAGACTCATCTCCTGGGGATAGATATCCGCCGCATGTCACATCTGAAGTATCCGCGTTGCTATTGGGTGCATGCACCACTAAAACGCTGGGAGTGGGCAGCCAGGGGTGTGGAATTTAATAAAATATCTACTTGTCAATGGGGCAGGTTGCTTCATAAATCTACTTGTCCTGTAACAAAATCCACTTGTTCTGTTGGTGCTATGTAATGCAGCGACAAATTATGGCAGAAATCTCATTATATATAAGAACTCTGAAATTTCCTCTTTGATTATGCCAGGGCTCCTTCCATAGTAGGGTTTGAATACTAGCAATTCCCTTATGTTACCACGTTTCCGCAGATCTACATACTGGGGCAGAAGGTAGTGGTAAGCAACAGTTCCAGGGTTGGAATACCCTTTTGAGTCTGTGCAAACCTACTAACTTGCATGTTTTAAGGGTTTTCACTAACTCTTCTCTAATTTTTTCCCATACTGAGAAAGATTGGACATTTACTCCTGACAATGGCAGACATAAAACTTCTTCCAGGGTTGGGGAAAAAAAGTGGTTGGAGGGAAAGTGAACTTGCAAACGCTCAGATTTTCGCATGAGCAAATCTACACCTGTATATTTGCTCATGCTGAAATGCAGTTCACAAATATTTCCTAGGAGTACTATTTCTTGGCCTACTTGTGTAAAGTCTTGCGAATTCACAAAAAGTAGTATATTTGCACTTAATGCAAGGACATGGGTGCACTTTTGAGACTTTATTGAATGTTTGGGCCCCTAATTAGGTCTAGCGTTAACAATGACCTTTTGTGTTTATTAAAATTCTGTCTCTCTCTCTCTCTCTGTCTGTCAACTAGCTTCACTGTGAGTGACAGCATTCTGTTCCTCAACAAGGAGCATATCAACACACAGTCATTTTGTTCAGTGCCAGGAACTACTGTGGCAATGTGTGCTTTTGGAGACCAAAACAATTTTTGCTTTTGCCAATGTTTGCTATAATGGTGAGGGCCCGGCAGCTCCCACACCAATAAGGTTTTACAAAAACCATGCCAAAACAAGTCACGCTTGGACAAATCCAAAAGGCTGACCAATTTCAGACCTACTGGCTTTACCACTGCTTGTTTTTTATGTTTCCCATAATCTTATTAAAAACGGTTACACTGATTTTCCATTATAAATATTTTTGGGAAATACTAGCATGCATCAACACATTTTACTAAATGATGTTGCAAAGAAATGGTGCCTAAAATTTTACAGTAGTTTAGCGAAATGTTTTTGTGAACATTTTATTTTGAAAGCAAAGAATCCTCAATCTTGCTTTCAAGCTTCTGCAAATATTTGCATCTAATCAGAGAGCATTCTGGGAGCAGTATACATAGCCTCATATTGCTAAACATTGAAAACATGTGTACATGTTTTTATACTGGAACAACTGTTAGTAGTACAGTCTGATCTTACAACATTTACTTAGAGCCCTCACCCTAATAATAAAGGCTTTGCATTAATGAACCATAAATACAAGTTTGAACAGCATTAACACACAGACACAAATATTAACAACTGCAGTCAATGCCTTTCCCTGATCTATAATGTGGTACTGTAAACTGGCAGCCAAAGGGTTTGTGCTGTAGGGGGTCAAGCCTACTTGTCCCAAGAACAAAATACACATGAAAACTTGTTGCCCTTGACCCCAAACAATATGTCCCGGGTCGGGCTACAGGAATTCCACATCCCTGCGGGCATCTTATGCAAGGCGGGCTTTTGCACTCACGTCCTGAAAGCACTCACGTCCTGAAAGTAGTTGAGGATAAAGAAGCCTGTTTCCTAACACTACAGAAGGGGTAAGTGCTCCCTCATGCTGCTCAATATCTATGCACCTAATCAGGCACAGGATGCCTACCTCCGGCGGGTCTTGCAGGACCAACAGTCCAGGATGGAGGGGGACACTATCATGGGCGAGGATCTGAACCTAGTATGGGATTCAGACTTAGATAGAAGCACAACATATCAGGGTACAGGGGCGATGTCTGCTCAACTTAAATGTGACATCCTGGATCTGGGGTTGGTAGATGATTGGCGTCTTAGACACCCAGAGGTGCGTGGCTATTCATTCTATACTCATGTGCATGCCTTATATTCACATATTGATCACTTCTTCCTCACTCCCTCCTTAGGCATTTAGACACTGCAGCCATCGCGGACAGTTCCATCTCTGATTATGCCCATGTAGAGCTGGTGTGGACCAGCAACACGCATTACCATAAGGGGCTGCCACATAGGCGCCTTCCTGCACACCTTCTTAGAGACCCAGTGAATGTAGCAGACATCCGTAAGGGCACTGTGGATTTTTTTTAACTCAATGCTCTGCCGGACGCTTCTTCACACATGATTTGGGATGGGTGCAAGGCAATCATACAGGGGTGATCTCCACTATTGCTATTACAAGGGTGCAAGAATCCAGACTGGTGGAGGCGGGCTTCATGGCTGAGATCAAGGCCCTGGAGAGGCTAGATTATGCAACCCCCACTAGGCGCAACAAACGCTAGCTAGCGGTCCTGCGTGTCCAGCTCCGGGCGCATATGACTAAAAAGTCTGAACGCTCTCTCTTAGCCCTGAAGGAAAAATATTATGAGGTAGGAACACTGCTTGCTCGTAAATTCCACCAGCGCCAAGCCAAAACACACAAAGCCAAATCCCAGACTGGGGCTGCGACTTGGGCGACTGCTGAACACGATAAGCAAAGGGCATTCTACGATTAGTATCAGACCCTATACATGCAAGATGACACTGCCCAGGGCTTGATAGAAGCTTACCTGCGGGACCCTGATTGGGATTCCATCGATCCTAGACATGCAGAACTCCTCGATGCTCCCATTACTCTGGAGGACTTGTGCCGGGCCGTTCGAGACCTCCCACTTGGAAAGGCACCGGGCCCTGATAGGCTCCCTGTCGCCTACTGTCGGCTTTTCTTCCTAACTTGCAGGACCGCTTGTCGCTCTTTTACTCAGGCCACAGGTCTTACCCCCACCATGGCAGCAGCTGAAATTGCACTTATACCCAAACTTGGGAAGAGACTGCATTCTGCCCCTCCTATCGCTGCATTGCCCTCCTGACCATTGATGCTAAGATTTTTACAAAGATCCTGGCCACTCAGTGGAATGGTTCCTCCCTGGCCTTATAGATCCTGGGATTCATTCATAACAGGCAGGGTGCAGAATATATTCCCCGGGTTGCTCGCCTGGTCGAAACATCTCATTGCCATAACATCCCGCCATGGTTCCTTTTGCTTGACTCGGAAAAGGCATTCGACCGGGTGAGTTGGACTATCTTACGAGCAGTCCTGGGCAAGATTGGACTGGGGCCAGGTACGATTGGCAAATTCATGGCCTCCTATTTGGTGCCAGTGGCTTCCATTAGCGTTAAAGACCAGTATACATCCCCCATCCACATTTCCATGGGCACCCATCAGTGGTGCCCACTATCACCCCTCCTTTTCGCTTTAATAGTTGAGCCCTTGGCTATCAGCAGATGGCAGATATAGTTGCCATTCCTTTTGTCAGCCGAGCCCACAAGATAGGTCTCTTTCCATATGACCTCTTGCTCACCCTCACTCAACCAGTGACCTCTCTTCTGGCGATCGTTGAATGACTCTCTGCTTTTGAAGCAGTCTCGGGGTTTAAAGTAAATATGACTAAATCCTTTGCGCTCAATATCACCATACCCCGGCAGGCTCTTCCTGAGCTACAGGGGTTAGTGCTGTTTCAGTGGGCTCCAAGCAGGATTAAATATTTGGGTCTTGATCTCACCCCTCACTTGGCTACTTGGATGCAATCGAATTGGTTGAACCTTTGGCGGTCCATATTGGACGATCTGCGACACAATCCAGAGTTTACCCCGGCACTCTATACGTTTCCTAGCTGGGAGGCAGGGAAATGTAGGACCCTAAGGGATCTATTTGTGGGTGGCATTATCAAGCCCTTTGAACAATGCAAGACAGACTTTAACCCTCCTGAATCAACGCAGCTTCAGTACTATCAATTGCGACACTGGGCACTACACCCCACCCAATCACCAAGGGGCCACCCCAGATTACACTCTTTGAAAAGCTTGTTAGGGCCTATGACGGCTCTATGGGCCTGATCTCTAAAACATACTGAGTACTTCAACATACTACACCCCCTTGCACAGACACCTACCAAGGTAGTTGGCAGAATAGCACCTCAGAGGTCATCTCGGCCATGCAGTGGGAGATGCTGTGGCGTGACATCCCCAAGACCTACTGAAGCATCCCCCAAAGCGAAACAGCTGATAAGCGTATGGTTAATGGTACTACACACCGGCCCACCTATACACTATATATCCTTTTACATCTCCCCTTTGCTGAAGATGCGGAACAGGGAGAGGAGACTTCAGTCACATTTGGTGGTCCTGTTCCCTTCTAGCTACCTAATGGAAGGAGATTTGGGAGCATATCAAGGAAGTATTGGGGTCCCCGATTCTTCATACCTATACCACTCTCATACTGGGCCTTTGGCCCCTCTCGTTGGAAACTATGACTCATGCAGACTGGAGACTTATTAGTCATATGCTAAAGGCTGCATGGCAGCTCATAGCACTGGCCTGAAAGAAGACTGTGGCGCCCCCTGCCACTCTGTGGTTTCATCGCCTCTGGCATGTGATAGCAATGGAACAACTCTCACACAACCTGGGCCACACTGCTGCCAAGTTCTTGCTTCTCTAGCTTTCCCTTACTTACATATCTTACCAGGCTTGAATTCACCAGCTTTACTCCCCAAAACATAAAGCGCTACAGCTTTTTGATTGCACACCCCTTTCACCAGAGACGCTCCATTAGTGTTAAGCGCTTGGGCTTTACCCTGGTTATTCCCCCCTGGCATCTGAGGGCTTCTCCCATACGCATACCTGGTGCTGCTGTAGTTCGGGGGATCCTAGAGCTGAATATTGACCAGATGATGCTGACCTTCATTCTTAATTTGTTTTGTTAGTTTCGTACTGTATTTTGATAAAGTTTCAATAAAAAGTCTTCAAGTTGCTACTAAAGCCGGAGAAGCCGGCATGGGACACGGCGGCCTACCGGTCGTTGTCTATGCTTAATCTAGACTATAAAATTCTGAGTCGAATACTGGCGACTCGTCTTCTCCCGCATATGTCAACAACGATACACCAAGATCAGGCGGGCTTTATTCCCACCAGAAATACGGCATTAAATGTTAGACGACTACCTCGCGTCTTAGAGGCTAGATCCAACTGCGAGGACGATGAGACCATCTTTGCAGTGGATATTGAAAAGGTCTTTGATAGCCTTGAGTGGCCTTACCTCTTCGAGGTAATGAAGAGATTTGGATTGGGGCTTGAATTCATTAAATGGACGGCTCTGCTCTGTAAAGACTCTACCGCCTGGGTCAAGACGGGCAGACTGATCTCTGGAAGGTGTAGAATAGAACGGGGTACACGACAGGGGTGCCCGTTGTCGCCCCTGCTGTTTGCCCTGGCCATGGAGCCGATGGCAGCCAGGGCTCGTACAGGTCAATATTTTCAAGGATTAGAGGAGGCCGGGCAAATTCATCATATTGCATTATATGCGGATGATTTGCTATTATTCCTGGCAGATGCGGGAGAAGCGCTCAGAGGGGCTAAAGAACTTCTGCATGGCTTGTGGCGCTTGGCGGGCCTAAAAGTAAACTGGGCAAAGTCATGTCTCTTTCCTGTCAGAGCGAATATAGTAGGCCCACAGGAGTCGGAAGGGCTACGGTGGGACTCTCACTGCTTGATGTACTTGGGCACCCAGATCTATCACACTCAAGGAGACTTATTGGAAGGGAACGTAGGGAGAGCCCTGAGAGGAGTTAAGAGTAGTTTTGACTTCTGGGGGACCCTGCCTCTGTCGGTGGCGGGTAGAGTTGCCCTCTTGAAGATGGTGACACTGCCGAGGCTATTGTATTACTACGGAGTACTGCCCGTTTGGATCCCGGCGCAAATGTTTAACCAACTTAAAATCACTGGTGACAACGTTCATTTGGGGAGCCAGTAGACGGAGAGTAGCACTCACCACCCTTATGAGGCCGAGAGCAGAGGGGGGGCTAGCAGTCCCTGACTTTGAGTACTACTACATAGCAGCACAATTACAGTGGCTCACAAAGTGGGTGGCGGGCAAACTTAGAGGGGCAGGAGAACAGAGAGATGGGGCCCCAAGCTTGCGGCTATTATCGAGAGTAGTACTGAGACTTCCTTGCCGGGACCGTGATATCCCCACGGAACTGAGGACAGCACGCAAATGCTGGAATGGGAGCCTGAGACGATCCAAGATTAAATACCCCATACGCACCAGAGATTCCGTTGGTTATGTGTGAAGCCCTCCCTCATGGAGGCGACTGGCGTAGATTGGAAGCTTGGGGGGCTCTAGGAATATCTGCAATGGGAGATCTCTATGAAGAGGGCAATCTGATCCCATTTAACGATTTTAGGGAAAGATATGATATACCGGGAGAGGATTTTCTACTACATGTGGACTCACAGAACCAGGGACCTCGACAGGATGCCAGTATGTGGTCACTGCGGCTGGCACCTTTTAGGCGGTCACATGTCTTTATAGGCGACTGGCATATGAAACGCTCCCCCCTCTGACTAAGGTACATCAAGAATGGGAAGCGGACTTCGACAAACCCATCGCGGACAAGGAGTGGGGGGAGCTGGTGGAAAGAGCATGGAAAAGCACCAGAAATGCAAGGTTTCAATTGGTAAATTTTTACGTGCTGCACAGGGCCTATCTTACTCCGGGTAAGATCAATAAATATTTTAATACGCAAACAGCAGCATGTCCACGCTGCCATAGACTAGGAGCAGAATTTTTACACATGTTTTGGAGCTGCCCGAGTCTAGGGGCCTTTTGGGAGGAGGTAACCACGATACTGGCGGATGTGACTGATAAAGAGATAGCAAATACACCTGACTACTGCCTTTTGCACTGGTTCCCCCACACCGCTAAGAACAAAGTAACAAGTAGGTTCCAGGACCTTGGCCTGGTCTTGGCTAAAAGAGATATTACCAGCCACTGGAAATCAAGGGATGGCCCTAGCACCCTTAGGTGGAAAAAATAATTTATAAAATGGGCAGAATGCGAAGGTACCGTTAGACTGCAAATAGCTAAGAAGACGGGGAGTGAAAAGGCACTGGAGACAGCTAGGGCATGGGCAGCGTTGCTGGACTTGTTAAAGAACCCGGAGAATATGGGAGATGAGGACCAAGCGGGAGGGGCCCCTGATGTGGATGACTGATTCCCCTGCACTAAACTTAACAGTAGGCCATGACTGGCCTACCCCCTATAATTGTCAGGATACCAATTAAGTTCCATATCAGTAGCAATTAGAGTCAGGAGTAGAGTATCCTTAGATCAGCCAGACAGAAAATTGACTACACGTGACACGCCTGGGGGGTTGGGGGAACTGTTGGGGTTAGTTTACACATCTGTATAGTAACTACAGGGTTTAAAAGGAGCGAACGATTGCATTGCATTGCATTGATATTAAGTCAATTAATAGCACCTTCCTAGGGGGACACTGAAATCAAGGTGCTGGGCCACACAACTGGGCGCTTTAAATTCGGACGGCATCCACCTGTAAGCCATAGTAGAATATAGACAAATGTAGGTAATTTTTCATTGCTAATGTACTGTATTGCTTATCAGAAAACTCAATAAAAATCTGTTTACAAAAAAAAAAAAGACTTCAAGTAAAAAAAGAAATAGAAAAACAATACCCATCCAACCACATGTTTTACACAATGTAGCTTGCTATCCGTGTGGGTAAGCACTTCAGCACCTCACATGGGACAGCACTATGGTGTGTTCACGTTAGATAGAATGTGAGAAAAAAACATAATACATAAAACCTGAAAGAGCTAGAGGGTGCACTTCATACTGTTCTAAGGCAATAATTAAGAGAGAAGAATTCCAATCAAGTTGGAATACAAAGTTACCTGTTGCCTAAGGGTACCTGGTTTGGAACAAAAAACTTGCTCCTAAACATTAATTAAGAAATGCTTTCACAAAGTTCATGTACTACACATATATTTAGTCCAAGACACACATTACAACACTACGGCAAGAAACAAATCAATATGAGTTGCCCAGTATTTCTCCTTTTAATACTCAATGTATATATCTTCAATGCAGCATATTACCTCTTCTGCCAACACGGGTTTCGTGCTATGCTCTCAAGACATCTTCATGCATGGAAGGGATATGTAAATAATTTAAGATTGTAATTATAAACAATGTAGTCCCCAGCATTTCAAAATGTACTGGAGGGGGGAAGGAAGAGAATGCTGCGGATCATTTCTGCTGGGGCCAGTGGGTGGTGCTAAAAAATAAACAAACAAAAAAAAAGATGTCTCTTGCAAAAATGAAATGTCATGGTGTATATTCAAAATACATAAACTCTGTTTTGAAAAACAAAATCATTATAGAGTTAGTGCTATTGTTCAATATGAGTCCCTGACATAATAGGTGTATATATATGTATGTATGTATAAAACAAAACAATACCCTTTCAGGCATAGAGTGACGCATAAATTATGCAAAAAAGAAGCAGAGAACTCTGGGTAGTTCTCAAGTTTAGGTGGAAAGCAGCTCCTGTATAGAGCACTCTCAACACGAGCGACACTCTAGATCTGCTCACCTCAAATGTCTGCTTTTCTATCGAAGTCTTTAAGCATAGGATTAGCACAGTGCCATCCATGCCGAGATAGAAAGGGACAAAGTCTTTTGCCATTTCTACAGCAAAGTCTTTAAGCATAGGACTAGCACAGTGCTGTCCATGCCGAGCTGGAAAATGACAAAAGCCATTTACCACTCCAGGCACAGTATTACAGCTTTAAATTGGCAAAATACCAACCAAGCCACCTGAAATGAGTAAAAGCAACCCCTGGCACAGTGTTTCGCTCTACTTAGAGTTCTTCAGAGAGGTATAGCTTTGTCCAGACACAATGGAGCACCCAGTATAAGTAAAAAAAATACCCTTTCAGGTATAGAGTGACGCATAATTTATGCAAAAAAGAGGCAGCTAACTCTGGGTAGTTCTCAAGTTTAGGTGGAAAGCAGCTCCTGTATAGAGCACTCTCAACACCAGCGACACTCTAGATCTGCTCACCTCAAATGTCTGCTTTTTTTTATCAAAGTCTTTAAGCATAGGATTAGCACAGTGCCATCCATGCTGAGATAAGAAGGGACAAAGTCTTTTGCCATTTCTACAGCAAAGTCTTTAAGCATAGGACTAGCACAGTGCTGTCCATGCCGAGCTGTAAAATGACAAAAGCCATTTACCACTCCAGGCACAGTATTACAGCTTTGAATTGGTAAAATACCAACCAAGCCAACCTGAAATGAGTAGAAGCAACCTCTGACACAGTGTTTCGCTCTACTTAGAGCTCTTCAGAGAGGTATAGCTTTGTCCAGACACAATGGAGCACCCAGTATAAGTCAAAACAATACCCTTTCAGGCATAGAGTGACGCATAAATTATGCAAAAACGAAGCAGAGAACTCTGGGTAGTTCTCATGTTTAGGTGGAAAGCAGCTCCTGTATAGAGCACTCTCAACACCAGCGACACTCTAGATCTGCTCACCTCAAATGTCTGCTTTTCTATCAAAGTCTTTAAGCATAGGATTAGCACAGTGCCATCCATGCCGAGATAGAAAGGGGCAAAGTCTTTTGCCATTTCTACAGCAAAGTCTTTAAGCATAGGACTAGCACAGTGCTGTCCATGCCGAGCTGGAAAATGACAAAAGCCATTTACCACTCCAGGCACAGTATTACAGCTTTGAATTGGTAAAATACCAACCAAGCCACCTGAATGGAGTAAAAGCAACCCCTGGCACAGTGTTTCGCTCTACTTAGAGCTCTTCAGAGAGGTATAGCTTTGTCCAGACACAAGGGAGCACCCAGTATAAGTATGTACTGTATGTATATAAACATATACACATAAACATTTATCTACATATATATTTATCCCTCAAAACCTCTCGCTCCATGAACCACAAAAGAACTGGTACTCAAGGGACATCGTGCAGATCACTCTGTTTATTAGATAGACAAAGGTGGACCTATCAACGCGTTTCGGCTTCCTCTGAAGCCTTGATCATGATAAGTGATGCCATTTTGTTATTCCATTAAATTTACCCAGTGTGCAAGAACATAGAAAACATATTATCCGTTTCCTCCCATTCGTACTTTGTACAAAAATAATCAACGTCATATTTCCAGAGTAAATTAATACAACATGATCTTGACATTTTTGTCTAATGCAAATACAATTCAGATAATTTTTGTCTCAGTGCATATCCAAAATTATAATCCGCTGAACTCCTATATAGCCCCAGTGGGCTTAATAAGAACAAATTAAATACAATCACGCTGATGTAATCTATATTACAGTTTTAATTAATCAAAAATGAATACTTTCCATGATCTTCTATATAAAAAATTGTAGCATCTTCGTTTCTCAACAAATCTATCAATATCAATGATCTAGAGGACAGGGAGAGATGGACAAAACATAATTATAAAAACCCTAAAAAAATGTTTTAATTAAAATATTCACAAAGACATCTAATGCCAAAGAGGCAGAAAAAACGTTTTTTCTAAGGCATATTATAAATGAGCATACATTTCTTCATCCAAGTTAAGCCCCCATGGCTTCTTACTGTTAAGGGACAGGATATATCTGGACTCTAGCCTTCACAATGCTGTTTAACTATCTCCTCCTCTCACCTAATCAATTACACTAGGATCACCCTCATGATTACTCTGAAAGTGCCTTGCAACTGGATAGTTAGGGCTTTTGTACTTGATTGCTCTTATGTGCTGAACTATACGTTTGTGTACTTGCCATTTCGGCTGTAGGCATATATCTTGGGCAGGGACCCTAACTATCCAGTTGCGAGGCACTCTCAGAGTAATCATGGGGATGATCCTAGTGTGATGAAATATAATGTAATTGATTAGGTGAGAGGAGGAGGAGATATGTGTGTGTATATATATATATATATACATATACACACATATATATATATATATACATATATATATATATATATATATATATATATATATATATTCGCATCGCTCCATTTCTTCGTTCAGCCAAACAAAATCACTGGAGCACGGACCACAGATAAGTGCAGATTTTCGTTTTTATTGGTCACACAAGCACCAGCAGCATTACGCGTTTCGGCTCCGAGGAGCCTTGATCACATGGCGCGCTCAACAGTGTATGGTTAATTTATACACATATTTTTTCTCTTAGGTTTTCTTTCTTTCTAGTTTTTTAGTCTTTTTACTCTTTTTGTGTTAAAGTGACAAGTGCCTTATGTGCAAATTAAAGCAAAGTATGGACATAAACAAAATACATAATGAATTCCGGTATTTTGGTTATTAGCATAATTAAAATGTTCAGGTATAAATACCTTATATTTATGCATAAATATAAACATGACATTTGTTTTTACTATCTTGGTTTAAATACCACTTCAAACAATTCTGTACAAATAAATATTTGAAATGCAAATGCAAATACAGTACTAATTCAGAAAGTGCTTGGTTACAGTCTTTACTATACCACATATTTAAATTATCTAAAAACCTGTGCAAAATATGCTAATTAAGAGTGTTCTAAAATTTCTAAAACCCATCTAAAAACCGTGTACAAAATAGTGTATAAAAAATGTTAAAAATGTTATTCAGGCGTTGCGGTAAAGTAAGTTTTTAAGTTTTCTTTAAAGTTCAAGTAAGTTAAAGTATATATATGTATATTACCTACTAGCGGTTGCCAGTAGGTAGTTATAGTTAGCACCTAGTTTCCATAGACGAAGGGTTTTTTGATTTGCTAATAACTTTGGCGATGTTTGACGAATCTTAACAAAAGTTTCAAAACTAGTACGCCAATCACTTCAGCTGCTGTCTAGAAAGTTTTGGGGTGATTCGTCAAGCTGGGGCCGAGAAAAAGGTAGGTCCCAAAACACATTTTACCCATGCAAATTCCCATAGGGATTTTAGACATGACTACAGCCCGAACCACTGAACGGAACTACGCCAAATTTGGCCGAAAGCTAGATCTTGGTCCAAAAAGATCTGTTTTTGTGGTTTGGTGTAAATCTGATCTGTAGTTTTTAGAGTTATTAAAGAAAAAAGATTTATGTATATCTAGAGACGCCAAGCCTCCGAGGATCTAATAGATCTCTGATGAGATCTGATTGACTGCCACCACTTTAACCAGGAAGTGGTGGCAGCCATATTGGGACTCGTACTCAGCTGAGTCCCAAGGAATAGGAAAAAAACAAACAGAAGAGGGCAGGGTAGGAATACCCTGACTCCCTGGAACTGGTGGTGGGGTTCCACAGGGACCCTGCTGGAGGCTAAAACATTGTTTTTTTTAATTTTCACAGAAATTTGTGGAGGATCCATGGGAAATTGTACCCACGCTTGCTGTTTTTTTTAAACTTGGGTGGGCCAAGTCCCAAGGAAATTTCATTTATATATTAGGGAGAGGGGGGCGCATGAGGCCCCCTCTCCCCATGCTGATTATGGCCCTGGGGACCCCATCCTTTGGGGCCTGGCCGCATGTGAAAATGGGCAGAGAGGCACGCGTATCAGCACCTGGGCTGATTTCAGCCCTGGGGACCCCACCCCCCGGGCCCGGCTGAACCTGAAAATGGGGAGGAGTTTGCGTGGTCCCCCCTCCCAGGCTGATATCCGCACCGGGGACCGCCTACTCCGGTACATTTTGGAATCCTACGGCAACACCGATTCCAGTGTGGGATGTAGGATCCCAGATACTGGTGGGCTCCCCTAGGGTCCCCCCTATATTCCTGGTACCAGCCTTTTAGGGTCTCACAGCAAGTTAGTGCTGCTGCCGACCACAGACACGATTCTGCCCTCCTTCTGCTGAGCTGAGCTTGAGCAGGGGGAGGTAGAACAATAGGTTTCTTGTCACAGAGAGGGGTGACCACACCCCAGACAGGACTTAGCGTATTGGGCTGGGGTGGGGGTGCTTGCCAGCACCACCAGACTGATTTGAAGGGCACATTTGAAGCCCTCCTTGCATACTCCAGTTTGAGCCAGTTCAGGGAGCTGTTGGCTCCCACTCTGGTGTGAAACTGGACATAGGACATGTGAGTAGTCTTCCCTCTGTCCAGACCCTCCTCTGGGAGGGATCCTTAAATCGTCCCAACCCTTTCCCTAGGGTACTTAATGGCTTACCTGTGGGTGGCTCTTCAGATTCATCGTGGGACAAGATTCAGATCCGAAACCACTCCAATTTCAACTGTCTGGGCACCTTGGACTTCGCCTGGAACTTAGACTACATCAAGAAGACTCCTGCTGCACCTGGTCTTGTCGTCCTGCCAGTCGCCAGTCTTCTGCGTCATATGTGCTTCCTCCAGGTTCTTTTCCAGGCCTGTGGGCATCAAAGACACCCGAAGTAATCTCCCTTGGAGTGAAGGAGTCCCTCCCCTGCATCTGCAGGCACCGCAACAAAGCAGACCGGACTGCTGCTCTTGACGTCCTACGGACTCCGAAAGGCTCAGCAACACAGGTGGTGGTTCTGCAACTCCCTCGAGGCCTGCACTGTCTTCTCAGCAAGTTTAATGCCAGTATCCCTCGTCGGAACAGCTGGAACAGAACCCCTGTGCAATGCATTGGCTTGCTGTTGCCAAAGTTTGTTGACTCTGTCTTCCAGAGATCTTTGGGCTACAAGAAGCTCCAGTATCTCTTCCTGCCAAGATCTTCATTCTAACTGCATCATCTGCACCGTGGGCCTACATCTTTGGTGAGTAGCTCGAGGTCCCCTTGCGACTCCTGTGCCTTTGGCCTATGGGTCTTCTTTGGCTTCAGTGGGCTCCCCTGCCTGCTCGGGGCCTGCTCTGACTCTCCTGCACTTGGTGAGTCCCTCGGACCTTACTGATCCCAACGCTGCACCTTTTTTTGTTTTCCATGTCTGTTGCTGCTGCCAAGGCTTGTTGGTGCTCCCGCCGGACACCGACCCCCCTGGTTCTTGACTCCCGACGTGGGACAGCTCATGAATGGCTTTTGGTCTTCCACAGCGTCGCCTGGACCGCACAGCTGCAGCAACAAGGTCTGTCATCACTCCTGCATCTTCCGTCATCAGTGGTCATTGGTCTTCCGTGTCTCCTGGTTACTCCCAAGTGGCATAGACTCTGTACCCTCTGCTTGCAGGTACTTCTCTTCAGGAATCCATCCTTGGATTCCATCAGACTCTTTCACCTTCTTCGCCAGCTGCATCTTTACTGAAGTCCTCCATTGTGGTCTACAGAGGTTTCCGACGTCACTTCGCACCCCGCTTCTCTGGTGTATGTATCCTGGTTCTTGGGATATCCACAGGCGGGGTGACTCTCCAACCTTCTATCTTCCACAGGGTTTCTTCAGGGTCCACTGGGAAGGGTCCTTCTTCTTAAAAACTGCAACCGCGACTTTCCCATTGACTTGCTTTGAGTACACTGCTGTGTTTCCATTCTGCACACAGCCTCCGTGGGGTTCCTGGGTACTTGTATGATGTGGGGCGGTTAATCACCCCATCTCCAGTCGCACTGCTTTTTTGCTTGCGCGTATTCTGCACCTGCTTTTTTTTGTATAAATGTTTCAGTTTTTATCAACCATTTTACGCCGTTTTTTCATGTACTCCCTTTTTAAACTTGCTTTTTACTTAGTTTCAGTTCAATCCATTCGTAGGAATATTGTGCCATTTCCAAAGCTTCCCATGTTAGTGTTGTGCCCCTCCGGACCTCTTACAGAAACACGAACTGATGCACGGTTCGTCCATGGCAGTGTTTATTAAAAACCAATGCATTTTGGGCTGTCAAAGCCCTTCTTCAGGGGTAACTAGAATTGACAATAAAACATTTACCATTATCTCATAGTTCATAATTATTATTAAACATCTTACATGATCAATCCATCATTATTATTATACTAACTGCTAAATCAATCATGACAGTGCAGTGTTTTGTTGGCCCAATTTCCATGTATTTATTACTCCCCTATAGCTGTCTCCACTCATACACCAATCCTAAAGCAATTCTACCGATAACACACCACTGAATTTAACAAGTCATTTTGTCTCTAAGCGAACCGCGTACTTTCTCTCCTTAACCCTCCCTTGTCTCCCACTACAAACATCCACTTGTTACTTTCACAACCTCTCCTTTTTCTCTACTTTTTACCAACTCTCCCCGAGATCACCTTACTTCACAATTTACCGATATCACCCCCATTACATTTATGCCACTTACAAAACAACTCTCACTCGTCTGCCCATATACAACCAACCAAGCGCCCATACTTCCTGACTCAAAACTCTACTCGCAACCCCTTAACTCATACACAAACACAAACACTCTGTCACTCGTTTTCTACATATGCCCCTATTTTAACCGACGGACTCACCCCACATTCAATTATCAATCACGATGTTTCCGAGATAATTCACGTACCTGCCGCAGTTTTTAAAACCAGCCAGTCCTCATCTCATCACCAAAAGAATTCATCCCCCGCACTTCCGCCAGATTTTTAACCACAATCACCTGACTTGTTAAATTCAGTGGTGTGTTATCGGTAGAATTGCTTTAGGATTGGTGTATGAGTGGAGACAGCTATAGGGGAGTAATAAATACATGGAAATTGGGCCAACAAAACACTGCACTGTCATGATTGATTTAGTAGTTAGTATAATAATAATGATGGATTGATCATGTAAGATGTTTAATAATAATTATGAACTATGAGATAATGGTAAATGTTTTATTGTCAATTCTAGTTACCCCTGAAGAAGGGCTTTGACAGCCCGAAATGCATTGGTTTTTAATAAACACTGCCATGGACGAACCGTGCATCAGTTCGTGTTTCTGTAAGAGGTCCGGAGGGGCACAACACTAACATGGGAAGCTTTGGAAATGGGACAATATTCCTACGAATGGATTGAACTGAAACTGAGTAAAAAGCAAGTTTAAAAAGGGAGTACATGAAAAAACGGCGTAAAATGGTTGATAAAAACTGAAACATATATACAAAAAAAAGCAGGCGCAGAATACGCGCAAGCAAAAAAGCAGTGCGACTGGAGATGGGGTGATTAACCGCCCCACATCATACAGTTGATCAATGAGGTGCCATTGGGGCAAGGCATTTTCCAGTGAGCACGCATTCACGGAGGATGATGGTTAGATATGGATATACTTTGAAGTAAACAGGTGTGCATCTCATAACTCAGACGGATAATTTATGAACATTGCCCTCCAATGAGATAGCACCCGGCAGGAGAAAATGGACAAAGACGATTAATCTCAAGTACAGCGCATTTTTCCACACGTATGGTGAAACATCCTGGTTCGTCAAGCATGTCGGTGTTTAAGAAATATGACTTTGAACTTTTAACATTTTTATAGTTATTGGAGAACATTGAGTGCTAACATTGGTTACATTCTACAATATGTTGCAAAATTAATAGGATATTGTTTACATGATAAGGACCGTCTTTTATAGTGTGTTTTGTGGTGAGTTTATCGCATTGTGGGAAGTGTAGTCTTCTCCCAGAGAAAAGTAGATAGTGGGAGGGATAGGGTAGAGGAGTTGGTCAATTAGGTAGCACACAAGAGGGAGGGACTTTTGACAGGTGATTGTGGTTAAAAATCAGGCGGAAGTGCGGGGGGATGAATTCTTTTGGTGATGAGATGAGGACTGGCTGGTTTTAAAAACTGCGGTAGGTACGTGAATTATCTCGGAAACATCGTGATTGATAATTGAATGTGGGGTGAGTCCGTCGGTTAAAATAGGGGCATATGTAGAAAACGAGTGACAGAGTGTTTGTGTTTGTGTATGAGTTAAGGGGTTGCGAGTAGAGTTTTGAGTCAGGAAGTATGGGCGCTTGGTTGGTTGTATATGGGCAGACGAGTGAGAGTTGTTTTGTAAGTGGCATAAATGTAATGGGGGTGATATCGGTAAATTGTGAAGTAAGGTGATCTCGGGAGAGTTGGTAAAAGTAGAGAAAAAGGAGAGGTTGTGAAAGTAACAAGTGGATGTTTGTAGTGGGAGACAAGGGAGGGTTAAGGAGAGAAAGTACGCGGTTCGCTTAGAGACAAAATGACTTGTTAAATTCAGTGGTGTGTTATCGGTAGAATTGCTTTAGGATTGGTGTATGAGTGGAGACAGCTATAGGGGAGTAATAAATACATGGAAATTGGGCCAACAAAACACTGCACTGTCATGATTGATTTAGCAGTTAGTATAATAATAATGATGGATTGATCATGTAAGATGTTTAATAATAATTATGAACTATGAGATAATGGTAAATGTTTTATTGTCAATTCTAGTTACCCCTGAAGAAGGGCTTTGACAGCCCGAAATGCATTGGTTTTTAATAAACACTGCCATGGACGAACCGTGCATCAGTTCGTGTTTCTGTAAGAGGTCCGGAGGGGCACAACACTAACATGGGAAGCTTTGGAAATGGCACAATATTCCTAGGAATGGATTGAACTGAAACTGAGTAAAAAGCAAGTTTAAAAAGGGAGTACATGAAAAAACGGTGTAAAATGGTTGATAAAAACTGAAACATATATACACAAAAAAAAAAGCAGGCGCAGAATACGCGCAAGCAAAAAAGCAGTGCGACTGGAGATGGGGTGATTAACCGCCCCACATCATACAGTTGATCAATGAGGTGCCATTGGGGCAAGGCATTTTCCAGTGAGCACGCATTCACGGAGGATGATGGTTAAATATGGATATACTTTGTAGTAAACAGGTGTGCATCTCATAACTCAGACGGATAGTTCCTGTGTACTTACCTTGGGTGGTTCCTTGGGTCCCCAGCTCTTCTGAGTCTTCTGGTCCAAGTCTCGACTTCGGTTGCAGTTCGCATTCCACTTCTTTAGTATATGGTTTGGTCTCCCCCTAGAGACCACTGTGTATTTGTGCTTACTTACCTGCTTCCATTTGAAATATTGTGTGTATTGTGTTGATATCTCCGGGTAGTGGATTTATACCAATGTGTTAGTGAGTGTGCATAATAAATATAACTATCTTTATACTACACAGTGTGGTTCTTTTTCGTTTACCCTCCACTATATGATTAGTTCTGGTAAAACAAGCTGCTTAACATTCCTTCTGGACTAAGCCTGAAGGCTGCTCTCCACAGCTACCACTTAGAGAGATTTCTAAGGTTGTCTAAGACCACTAAAATCACCATAAGGGTTGTCTGGTTTAGTGCAAGGTGCTTCACTTAAATAAGTGTGCACCATAAACTAAGCCAGCCTCTTACAGTAATCACCTGATTATACTTTTAAATTACCACTGGGAACGGAGCATGTGATATAGGATGTCTCGTCGGCTCATGCTCGGGCCAATCCATAGCAACTTTGCATTGAATCAACAAGTCGTCTGGAAGCACAATTTCAAATAAGGTATTCAAATCATTCCACAGAACTTTTGATATTTTTAAAAACCTATCAACCTGTCTGCACCATTCCACTTGTTCTCTCTCAATTTTGCAAAATCATTTGTGAATGATGCAAGATCAGTCCTGCTCCAAGGTTTGTGGACATAACCTCCACCAGGCACTTCTCTCATGGGAAGCACGTGTATATCCTCATCCCCCTCGTCTGTTCCAGACGGAGGTAGCTCTAACCTGACTTTCTTCGGTTCTTTTTCTGTGCCCATCTACCTTCCTGTCTATCTAACTCACTCCATTTTCGAACATAGGCAATTCAATCTTTGATCTGTAATTTCATTCCTGATGGTCTCATGTTTGCGAGATCCCTGTCATTAAAGCTTAAACTGTAACTTATTTGTAAGGTTTTAGATTTCTGCAAATCAATTCCATATCTGTGAGCCAATTCACATAATCTTTAATGAGCCTGTTCGGCACTTCTGGGAAACCACAGAAACAATAGCTCATCTCGGTAAGCATTTAATTGAGACATGTCAAGAGTTCCAATTATCATTTCTTCTAGTTCCACTTTCAGTTTAGCCACATCTATTGTCCTTTCTCTCTCTCTGGGACCTGAGTATTCCTTCCACTTGTTCCAGGATTCTCACTACCAGTCGGAGTATCTATACCTCTGATCTAAGACCTGGTTGTTCTGCTGGGGTATTAAGAATTATTTCACCACTAAATGAACCACTATTTGCATTAGGTGGTGAGTATAAAAGAGGCATGTCAGACGTTGACATTCCCATAGGTATCTCTGTCCTAGGGGTACTGTATTTCACATTTGGAAGCTCACTCGTTCTAGGCATAAAAAAGGGTGGTGATGTCAGAGAAAATCTCCTACTTGGGTCAAATCCTGTCTGATTTAATGTAGGGTCTGAACTCATGGCACACGGGGTATTCCCTCATGACGTAACCATAGGAATCTGTGGAATTTGTCTTATTGTCGAGCCCACTGAGTTAGTAGCTAAAATACTCATCCCAGTAGGAAAAGCCAAAGTATGTATAGTCTTTCCTGTCAATCCAGGTTTATACAAAGGAGCTACAGGAGTAATTGTAACAGGAACGGTCAATGCACCAGGAGTATTTAGAGCAAGTGAATTTGAAGGGGGTGTCATTCCTGAATTCTCTCCCATTGAGTTAGAATTTATATTTACTGGTGCTGTAGGCACATCAAAAGTCTCAATCGGTACATTACTCGCTCCTCCAGTTTGGGTTACATTTTATGGAGGTGGACAGTTCAACAATAATTCAGGTATAAAATCCTCATTTAAATCAATATCACTGTCCTCAATTATATTCTCTGTGTTTTCTGTCTCTTCTTTTTCGTGTACTTGCATTTACCTTTCAATTCTTCCTCACTCGTTAATGCAGGGAATAATCTAGCTCCCTCAATCATGTCACTTCTACATGTTTTCTGTTCTGCATCCCATCTAGAATCAGCACAAGCCCATATGGCTTTTTTGACCCTTCCTTGAAATCTCTCTCTCTGCCTAAGTTGAGCTGTATGTTCCCAGACAGTAAGTGATTCATATTGTGTAGGTCTACAAGGCGGTTTCATGTCATACAGCGTCCTCCATAAATGCTCAATAATTCTCAAAATAAATGTACCATAAAGAGGAATTCTCAAAGGTCCATCTTTCTCAGTGATCTTATGCCACTGTTTGAGCCAAATACATTTGTGAAGACCCACATATATTGCCATAGTATGACCTGGTGTACCTTCGGGTGGTGCCTCTTCCTCCTTTCTAACAGGCACAGTCACATCTTCCTTCATTAGGCTTTGTTGTGCTTTAAAGTATTTCATTTTCAATCAAAATATGCAAAATTCATAGATGACTTTTCGTTTAAACCAGGAAATGAATTTTCACCCACAATTCTTTGTTCGGCGATCACAATACCAGCGCAACTCTCTATGATGTATCCAATCAATACCAGTGCGGCTCTACACCAACCGACTAATGCCAGCGTGGCCACTGTGATGTCAATCTCACTCCTTGCAGCAGCTCACCCGCTTTTACAAATCTCACGAGCGCATTCTCTCAGCAATTTATTCACAAAACAAATGCAAGCGATTTCAACAACTAACTCTATCTGTTCCTCTAATGAAATTAAACATTATTCATACACACAAGGGACAGTCCAGAGCAACACTTTCTGACCTATCCTGACATTCAATTCAAATGACACCTTGACCAGCAGGATCTCACTCAGATTGATACAGTTCTTCCCTTTGCACTGAGATCAACTATACCAACCACACAAAGATAAAGTCCCTATATCAGTAATGCTGGTGACGTCTCACGACCAGCACCACAACACAGCAGACAACTACAACCAGTGTCTTCTACACTGACAACTTACTACCACATAGGTATGTATCTATCCTGGTATCTTAGGCAACGATGGACCCGATAACCACTTCACCTTCTCTGCATTGAGCACTACATTCACACATCAACCTAAAACATCTCTGCAGAACACCAATCACTGCAAAACCACAATCTAAGCATATGCAATTGCAACACGCAACCCTACTAATATTCACAACAAGCTGCTACGACGTGTTCCTGAATCGCTGGAACTCCATCAATCCTTCGAGCAAACCATGGGCTTTAGAGGTTTTGACTGGGCTTGGGCAATTTCTGAATGGGACATCCTAACTCCCTAATGTCAATGGGAAACCATCTGACATGCTACCAAGTTGATCCAGTGCTCTAGGACAACCCTCTTACCATTTGTCCTCCGATAAATCTTTTTTCCCCCCCCAAGTGGTGATGGGAGTTAACATTAGATTGATCAAATTTCAATTAATAGTTTAACCCATTTGGCTACACAATAAGGACCCGAAATCAGTGACTATAGTTAAGAAGATTTATTACAAGTTAGCAGTCAAGTTAAAGTACACGAATCTCACCACTATGCAATAAAGATACAGAAAAACAACTGGGAAACCCAGCCTCCTAAAGAAGTTTGGGTGTACCAGTATTAAGCAAACAAGAAGTTCAGTCACAGCAATATGAAAGATCAACAATAAGTTCTGGTGTTCAGAGAAGAGTTTCTGGTTCTCTCGTCTATACATGAGTAAATCTAAAATCATCTTAGTTAAAGTCCAAACTAAAAAGGATGCTTGTATCTAAAAAGAAAAATCTCAAAAGCTAGGGAAATTCGGTGAAGGGAAAAAATAGAACAGGGCAGGAATGGAAAGAATGAGAATGTGTCAGCATTTCAGGAGCTCAGTCAAGAGTCTTCTTGGGTCAGGGGAATAAATGTTAGCCTAAGCCATACTTAGCAGAGAATCAAGGGACAGCATAGAGGTCTAAACCTCTCAAAGTCCAAAGGAAAGTGCGGTAACCTCAGACATTCCGAACATCAGTTATTTCCACAAGGATATTTAAGAGCAACACCTCTCTGTTCGCATCATCAGGGGTTCCATTGTCTTTTTCCATTCTCACGTTGTAAGCTGCAACATTTACAAAATATCCCACACTGGACATGGGAATGACATTGTTCTTGTTCACTCAGGCCACGTTGTGAAAATGTTGAATATGCCCTTCAGTTAATCCTCTGGCTCTCCATGTTCTTCCGCCAAGATCTGCTTCTCAGGATCTCCCTCTATCGCTAGTACAGTATTGTATCTATTGTCAACTAAGAATCCAATGTGAATCGCACCTGCAAGGAAAAGTCATGTAAGCAGAATACGTCATGTAAACAGTATTTTATGCAGAATGGAAAAGGTTTTGGAAAAGAGGGTGAACCAACAACTCATCACCTTTTTGACAGAGAACAACTTGCTTCATCCCTCACAATCAGGAATTAGAGCCCGTCACAGCACCGAGACCACATTACTAGAGGTTTTAGAGTCCATTAAAACCAGCTTGGACTCTGGCCTTAACGTGGCTCTTGTGCTGTTGGACCTATCAGCCATATTTGATACAGTGGATTGTAACATTTTGCTTTATAGGCTGGATCATCTGTGTGTGACGCGTTCTGCTTTAAGTTGGCTACATTTATTTCTTGATAAATGTGAGCAGGTGGTATGGTTGAAGCTATATACCTCGGCGGTTGAAAGGCTGACGTGGGGAGTGCCCGCAAGGCTCCTCTGTAAGTCACACACTCTTCAATATTTATATGTCACCTCTGGCAAATATGGTTGAATCCTTTAACATCAAGGTCATCTCATATGCTGATGACACTCAACTCCTGCTTACGTATGATGGGGACTCTACAACGGCAAAGGATGCCTTTGCTCGTTTTATGGTAGCACTGCTTGACTGGTTGAAGAGTAACAAACTGCAGTGCAATCCCAATAAAACAGAAATTCTGCTGTTTGGGCAGAATGCTCTTCCAGGGTGGATTGGAGCGAGCCTGACAGGGTGCCCCCGCCCCCTCCAACGGCGGTGGCCAAGAACGTGGGCATTTTGTTTGTAGCCCAACTGTCATTCGGAGCACAGGTGTCAGCAGTGATGAAAGCGTGCTTCTGGATTTTTCGCATGCTGAAGACATTTCTCCATCTACTTCCGCAGGATGCTCAAGTCCTAGTCGTCAGGTATCTGGTTTTGTCCAGGCTGGATTATGCCAATGTTCTGTACCTGTGCCTTCAGGAGTATCTGACCCAGCAGCTTCAATTCATGCAGAATATGGCAATCTGCCTATTGTACAGAATACTGAAGCACTAATCTGTGTCAGGGGAGACTTCACTGGCTGCCAGATAAACGACATATAACGTACAAAACACTGACCCTGACGCACCAAGCCCTCCACAGTAAGGGGCCTATGTACTTTAACAATAGAATTAAAGAATATTGACCTAGGAGACCCCTGCACTCCAGTAAAGCCAGATTAATTGAGGTCCCACATTTCAAAAGGCAACGAAGGGGAGGTTCTTCCTTCACTGTTAGAGCAGCTGGAATGTGGAATCAGGTGCCTGAACTACTGAGTCTCATCTCAGATGAAATAAAATTTAAAAAGGTGTTGAAAACTCCCCTATTCAGACTTTAGGGACGTTAGGATTATGGTGGCCCTCAGACTCGCTTCTCCCTTCGATGCCTAAAACAGCGCCGGGGACATGATGAGTAGCTGCGCTATAGAAATATCTGTCATTCATTCATGGAAAACAGGCCTCGTCAAGTCAATTTAAAGTATTAAATCAATAGTGCACATTTAATATCCATGTGCACATTAAACACAAATTAATGTAAATTGTTAGTCCATTAGAGTCATATTACATGTGGCATACAGTAAAATATTTATGTCTAAAAACTACAATTTAATTCAATATATGAAGCATTAGTGCACATATTAATGCGCAACAAGGTCAACTGCTACCAACTCGAAAAGCGCTGGTGCACCACTAAGAACCCCTCGGACAGAGGCACCTACAAAGCAGCCCTCAGCAACTACTGCCTGCACATAAAAGAAACCAAGAGAGCAGCCATCATCGCCCTCATCTACTCCGCAGTCAACCACATGAAGGAACTCTTCAAAATTGTCAAAGAATACTCCAACCCGACAGCCACAGAGAACACCATCCACCCCTCTTAAAAACTCTGCGACTCTCTCTCAGATCACTTCCTCAGCAAGATTGCCAATATCCACAACAACTTCAAAACCCATCCTCCCACTCTCAGCCTCAACAACGTCGACCAACCAGCAAACACCAGCCGAACTATATTCACCTGATCACCGCTCACCGCCTAGACCGCTGTAACCATCATGTCGTCCATCCATTCTGGGGCGGCCAACGACCCCTGCACCCACCACCTTTTCAACCTCAGAGCCAACCAAATCAGCGCGGAACTCCGCAGCAACCTCAACACCTCCACAGCAACCTTCCTAGATCTATGGAAATACGCAGCGGTCATACCCCTCCAAAAGAAGCCCTGTGCTGACCACAGCGACCTCAAAAACTACCGACCGATCTCTCTGCTCCCATACCCAGCCAAAGTACTTGAGAAAGCCATCAACCAACAGCTCACCAAGTACCTGGATCAAAACCACCGACTTTACGCCTCTCAATCAGGATTCCGTGCCAACCACAGCACCGAGACTGCACTGATCGCCGCCACAGACGACATCAGAACTCTCCTTGATCACAGAGAAACAGTGGCCCTGATCCCTCGACCTCTCTGCTGCGTTCGACACCCTCTCCTACCACATCCTCATCGACAGACTCCACAACATCGGCATACAGCAGAACACCCTGCAGTGGGTTGCTTCCTTCCTTTCAGGATGCACCCAGAGCATCCAACTGCCCCCCTTCACCTCCGCATCCAAGAACATCATTTGCAGTGTACCCCAAGCCTGTTCAACATCTACATGATGCACCTCACAGATATCGTCAGATCCCACGGACTCAACATAATCTCCTACGGCGATGACACTCAACCAATCCTCTCATTCTTTGAGGACCCCTCCTACACCAAAACCAACTTTTGCAACGCCATGACCAATGTGGCAAAATGGATGAGAGACAGCTGCCACAAACAAAACTCTGACAAAACAGAGGTACTGATCTTCAGAAGAGAAACCTCCATATGGGACCACAGCTGGTGGCCGGCAGAATTCGGACCAACACCCACTCCAACAGACCATGCACGCAACCTCGGCATCATCCTAGATAACCAACTTACCATGAAACGACAAGTCAACGCAATTACCTCCTCCTGCTTCCACACTCTCCGAATGCTCTGCAGACTCTTCAGATGGATCCCCATCGACACCAGAAAGACCATCATGCAAGCCCTCCTTACCAGCCGCCTCAACTATGGCAACGCTATCTATGCCAGAATCTCCACACAGCTCCTCATAAGACTTCAGACCATACAGAACACCGCGGCCTGACTCATCCTGGACCTCCCCAAATGAACTCACATCACCCCATACCTCATAAACTTCCACTGGCTCCCCATCCAGAAGAGATGCCAGTTTAAGATCCTCATGCATGCATACAGAGCTCTCCACAACCAAGGAGCCTCCTATATCAACCATTGACTGAACTTCCATCTGCCCGCAAGACACCTGCGCTCCACCGCCCTCGCACAGAGGCCCCACATCCATCGCAGTCGCAGCAGAGGCCCCTCATTCTCGTTCATCGCCACCAAGACCTAGAATGACTTGCCCCTCCATCTGCAAACAGCACCCTCCCTGGCGGACTTCAGAAAGAAACTCAAGACCAGGCTTTTCGACAGAGACACTGCACCCTGAACGCCCAGAAACCCTTAGAGCTGTTTAATTGATTATATAAATTATAAATCAATATTGTTTCTAAAGTAAGCACGCTTCATAGGTAAGGATGGTTTATTCATCAAGTCTCTAAAGAATATATCATTTAATATGGTTAAAGGCACACAGTAGGAATACATTCTCTAATCCTACACTGAATGCACTTTAATAATGATGTCAAGTGCAACACTTACATTAATGTTGTTAGACCACACAAGAAACAGGTGCTAAGTGCACGTTTATGTTATGTATTTGTGACATGTAATGGTGGAGCCAAAATTACGCTGCACCAACTGTGATCAGCCTCAGAGTTGGGCTGGCCAACTAGTGCTTATCTGGTTATGCGCGGTCTTGCATCATAGTATTTCCTGTCGTCGGAGGGAGGGTGAAGCTGTCTGAGAGCTTAGTTGTGTGGCTAGAGTGCTGGTGCTTTTAAGAGTGTGCTCTGCCCTCAAGCTAGGCAGGACAGGGAGAAACCCCAGAACACATACCCAAGTTGGATACAAGTTGTCTCAATAGCAGTCTGGCTAGCCCAGGAGCGAGCGGGGAGAGACATGTAATTCAATATCTCTCCCAGGTGGCAAAAGATACTGCACAGCACCAGCTTGCACATCCGACTACCACACAATGCACTGTATGGGGTTGCACAGAGCATCAGATTGGTAAGGCCAGCACAGCATAGAAGTAAAAACAATCCCTGATATAATTGGAGCTGATGCCTGGACGAATTGTCATGTTTCGCATAAACAGAAAACAATACAAGCCACAATTTCCACATGAGGCTGGGCCAGCACTTTCTGTTTGCTAATGTTTTAGTCTGTTACTATGACTAACAGGCACCGCCAGATCCACGGTATCCCCTTCAGGCCGTGCTTGGCCACAGCATTTGGTCGTTTTTAAACCTGTGCGCAAAACACAATAATGTATCACTATCTCAGTGACACACTTCAGACTATGGCCATCATAGTTACAAATCCAAGCCGGAAGGAACCTGTGGCAGCATAGAGAAAGCCTACGCCCACCCCGCTCTTTTTGTTAAGCATTGATGGAGCAAGGACTCACAATGAGACTTGCTCGTAAGCAATCCTCTCACAATAGTAATTAATTTTGTACTAAAACCTTGTAATGTCATTATTAATAATGTGCAAACATTACACTTATCCGAGAGACGCTTGCCTATGTGTTTTTGCTAATAAGTAATCCTTGTCTAATGCAAAATGGCCACTAAAGCGCGGGAACTCTACTGCGCATGTGTCAACCATGTCACATGGTATGACGTCTTTCTTTGCTTGGAGGGAAACTTTTGCTTCTGCGCAGTGTATGCTAAAATGGCTGCTTAATGTTCTCACATGCTAAAGCTTTCGCATTGCTGCAATTCATAATGTGGTATTTCTAACGCTACTAATGCGGGATAGACATTTATAATTAAATGGGAATAGATTAGAAGTAGGTGGTATACAGTGAAAACATTTATTTTTTTATTTTAATATGTTTCTTCTTTGATTTCTATTAGTTCGTAAAGTGGGCCTGGGTTAACTGAACAGCAGCTTAAGAGCCATGGAAACTTGCGCATGCGCTCTGAAACTAACAAGACAAAGCGATGAAGTCAACTTGGAAGACACCCAAGGACACGACCCGTTGGTCACCTTCACTGTACATCTGAAATGTCCTAAAGTTAATACATTGTATACACTTTGTATTGAAAATTGTCATGAGACGGGTGGGAAATAAAGCAAATGTATTAATTGAGAGGGGCGGTATTTTAAAACAATGGGCTTAAGAAAATTGAACTAAAATGACATGGTGTGAGGATCAACCCCTGTCCCCGTCCAATCAGAAATAGTGGGCCCATAATTTTGAAACATTAATGGGAGGTACATGGGTTGTAGAAGGGTATAATAGATATAGAATTAGCTAATTAGTTAGAGCAGATGGACATTAGCGCGCAGAGCACACATAAGAACAGACGTGCAGGGTGCCCGGAGACTAGGCACTTAGAATCAGATGCTGACACAGACGAGAGCTGATCGATTGCAGACTGAACCGCTGTCGAAAGAGGTCCTGAGGTGGAGGAGGCGGATTCCATTAGAAAGAAGACACGGAAGAATCGAGGAGGAACCGAAGTGTCAGAGAGGGGAACGACGCAGGCGTCGTTGGTAGAGAGGTCACCTATCCTGTCCTGAACTTGCTCTGGAGGTCTTGGTCTTCATCCTTTCTTGGGACCCTTTTCCAACTCCTTGGCCAAGGGTTTTGGTTTTCACACCTTTAGGTAACTATAAATGCGTAATCTAGTTTGTACTGCTGTCTCTATCTTCTCCTTTCTAGGGGACCGTCATTGATGCTTAATAGGTGACTTTATAGTGTACTTCCTCCTTGATATGCGACTAAGTATTATGTGAATTGTAAATTACTCTGCTAAAGAATTTAGATAAACATTTTAAAACTTCCTGAGTCAGTGGTTATTTCAGGTTGTTGATGAAAATTATGTTTTGTACATTCTCATTTAATCCCCAATTGTCAAAGGTCCATTGGTAAGTCATTACTCTTCAATCAGGTGAAGTAATTGGTAGCAGGGATATTGATAAACAGTACAACTGATTTCCCCCAGCGGTAATTACTAGTTAGTGTGAATGAATGGGCCCAGGTGAGTATTTAGTGCATGAATGCTTGTTGCTAGTAACCCACTGGATCAGCATGACTGCCGGGGCGGCGGACTCCGGAACACTGGGGCTCAGGGTTAGATACCCGGCGCCGGCGGCAGGTTAGCCCAGCATCTTGTGACTCTGGGCAATAGCTCGCTTAATCTTCCCGACGGACCACAGCGCCGGGACACCTCGCCTGAGGTAGCTGCGCGCTTTACAAATGCTGGTATTTATTATTTATTTACTGTCTCATCGTGTATTCGGAAGAACTATAATGAGTGACTAATGCGTTTTAGTGCGGATAGGCGGACACCAGACTGTGTTAGTCTAACTCCTGATGTGTGGTACTTGGCAGGGCTGGTGATGTTATCATAGGAAATTTAGTTTTTGGGTGGTTTACTAGTTTAATTGGCTGCTGTGAAATTTGCACTTAGAATCAGATGCTGACACAGACGAGAGCTGATCGATTGCAGACTGAACCGCTGTCGAAAGAGGTCCTGAGGTGGAGGAGGCGGATTCCATTAGAAAGAAGACACGGAAGAATCGAGGAGGAACCGAAGTGTCAGAGAGGGGAACGACGCAGGCGTCGTTGGTAGAGAGGTCACCTATCCTGTCCTGAACTTGCTCTGGAGGTCTTGGTCTTCATCCTTTCTTGGGACCCTTTTCCAACTCCTTGGCCAAGGGTTTTGGTTTTCACACCTTTAGGTAACTATAAATGCGTAATCTAGTTTGTACTGCTGTCTCTATCTTCTCCTTTCTAGGGGACCGTCATTGATGCTTAATAGGTGACTTTATAGTGTACTTCCTCCTTGATATGCGACTAAGTATTATGTGAATTGTAAATTACTCTGCTAAAGAATTTAGATAAACATTTTAAAACTTCCTGAGTCAGTGGTTATTTCAGGTTGTTGATGAAAATTATGTTTTGTACATTCTCATTTAATCCCCAATTGTCAAAGGTCCATTGGTAAGTCATTACTCTTCAATCAGGTGAAGTAATTGGTAGCAGGGATATTGATAAACAGTACAACTGATTTCCCCAGCGGTAATTACTAGTTAGTGTGAATGAATGGGCCCAGGTGAGTATTTAGTGTATGAATGCTTGTTGCTAGTAACCCGCTGGATCAGTTTTCTGGCTAGCAGAGGATGGTTAGACTTTGTTAATTGGGTAATGAGAATTTTATTTTTATGAACTAACATCCGTTTGTTTAAAAGTTTTGTTTTATGTTGTCTAGAATCCCCGGGGAATTTGAATAGCGGATGGTAAGTGGAAGCCATACTGCAGTGAGGTTATCTGTCAGGCAGAAATAGTACTGAAAAGTTAAGCAGGGCTATCAGTACTTGTTAGGGACTGTGCGTGTATGAGTGACAGCAAAGGAATACGCTGGTGAAATTTTGATGTTATATCACCTAGAAAGGGTAACATTGATGGAGTAGCAGGTATTTCCGAAGCTTACGTGAAGAGTAAACGGAAGTGTTTTGCTCATAGTGTATGTTTACTAAACGGAAGGGTTTTACTAAGAAGTGAGAGAATTTATCTTTTCCAATTTAGAGAAACTGGCACGATAGCGAATGTTTTATGTTGTTACTGAATTTTAATAAGTGTTAAGAAAATAAAAGTTTGCGTAAGATTTTTGTAAAGGGAGGGTCAGCAGCCGGAGTAGAAGCTGACGTCACAAGTGCCACGCTGGGATTGGTCAACACAGTGGGCGTAGAACAAGTCCTGTAAAGGAGGGGTCGGTAGTCAGGAGTAATACTAACGTCACAGGTGCCGCGTTGGGATTGGTTGAAACAGCGAGGGACAGAGAAGCGCAGATTGTAAAGGAGGGGTCGTCAGACAAACGTCACAGAAAAGCCGCGCGAGGATTGGTCCCGAGACAAATGTTAGCTGGAATTTGATTGGTTGTCAGCATAGAAGTCGAAATATTAGTGGTCAGTGGAAATTGAATGTGGAAACGCGATCCGACTTTAATAGGAACACGTCCAGACAGGAGATTCCTAGGTTTTGCAGAATATAATTCAATAAACAGATATTTACCCAAAATGTACGGAGAAAAGAGAAAAATGTAATTTCTACAGAAGATTAAGAATTATTTTAAGAAGGATAAGCCAATCAAAACTAGGGAAGGAATTATCATTCCACCAGCAAAAACGCCTGCATCATTCATGATGATGGATCGGGGTTATCATACTTGTGTATGGTTAGAGAATTGGATAGAATATACAAAAGATGACGGAATATTAGCTTTCCTAGAGAATGGTACTTTCAATGGGAGAATTCTTCAAAATTTAAGAAGAATGAATGAATTAGAACCCAGACCAAGACTAACGCAGTACGAAGCCCTAGAGGAATGGGAAACAGAGGCATTTGAACGAGAAAGACCCAGAAGCAATAGGGGTTATAGGGGATTTTTCCCTAGACAACAAAATGGGTCACGAGAAAGTCAGATGAAACAGTGGAGAAGAGCGATGCTTACCGAGGGTTTGTATCCAGTATTCATGACAGATGAGTCATTAGGGAGCAAATGCAAAGAAAAGACAAAACACATGACTGGTTTGGAGACTCTGAAGATGAATTTATGGAAGAAATATTGAAAAATCCTCCACCATACCAAGAAGGGTTGGGTGGATGTACCCCAAGTGCACCAATTTTGAGAACACCATTGGTACCTCAAGTACTGCATAATCCACCAGTTAATAGGGTACTTCAGGATAAGGAAAGAGAGGCCTTAGACAGAAATAGAGCAGAATTAATACAGAAAATAACTCAGTTGAATGTACATCCTGATACCTTGACCATACCTGTAACCATTGGTCCCGTGGTTCCTTTATATGGTGACAAAGTAAATTGTCCGAAACCTCTAGTTATGCCTACACCTGTGGATATTCATAAACCTGAAGCTGTAATAATTGATGACCACATCAGCGATTGTGAATCTATGATTTCACTAATGGATTTGCCTATTCGAGACTCCGTAAATAGCACCCCAAGAAGAGTCACACCTGGTTGCTCAAAGGATGTGAATATAATAACATCTTCAGGAACTAAAAGTGCAACTGTAGTAACTCCAGAAGACTTAGAAAGATGGGCACAAGGAGTAGACAGACAGAGTTCACCCCCAAAGATCTTGGACATTTATAAATTAAAAGTCGAGTTAGAAGAAATGATAGCAGGCAATGTAGGAGTAGATCGTTTAAATACCTACAGTGAAGAAGAACTATTGTTCGTATGTAGGAGCATAACCAGAAATGTAAATATATTCCATGAAAAGTTAACAGATTTGGCCTCAGAAATGGGAATTGAAATAAGAAAGTCAAAAGTACTACAGAAACCATATCGAGCAGACTTTACTGACAAGGATTTAGAAAATATGAATGCATCTGGTAGGAAATTGCAAGTAAAAGAATTAATGTCAGTATTACAGAAATGGGGAGAACTGGATAAATGGAAAACTAGATGGACAAAGAGGAAGGAAGAAGCACGTTTGCACAGAACAACATCTGAGTATTTATTGAAGGAAACAGGGAAGGTAGAACAGATGTACCCAATGCGAGAAGTTCCAGGAGGAGGTTACGTCCATGTCCCATGGAGCAGGCAAGACATTATGTCATTCACAAATGATTTTCCAAAATTGAGAGAAAAACCAATTGAATGGTACAAGCAGGTTGAGAGGTTTGTGAAGGTTTCAAAGGTTTTGTTAAAGGATCTAGATGGTCTGTTTGACATAGTAGTACCTGCCGATTTATGGACAGACTGTAAAATTTCAATTGACTGGCCTAGTGAAGAGTATCCTAGGGATGCAAAGACAGGTGCTCCATCAAATGATGTGATGAAAAAGTATCACCAAGTAATAACTTATTTGAAAGGGAAAATACCACCAAAAGAAACAGATTGGGTGAAAATAAGCAGGACTACCCAAGAGGCAAATGAGTCAGTACACGCCTATTACGAACGTTTATTGCAGGTGTTCAAACAGTATAGTGGCTTTGAAGATATCGGAGATAAAAATATGAGTCAGTTTGTCTATCGATTTGTTTATGGTCTAAAACCAGAGATTTGCCAGATGATTAAGCAACACATGTTATGTTGGCAGGGAAAACCTATTGATGAAATTTTGAAATATGCTAAATATTGTGGAGATGACATTGAAGACAGGCACAAGAAACTACAAGAAAAAGTAATGTGGGCTCAAGTGAAAATGGCTGAGCGACAAGGAATTAATTTGGATAATCCAACAGAAAGTCAGGGAAAAGAATCTGGAACAAATGGTGACACAGGGAATGGTGGAAAAGTGAGAGGACGAATGAGTAGAGAAGAGGCTAAAAAGAAATTTCCTTGTCATGGATGTGGAAAGTTGGGACATTGGAAGAACGAGTGTAAAAAGATTCAAAATAATAATGGCCCAAATCATAATTTAAATCCACAGACGCAGAATGACTCACAGCAAGGTGTAAATCCTCAGAGTCAATTGCCACCTGCCCCTATACAGGGTAATGTAAGCAGAGCAAAGCACGGTACAGACGTCGGATATCAAGGAGGAAGTGGTAAGAATGAATATGTAACTTCACAGTTTCTTTTACAGGATGATCTTAATCCATATAGTTATCAATGAGGGTGCCTAGGAGAGGGGGAGAAGGAGTGCGTACTTGGCGCATCCTTGCCGGTAGATCAGTCAGGTCCATATGTTGAAGGGAAAGTAAAAGGTAATGATATCACTTTTCTTTTGGACACTGGTGCTACCCGTTCTACTGTAAGAACAGCAGACATCCCAGACCTCCCTCTCTCTGGAGAAGCTATCCAAGTTGTAGGTGTAGCCAATCAAAAGATCAGAACACCCCTTACTGAGCCCATGGAAGTAAGAATAGGGAATTTCCGAGAAATGCACCAATTTGTGGTGTGTGATTCCAGTCCAGTAAATTTATTGGGCAGAGATTTATTGTGCAAGATGAATTGTACTATTTTTTGCACACCGGATGGTGTTGCAATACAGACCCCGGATGAAGATCATGTATATAAATTCATGATAGCCAAGCAAGGTACGGAAGTAGATGAGATGTTCTCCTTGATAACCAAAGATGAGTTACCAGAAGAATTAAGAACTACAGTGAACTTTAAGGTATGGGATTTTACTGGGAAAGAAGTAGGTCTTATGGCAAATATAGACCCAGTGAAGATCACTGTAAAAGAAGGCGCAATTTTCCCAAATACCAAACAGTACAAAATGAGTGCAGAAGTAAAGGCAGGAGTTACTGAAGAAATTGGCAGAATGGTGAAACAAGGCATATTAAAAGAAGTTTTGAGTAGCCCTTGTAGTTCGCCAATCATGGGTTTGAAAAAGCCTAGTGGGAAATATAGGATCGTTCAGGATTTGCGGAAAATTAATAAGATTGTGATACCTTGTTGTCCTATAGTACCAAATCCTGCAGTAATCCTATACCAGATACCATGGGATGCAGAATGGTTTAGCGTGATTGATCTGTGCCAAGCATTTTTCACAATACCATTACATCCAGATAGTCAGTATCTGTTTTCGTTTAAATTCGAAAACCATGTTTATGTGTGGAATCGTGTTCCTCAAGGGTACACAGAAAGTCCCTCCATTTTTAATCAAATACTGAAAAAGTGTCTAGAAAAATTAGTACTGCCCAGGAGCTCAGTCCTGGTGCAGTACATAGACGACTTGTTGATAGCGTCAACAACTCATGATGATTGTGTCGCAGATTCAATTGCATTACTAAACCATTTGGCTGAGGAAGGACACAAAGTGTCACCTGAGAAGTTAGAATTTTGTACAACAGGAGTTAAATATTTAGGACACCAAATTGAAAGAGGGAAAAGAAGAATAACGTCTGAAAGAATAAAAATAATTAAGAAAATGAAAATGCCAGTAACACAAAGAGAAGTGAGAATGTTTCTTGGAATAGTAGGATACTGTCGACAATGGATTATAGGGTTTTCACTACTAGCAAAGCCTTTAATTCAGTTAACCAAAAAAGAAAGCAAAGGATCCAGTTGAATGGGATGATGAAAGTGCAGGTGCATTTGTAAAATTAAGAAATGCTTTGTGTGAAGCACCTGCCTTGGGCATGCCGGACTATACAAAAGAATTCACACTGTTTTGCTATGAAAGAGAAAATTGTGCACTTTCAGTGTTAACCCAAAGACATGGACTAGACAGGCGTCCTGTAGCATATTTTCCTGCTTCATTGGACCCAGTGGTAGCAGCATTGCCAGGCTGTCTAAAATCAGTTGCTGCTACTTGTATGAGCATTGAACAAAGTGAGTCAATAGTGATGGGATATCCTGTTACAGTGTTTGTCCCACATGCAGTTGTGATCCTGTTGACAAGAACTAGAACTCAGCATCTCACACCTAGTCGGATGACAAGATATGAGCGAATAATTCTAGGAGCTGAAAATGTGACCATAGCTAGGTGTACAGTTGTAAATCCTGCTACATTATTGCCAGATCCATATTGTGAAGAAGTTAAGGACGATCCAGAACATGACTGTTTACAGGTCACAGAATTGTGTACCAAACCGCGTCCTGACATTCAGGAATTGCCTCTTAAAAATGCAGACAGGGAGCTCTTTGTGGACGGCTCATGCCTAAGATATGAGGATGGAAAATTGAGTGCAGCCTATGCTGTATGTGAACTATCTGGAATAGTCGAAGCATCCTATTTACCAGGAGTCAAATCTGCACAAGTAGCTGAATTAATTGCTTTGATCAAAGCCTCCAACATTGGGAAATTTTTTAAAGTAACCATATTTACGGACAGTCAATATGGGTACGGGGTTGTGCATGATTTTGGCCAACTGTGGATGCAGAGGGATTTCATGACTTCTTCAGATCCCCAATAAAAAATGGGCAGTTTGTAAAGGAATTATTGGAGGCAATACAATCACCAAAAGAATTGGCTGTGGTGAAATGTGCCGCACATCAGTCAGGAGATGACTGGGTGGTAGCCGGTAACAGATACGCAGACCTAATTGCTCAACATTGTGCCAGAAACAGATTGGCAGTAAACAGAAAAGTCGAAAGGATGGGAATCAGCTGCCAACTTATGCTATGTTCAACACCTGAAACATTGAATGATGTGAAACGATTGCAGGATGATGCTGAGGAGAGTGAAAAAGATGTTTGGATAAAAATAGGGTGCACACGAAGATCAGAGGATGATGTGTGGCTATACACAGATGGCAGACCAGTCATGCCTGATTGCCTGATTTCACAAATGGCTAGAATGTATCACGGAGACACACATGTAGGGAGAGATTCCATGATTAGACTTTTCAGACAGAGTTGGTACAATCCAAAGTTTAGGGCTGCAGCAGAGAGTCTTTGCCAGAGGTGTTTAACTTGCCAAATGAATAATCCAGGAAGGAGAACAGTAATTGGCTTAGGAAAAATTGGAAAGGCCGAGGGTCCATTTGTGAGATTGCAGTTAGATTTCATTCAGTTATCACCATGTAAAGGACTGAAATATGTACTTGTTATAGTATGTCTGTTTTCAAGGTGGGTAGAGGCTTACCTTACTAGGAGGAATGACAGCATTACAGTTGCTAAACTGTTGTTACGAGAACTCATTCCACGGTTTGGTTTCCCAGTAACTTTGGAATCAGATAGAGGAAGTCACTTCAATAATGATGTAATTCGAATAATCTGTGAAGCATTTAAAATTGAACAGAAATTGCACTGCGCGTACCGCCCAGAGGCTTCTGGAGTGGTTGAACAAATGAATGGCACAATAAAATCAAGATTGTCAAAGATGTGTGCATCTACATCGTTAGATTGGCCAGATGCATTGCCTCTTGTCTTAATGGGAAGCATTCCTGATAGAAATACAGGATTGAGTCCACATGAAATCATCATGGGAAGAGCAATGAGACAAGCACATGTACCTGGAAATAAACTGCTGAACATAACTGATGATATGGTTCTAGATTATTGCAAGGCATTGGCTGACCTCGTGCGTTCTGTCTCTCACCAGGTTGGAGAAGACGCAGTTTCCAGGCAGCCTGAACAAGAGCATGATCTGAACCCCGGAGACTGGGTGGTAGTGAAGCATCACACCAGAGAAACGTGTTTATCACCCAGGTGGGGCGAACCTTGTCAGGTTATATTGGTTACAAACACAGCAGTGGAATGTGCAGGATTGCCTAATTGGATTCATGTAAGCCACACCAAAAGGGTGCCAGCTCCTGAAGGAAAAGATCCTCAGTCAGTATCAATAGCTGAGGAAGCTTAAGGTTGGCCAGCTGAAGAATCCCAAGTGAAAAATTCGGGAGAGGCTGAAGAAGAACAACCGAGCACAAGTCAGGACTGGATACCAGTGGTTGAGATACCAGAAGTTTTCATCAAAACAAAAAGTCGAGCTAGACTTGAAGAAATTAGTGAGGACCAGATAGGTGTAGAAGAAGCAGCTCAGGATAGGGAGAATGAAACACTAAGAGAACCTGAGCAGGCCCAGAGAGGGAAAGGAAATTTGGCTCAAACTATCAACGAAGCAACAAATTTTGAGCAGGGACAGACAGGTCTAGAAGAATGCGGTCAGGCTGCAGAAGTACACAGTGCAATAAGCCATGATCAGAACCAGTTAGAACAAGAAAAACACGTTCAGGGAGAAGAAAGCCAAAAAGACATCGAACAAGAAAGCTTCAAGCACGAAAACGTCAATCCTGAACAGGGTCAGTTAGTAGAAACACACACTCAAGCAACTGAAGAAACAACAAGAAGACCTGAACAAGAGCAGATAGAAGAGAAAACTGAAACTGAAGAAAATCAACTTGTGCCACACCTTGAAAATAAAAGAGTTTTTGGAAAAGACTCGGAAAGTGGAGATACGGTGCAACCTAAGAAGGTCAGAAAAGGTGATCATTGGCCTAGTGTTATTAAAAGAGTAAAATACCATATAGAAACACGAAGTGAAGATCCGGAACAAGTAAATGAAGTAACAAGCTTATCTGGACAAACAAGTGGGACTGAAAAACGAAAAAGTAAAAGATTGAAACTTGTGAACAATAAGTTTAAAGGTCCTGATTGGACTTATATAATCCTTGAAGACTACGAGAGTTCAGAGTCAAGTGAAAGTGGTGACGAAAGAACAAGTGCAGAATTGACTTTTGAAAAAGAAGTGAAACCACCTTGATAAATAAAAGTTAAAGTCTTGAAAGAAAAAGAAAGAAGAGAAATCTTCACAGACAAAAATGGCTGACGACAGAGTTTCTGGAAAACCAAAACGGAAATGTTGTAGCATATATGCATATGCATATATAGTATGGTAGTGGTGCTTATAGTATGGTTAGTTGTGATCGTAGCAATTCCTTACCTTATGATAATAGACAAAAAGAGTAACAATGACACCAAAGGAAGGATAGAAAATTTGAAAAGTGATAGGGTAGAAATAGAAGCAGAGGATGAACCAGATTTTCATCACGAAGTAACAGATAATGATACTAGTTTAAATGTTTTTACTAAATTATTGTTTCAGTACGTAGATACAATGGAAATTAGTGACTGTTATGTTTGTATGAAGTTACCTGAATCAGTAGCAGAAGGCTTAACATATCATCATTTGCCTTTAACTTATGGTATATCATGTAGTGTACTAACCAGTTTATTTTATAGAACAGGGAAACTTCAGTATTATTATTCAAATATAGATGTGATATTTTCAGAGGTTCCTATTCAAAAGAATCTGAACCCAGTGCTTAGTACTCAAGATGCACAATTTATGGGAGAATTTTTCTTAACAATGAAGTCGATAGATATAACACATGCACATAGAAGCAATCTAACATGTTCATTACGTGAGGAAGAAAAGATATTTTTTAACTTAGTTGAGAATAGAAGACAGAATTTCCAAAAGAAAGCGTCAGAGCATAAAGCTAATCTTCCACCTTGGGCTGAGAAAGAGGGTATTTACACACCTGGCAGGGCTCAAGCTGCTATGGCTCTGGATTTTGTAAAAACAGGGACAATTTGTCTTCATAGGTTTAAGACTAATTATAACAATATTTTCATCGGTACCAGTGAATGTGAACATAATTTCTTAATTCTTGGAGGTTGGGGACTAAAAGGAGGAACAGATTCAGTTTTTCCTGGAATTTATTATGTATGCGGGAATAAGGCTTCCTGCACGGTGGTATGGAAGTTGTTATTTTGGAATAGTCTTTCCAAAGGTATACCACGTAAAAAGAAACACTGGGAGCAATGAAAATAATAGTGAATTAAGACGTAATAAAAGAGCTAGTTTTTCAGAAATTGTAGGTGACATATTTCGTGCATTAATACCTTCAGTGGGAGTAATTCTGAACTCGAGAATATGTAAATTGTCTACAGTGGTTGATTGTTTATCAACGGATACTGCTGGAGGATTTCTAATGATTAATGCGGAGATGGTTGCGATTAGATCTATGGTTATGCAAAATCGACTTGCTCTTGATATAATATTAGCAAAAGAGGGCGGAGTCTGTAAATTGTTGAAAACGAAACATTGTTGCACGTATATTCCTGACAAAAGTGCAGAAATTGGAACGTATATAAAGAATATAACAAAACTTGAGAATGAACTGAGACCACTGGAAGTTGATAGTGTATGGGAAAGATTGACAAATAGCATTGCGTCAATTGGTACCTGGTTTACTAATGTAGGCCGGCTGAGCTTGACCCCCCTCCTAACCCGGTAAGCTCAGCTAGGAACCTAGGCTTCCGATTTGATTCTAGCCTATCAGGTAGTGCTCAGGTTGGTAAGGTTTCTTCTGTGTGTTTCTGGAAATTAAAAAGCTTACGCAAATTCTTGCATTTATTACCAATGAATTGCAGAAAAAATGTGGTCCATGCGCTCGTAACTTCACAACTGGACTACGCGAATAGTCTCTATCTGGGGCTCCCGGACTACCTGTTAAGAAAACTGCAGATTATACAGAATGCTGCAGCCAGGCTAATAAGAAATGTGCCTCTTCGCCATCATATCTCTCCTCACCTGCGAAGCCTGCACTGGCTCCCGATCAAGAGACGGATCGAGTTTAAGGCACTGATATTGGCCTTTAGATCTATTAATGACACTGGCCCCCAATACTTGAAGCATAGACTTCGGAGATATCACCAGTCAAGATCTCTGAGGTCTAATCATCAGAACCTAATGGTGACTCCGCGCTTTAAAAAGGCTAGGATGGGGGGTCGGGCTTTTGCAGTAAAAACCGCCTTGCTGTGGAACTCTATGCCAGTCCATCTCCGAAAGGCAAAGACAGAGCCTTTGTTTAGAAAGGCCTTGAAAACTTGGCTCTTCAGCCTAACCTAGTACATTTGCGGAATTCCTCAGTCCCTGTATGCAACCTGCACCTACCGTTAGCGCCGGGACACTTCCGTTGGAGGTAGCTGTGCGCTCTATAAAATGCATTAATAATAATAATAATAACTTATAGGTCAAATATTAATACCCTTAGTGGGGATAGCAATAATAGTCTTGTCAATAATGATATGGTGCAAATGTTGTAAAAAGAACAGAACATATAGAGTGACAGAAAAAGGCAAGAAACGGAAATTTGATGAAATTGAATTAGAAGATCTGAAAAGTGAAGTATACAAGAAACTGAAAGGAGAGGATAAGAATAGACAATGGAAGAATGAAAGTGTGACAGAAATATGCTAGAAGTTGGCATCTGGTTGTGGGTAGTTTTTGATGGCTCAGAAACGCCATCAGAGAGGGGATTGATGGAGCAAGGACTCACAATGAGACTTGCTCGTAAGCAATCCTCTCACAATAGTAATTAATTTTGTACTAAAAACCTTGTAATGTCATTATTAATAATGTGCAAACATTACACTTATCCGAGAGACGCTTGCCTATATGTTTTTGCTAATAAGTAATCCTTGTCTAATGCAAAATGGCCGCTAAAGCGCGGGAACTCTACTGCGCATGTGTCAACCATGTCACATGGTATGACGTCTTTCTTTGCTTGGAGGGAAACTTTTGCTTCTGCGCAGTGTATGCTAAAATGGCTGCTTAATGTTCTCACATGCTAAAGCTTTCGCATTGCTGCAATTCATAATGTGGTATTTCTAACGCTACTAATGCGGGACAGACATTTATAATTAAATGGGAATAGAGTAGAAGTAGGTGGTATACAGTGAAAACATTTATTTTTTGATTTTAATATGTTTCTTCTTTGATTTCTATTAGTTCGTAAAGTGGGCCTGGGTTAACTGAACAGCAGCTCAAGAGCCATGGAAACTTGCGCATGCGCTCTGAAACTAACAAGACAAAGCGATGAAGTCAACTTGGAAGACACCCAAGGACACGACCCGTTGGTCACCTTCACTGTACATCTGAAATGTCCTAAAGTTAATACATTGTATACACTTTGTATTGAAAATTGTCATGAGACGGGTGGGAAATAAAGCAAATGTATTAATTGAGAGGGGCGGTATTTTAAAACAATGGGCTTAAGAAAATTGAACTAAAATGACATGGTGTGAGGATCAACCCCCTGTCCCCGTCCAATCAGAAATAGTGGGCCCATAATTTTGAAACATTAATGGGAGGTACCTGGGTGTAGAAGGGTATAATAGATATAGAATTAGCTAATTAGTTAGAGCAGATGGACATTAGCGCGCAGAGCACACATAAGAACAGACGTGCAGGGTGCCCGGAGACTAGGCACTTAGAATCAGATGCTGACACAGACGAGAGCTGATCGATTGCAGACTGAACCGCCGTCCAAAGAGGTCCTGAGGTGGGGGAGGCGGATTCCATTAGAAAGAAGACACGGAAGAATCGAGGAGGAACCGAAGTGTCAGAGAGGGGAACGACGCAGGCGTCGTTGGTAGAGAGGTCACCTATCCTGTCCTGAACTTGCTCTGGAGGTCTTGGTCTTCATCCTTTCTTGGAACCCTTTTCCAACTCCTTGGCCAAGGGGTTTGGTTTTCACACCTTTAGGTAACTATAAATGCGTAATCTAGTTTGTACTGCTGTCTCTTTCTTCTCCTTTCTAGGGGACCGTCATTGATGCTTAATAGGTGACTTTATAGTGTACTTCCTCCTTGATATGCGACTAAGTATTATGTGAATTGTAAATTACTCTGCTAAAGAATTTAGATAAACATTTTAAAACTTCCTGAGTCAGTGGTTATTCAGGTTGTTGATGAAAATTATGTTTTGTACATTCTCATTTAATCCCCAATTGTCAAAGGTCCATTGGTAAGTCATTACTCTTCAATCAGGTGAAGTAATTGGTAGCAGGGATATTGATAGAGTACAACTGATTTCCCCCAGCGGTAATTACTAGTTAGTGTGAATGAATGGGCCCAGGTGAGTATTTAGTGCATGAATGCTTGTTGCTAGTAACCCGCTGGATCAGCATGACTGCCGGGGCGGATGACTCCGGAACACTGGGGCTCAGGGTTAGATACCCGGCGCCGGCGGCAGGTTAGCCCAGCATCTTGTGACTCTGGGCAATAGCTCGCTTAATCTTCCCGACGGACCACAGCGCCGGGACACCTCGCCTGAGGTAGCTGCGCGCTTTACAAATGCTGGTATTTATTATTTATTTACTGTCTCATCGTGTATTCGGAAGAACTATAATGAGTGACTAATGCGTTTTAGTGCGGATAGGCGGACACCAGACTGTGTTAGTCTAACTCCTGATGTGTGGTACTTGGCAGGGCTGGTGATGTTATCATAGGAAATTTAGTTTTTGGGTGGTTTACTAGTTTAATTGGCTGCTGTGAAATTTGCAGTAAAGGAAAGAGAAACATAATCCTTGCGTCCATGCCCTTAATAGAATTGAAAATTCTTGACGCGATAGCTGGAAAAAAAATTATTTAGATGGAGTGTGTGTGCTTCCTTTGTGACATTCACACTAATCTGTTTTGTAATCTGGAACGGTCACTCAAACTCGCATTTTTAGAACTGGGGGTGGATACAACGTTGTGTCCCCATGCATAATCACAACAGGGGTAGTACAAGTATTTCGAACCAGACTCCAGACCTTTGCATTAGACAAAAAGAGCAATTTCTGAAATGCACACGTTTATACGGACGCGACTACCTTATTCTATCTATGATAAACGGTGGCATGCTGCCACTTGAGGCATTCAAATATCAGACATAGGCACATGTAAAAAAATAAAAAAACCCGGACGAAAGTTGGGTCACCCTTCTACTGTTATTCGTTGTTGCTTTCTATAATGCTCCTCTAACTTTAAGCAGCTGTTCTCCGCTCTCCTTGCAGTCTACTCCCATTCTTTATTCTCCACTTTACACTGGCTGCAACCAATGGCAGAACGAAACATGGGGATGGGCGTGGCAGGGAAGGTGGTCAAAGAGCTGAAGCATAATCTTCTTTCAGGCGCGTGTATGTGCGTCAGCCATCTTGGAATTCTGTTCGTGTAGCTTTTACTCGCAAAGAAGTTCCGACAGGAACTTTAATCTATAACTTTTTTCCAGCAACAAAAACAACAACAAATTAATAAGTATATATGAGCTATATCGTTTGTAGAATTTGTTTATTTTTGAGAAGTGTACCTGTTTAATTTCATAAAAATTGTTTCGATTATCAACAGTGAAAGTATTCTTCTAAAATATCGTTGCAACGTTTTAAAGAAGTGAAATTTTGCATCGCCGTGCACTTTAACATTGAAATTTATTGTGGGTGTAACCGAGACGCTGCATTGTAACATGGCCGTCATATTAACATGCTCCTCTGCTTCTTTGCCAGGCGTGAGACACTTCAGTTTCAGAGCGGAACCTTATGTCTGTTTTTTTTGCTGTCCTGATAGGAATTGGTTTACGTGTTTGACCCACGTGTTGCTTTGCGCCTCCTGCCTAATTTATGTTTCCTTGCTGACTATCTGCTATATGTGGATGTTGATGTCCCAGGATGGATGTTTTAGCCGCTGAGTTCGGGAATCTGACTGCAGAGCAGATCGTAGCCCCTATAGATACTGTGGAGGTGAGAAAGAATCTGCTGTTCATCCTGAGCTGGGAGAACAGTTTGAAATTATCAAATTCCCATTTACATGCTGTCCCATATTTTGTCAAGGATCATTTCTTAGGTGTATCGTATAACCCCACCAGCCCTGTATGAACCCGTGTCACTCCAGGTACTTGCATTGCATTTTACAAGTAAGGTCTATGTGCGTTATGATTGGGCCAGGTTGACATTGAAGGACCCTTCATGCAGAAGGGTTGCCTAAATTATGAAACAAGACGATACAAGTTGTGTCTTACATATTAAGTACTCGTCTTAGAGAGAGGCAAAAGAAATGTGACCTGTTTAGCATTCTTCTAATGCTCAGGTGTCATATTTAAATATTTTCCGCGTTTAGAACAGACCGTGAAACAACTACTGCTTTGAGAACAGTGTTTCTTGTGTTTACTCACAATTTAGATTTAATTATATGAAGTTTTTCTTTCCTATTACTGACAAAAGCCCTTTTCCCAGTCCTTTCAGTTGGGAATGTTAACAACATCAACATACATGCCAATAGAAGCTGCATATAGTCGAAGTAGCCAGTCAGCGGTCCGCATAACACGGTAGTAGGGGGATTCTAGGGACTATGCAAAGGAGAGGAGGGCTGGTAAAGTTAGGTACAGAGGAAAGGAATGAATAATTTGTGGGGCGGGAGCCACCATGGCTCCCGCCCCACAAATTATTCATTCCTTTCCTCTGACATATGACCATCATCTTGGAGGACAATCAATGTGGGGCCGAAGGAAGTCCGGCCTAGTGGAGAGCATTATGACCAGATGTTGGGGGAGAGAAGGGGCAGGAAGGAAGAAGACCACCAGTCCACAATTCTACAACAGAGGGCAAGAGAAGTGCCAATTATGTATTGTAGTAAAAAGGTCAGTGAAGCAGACCGTCAAGGAAAAGGACCAGAGAAAGGGGGGAATGGTTAATGCCCTTCGGTCTCTCTACTGGAAACTCTATGAGGGGAGTACAAGGGATTAGGCTATATGGGGGAAGGGAGAATGGCCAGAGCAACAAGGGGAATATTAGCTGATGGTCTTTCTGTCTCTCCACAGGCAAGTGGAATTTACATTGTCAGTGCTAGTGCTGCCATCAGATCACAAGGCAGTCTTCCAGAAAACTCAGGTTGATTTAAGCAAAAGAAACCTGTACCTATAGAGATCACCTGTACCTATAGAGATCACCACCACGGAGTACAATCTATGTGTGAAGGAGCACCATTCAGTGCACCCCTAATATTAGTCATCTTCATCGTACCAAGTTATTTTCGGTGAAAAACCCATAAAACGTACTGTAGGAATGTTATAACAATCATTAATATGTAATCATGCATACAAAAGTATAATCTATACATAGCTTTTGAACATGTGCAGCCATGCAGAGATATTCTATTCGTAAACATTTGTTACCAAAATATTTTGTATCTTGGAACGAGTGCAATGCTGTAGCTTGTGACAGCTCTATGCTGCCTTTTAGCTAGGTTTGTGCAATAGAAATACCATACATATATGTATAGGAAACACTAGTCTTTGGTGTGCATATTTATAACGCATCACATCTTTCAGAGATTGAATGAATGCTTAACGAGTTAATCTATGAATAGGCGTTGATACATGTAGGAAACTGGGTTTTTGTTGCAGAACCCCCACTTTTTGCCTGGTATTTGGTGCAGCGTAGACTGAAATATACTGGGTTCCTGCTAACCTGGTCCCCAGTACCAGTGTTCTTTCCCTAAAAACTGTGCAGTTGTTCCCCCAATTGGCAAAATCTTTGTCACCCTCTGTGAGTCCCTAGTAAATAGTACCCTGGTACCTAGGGCTTAAGGTACTAAGGAGGGTCCCTAAGGGCTGCAGCATGAATTGTGCAACCCTAAGGGACCTCTCAGAAAGCACATGCGAGACTGCCATTGCAGGCTGCGCGTGTCTTGGTGCAGCCAAACGTGAAAACACGACATGTCACACATCCACACTCTAAGCCTGAAAGAGTATTAATTTTGTAATCATATTGAGTGCTCCCTTGTGTATGGACGCAGCTATGTCTCTCTGGTGAGCTCTAATAAGAGTAAAGCACGTGCCAGTGACTGCAGGTTGGCTTGGATAGTATTTTACCAATCCCAAGCTTTAATATTGTGCCTGGAGTGGTAAAAGGCGTTTGTCAATTGTCAGCTCAGTGTGTATGGCACTAGCTAATCCTATACTTAAAGACTTTGCTACAAAAATGTGAAAGGATTTTGTCTCTTTTCTAGTTCAGTGTGGATGACACTCTGATAATCCAATGTTTAAAAACAATGCTAGAAAAATAGACATGAGCAGTTTTACAGTGTTGGTGGGGGTGTACAGGGTTCCAAAAACAGAAAGCTGCTCTCCACCTAAAACTTGGGAACTACCCAGAGTTCCCTACCTCATTTTTGTGTGTGTGTGTGTATATATATATATATCTGGCATTGTGTGGCAGTGTCTTTCTAACACTTTTGTTCTTTTGAACTTTTCATTTACAAAGCCACATTTACATACTGTTAGCTATGGCAGGACTTCCACTCTGTAGCTCCTCACCCCACTGTGTCTCCCCTCTGCGGGGTGCATGCAGCTGACCTCCTCCTGTGCTGCCAGAATGAAAACAATAAATTACTTAAATTGTTTCAGACTTTAGAGGCGCCTGTGGAAACTAGAACATACCTTTTGGGGAGAGGATGTAGCCTTACTGCTAGAGCGGTTGACCTCGAAGCTGGGGAACCGGGTTCGAGTCTCGGCAACGACGCTCAACATCCTGTGATTCTAGGCAAATCACTTAATCTCCCCGTGCCTAACAAAAACGAATGTGTCCATCTGTAACGAAACTGGGGCTCATGTAAAGCGCTTTGATACCCGATGTCTCAGGTCTAGTTCGCGCTATATAAAACTCCCCTCACCCCCTCCCCCCCAAAAAGACCTATTTAATTTTGCTTTGCAGGATGACTTGACCTTTGTCCAATTAATCAAGACATGTATTTAAAATTGAGAAAAGTGTTGGGTCACCTAGACAGTCCTCTGGAAATGGGGACTGTCCAGGGAAATCCGGGATGTGTGGTAACCCTAAGTACAACTCTATATTTTATCCAATAAATTAATGCTTAAATACTGATCTTATAGGTGACGGAATCTTGTCTAAGTCAATGTAAATTGGTTGGGGTGTACTTTGAGGAGTCATTTCATAAGTATGTTTAATTTGGTAGCTGATATATCCCCTCTTTAGTGTTCCCCATATCTTCACACCATATATTGCTTCAGTAACTGCTTTTGCTGTGTGCAGCATTTTCATGAGCTCGTGATCCATTTGCGCTAGAAACACTTTTTTTGTTGAAATGTGCAAATTCATTTCTGTTGCAAGTACTGCAAAGGCATGTGTATGAGAACATATAATGGCTGCAGAAAGGCATAATTCCTTTGGGTGTTTGATGGTACAATGCACAAACATTAGCATTATCTGTCTTGTGTTACTATGCCTAGAGTCTGCAGCGTTGCGGTCTTGCAAGCCTATGGTGTTACAATTAGCCTTTTCTTGTGGCTTGAGGGGTTAGTTATGTTTGTGACAAAGAATTAATTAATATCAAGGAGCCCCCCCCCTTTGTGGTTACGTTTGGAAGTTTGAAACGCGTGTTGCTCTAGAACTAGTGGAAATTCTCTTTTATGTGAGATTCCCCATGCTTCAAATTTTGTTAAGTTAGTGAAATTATCAGCATACTACTTTGCGGTTAACCATGTCTGGAGCAAACAAGTCACCTGTAGGTGATTGGGACAAACTGACAAATATAAAGGACTAAGAAAACACAAGATGGTATTGGATGTTTTGGAGTGAAGACAGAACTCAGACGTGGAGCCTATGTGTGCCGTCATGTAGAGAAATTGACCTACTATGTTGGTCCGCAGTTCTTTTCTGCCATCGCCATCTGTTTATTATTTGCTCAGATTCAGTGTTCATTTGTTAATATTGTGAAATTGGTTTTGAGTGACCTTATCATTACATTGGGATGGAAAAGTCCTCTGCATGGTTATGGACATGTATCCCTTCCCTGAGTGCCCCAACAGTACTGATGTCTGGGTCCCTAATGCTGATTTTGTTGTCGTAGGCAAGCATGGATCATATGTGCGTGTATTATGACATAGGCCTTTCTCATGGATTGTAGTCTTGTTGGACTGGGGTGGGCGCACCCAAAGCGCTACCCTCATAGTGGTGAAAGGCCACAGCCTTTACCAGGAGTTAAGCAGCACAAGCGTGGTGGCAGCATATAGTGTAGTGATCAGTAGAAGTGAACAGGTCCTTTTTAACCCGTGTCACTGTAGTGAGCCCTACAGCCTCACTCATTCTAAGTTCAGCTGCTGTTTGCTTACCTCACGCTGGTCTACATTGGGTTGTTGCGCAGTGCTGTGCAGCAAAAGAGTGGTGTATCTGCTCTGGGTGAATATGTGCCTGGGAAGGGCACAATACATTGATAATGCAGTACTGTCAGCGAGCCCCATATGCCAGAATGGGCTGCTGGACAGGCATCTGCTGTGCTGAGAGGGTCTGTGGCCATGTATAGCAAAGGTGTGGTGACCCTGTATGTAGAGGGGGGGGTCACTGGACCTGGTAAGAAGTGCGACCTGAGCAGGAGCGTCGCTGGAGAAGTGAGGTCGTCGTGGGAACCCCCCCATGCACCTACATCCACATAAGGGACCGGCATTTAAAACTTTGCATCACCTTCTCTCAATTGAGGGAAGGACTGAAAGACTTAACCTGCCAGGAGGAGCTGCGAGAAACCTTCGATCGCTTTGGAAGCTCGACCGTGTATGAGGAGCTCAGTGTTTGCTGAATGCAGCCTGTCTGGGCCGCTTGCAGCAAGCTCACATGAAAGAGCCACTGTTACTCCGGCGCCTGCAGAGGGGACGTTCTCGGAACGCTGAAGGCTCCGATGCTGCAGGTGTGGGTAAGACTAAATTCAGGCCAATATTGCCCTGGTGAACTTGCTTGCTATGTAGCGCTCTGGCGCTGGAACACTGTTAACTTTACCATAGAGTCAGAGAGGATTCTTGAGACTCAGACTACTAGTGGGGTTTACCCTGGATGTTGCCTAAAGTGAATGGGGAATAACCATGATCGCTAGCCTGAGGAGGGAGTGGGACACAGGGATCTCCCTATGAAACATTAGAACCCTGACCTCAGGGACTCTTTGTAGTCGTTTGTGAATGTTGTATTTACGTTTGTGTCGGCAGGGGGAAAATAAAATACGTCTCTTTTTTTCTCTTTTTCTTAAAAGTTAGTATTTGGCTGGACAATAATTAATTGCTGCTATGTGTATTTTGAGTTCTGAGCCTGTGTTCACACCCTATATCTTTAAACAAAAGAGGGGGGACAATGGGCTTTTGGGGAGGTCCACACGTACATGCCCTGATATACTGTGAAAATTAAAGTACGGAGTTCCTCAGTGGGTCATAGAACACAAATGAAGGTGATGTATGGTGAAAGGTTGGACCGAAATACTATGTGGAGGGGAATTCCTCCTTTCGGAACTAGGGCCCTCACACACCCGGCAAGCTAGGTGTCATGCTTCATCATATGGGCCTGCTCCTCGTCGGATCGGCGCTGCAATACCCGACGGGCACCCATAAAGGGGCTCTTTGGCGGAGATCTTTTGTTCCTTGCCGTATAGGTGCCGTGGGTGTAAGGGGCCTAGTATGTGTAGATGTCAAAGTGAAGTGTGCAGATTAAAACAGGGGTGGGATTCCTCTAAATGACTTTATTCAGGGAGGACCCTTGCCTGATTAAAAGAATATAGGAGAGGCGACAATCTAGCTACAATGTGTTCGAAGTGCGCTCTACTCCTAGGTGGTCGACATGTTTCTCGCCTGGTAGTCACGAATGATCTGTGGCGATTCCTCAGGACCGTGTGTGAAGAACTATCTACAAATTAATGGTAATGTGGGCAACTACATACCATACAGTGGTTCTACGGGAGTATTATCCGCAGGTGAGAAGCCAACCTTTGAAGGAAACATAGGGGCTAGATCAGAGCGGATGTGGAGGCCGCTGCCCTGCAGGAGGAGCAAGATGGCGGGCTGAAGCCTCCACGGAGTGCAGCAAATGGAGATTCCCCACGTTAGTTTGAGAAGCTGTTGCTGATAGCGCCAACACGTTGCTGATTGCCAAAAATATGCTGCTGTACCTGTGAACCCAGAGCGAGGGGGAGAAATAACGAGGAGCAGGTCTCGGATCAGCCCGGTGAACACGGGTGAGGAGGTGGATGTGACGTTCAAGCGGGGCTCGCATCTGGTGGCTGCTGCGGGTCGAACGGCTACCTGCAGTGAGAGCCTCGGGCCGATCGGCGCTCGACTGGCCACGTCTACTGCTTACAGTCGTCCCTGCCACGCTCCGGATTCTGCCGGAGGCTGGAGCACAGGTTGGAGCTCGGGTTCAGGTCGGAGCCCAGTCCCTGCTACAACAAGAGATGGCACCTAAGAATCCAGCCAGATCCACGCGTACCGGCAGGACTGCTGCGGCTGGGGAAAACAATAATGAAGGGGCCTCATTGGAGAAAACAGGTCAGACTTTGAATAAGTCGCTTATCCGTATGCCACAGCTTTTTAAGTCGGTTGAGAATACTGCCAGCAAACTTGAAAAGAGAGAAGCGGAGAGGGAGACTAATGGCAACATTGTTACCGCGGTCTCAATCCCAGCAATTAAGCTGGGCAACACAATTGCAGTACTAAGCAACGATGCTCTCAGCGATCCCTGCCATAGCGGGTCTCTGGTTTTGGAGACAGAAGCAACAAGTGAGATGCTGGTCAGGGATCAGGGGGCCGAAAATAAAGAAATAATAGTACCAACAGCAGCACCAACAGCACCCGTAGCAGGAGTAATGGACAAAGATCTTGCCAGCCCCTCCGGCTCCCTCGGGGCGGTTGTGGTGGCTGAAGCATTAAATTACCAGGGGCTGCTAGATACACTACAGGACATGTCAGGCACATTAGACCCTGGGACGTACTCCCCTAACATTGGCGCGGATTCAGTGGCAGAGCTGGGGGCAAAGATGTATGCAGCTATAGATAACTTAACTGAAGATGCAGATGCGTGTGTGGACTCAGGCTCTAATGAAGAGCGCGAAGAGTTGGAGGAGACCATAACACCCCCTACGGGAGCGAATAAGGGCTCTGTGGGTAAGAAAGGCAGAGGGAAGTTTAAAAATAAAAAACTGATCTGCGGGCAATCTGCCGTAAGAACTAAGGCTATCGCTGATAATAGTCCTCTACGGAAATGGGTGCAAGCAAAGGGAGGTGTTAAGACGATGGCACTTCGGTTGTCAGGTACCAGCCCATTGGAGGAGGGCTTCATGAAAGCTAATACAACTAATACAATTCATACAATTATACCAGGATCATTGGATAGCCCCAAGCTGGATCTGCCTGATCAAATTATACCCCCAGCTATGTCTCCTGCTAATAACTCGGCCCACATTACGGAAAGTCAGAGTTGGAATCTGAATCAACCGACTGCTCAGCTGGGAGCTGAGAATGGGGTCAGTAAAGAGAAAACATCACTTGACCTGATACTCCAACTGCTTAGCGAGCAGAAATATGAAGCGCAGCAACACTATGTGCAAGTGCGAGAAGACAATGATAAAATGCATCGCTCTTTATTCGAGATGGCAGGCAAACTAGGGGGCCTGACGCAGGAGATGGCAGAATTACAACCGAGGGTGGTGGATACTGAAGAACTGTCTTCTCGCACAGAAGACTGTGTAAATAAACATGAAGTTCAGATCACAAGTCTACAGGCCAAGATAGAAGACATGGAAAACCGACAACGACGACAAAACTTACGACTTTTTGGCATCCCAGAAGGGGCTGAGGGGGGAGATCCAAGAGCGTATATGGTTCAACTCTTTCAAAAAGCATTCCCTGATCTCTCTGACTGGGACTGGGACTCGCAACTGCAAAGGGTCCACAGATTACCGTTGGTACAGAAGAACAAGGGAAGTCAATACCCCCGACCCTTTCTGATCTATGTGGGAAATTTCTTGTTGAGACAGGCGGTAGCACTGAAGGCTCGCCCTAATACTCCAGTTACGACCGAATCTGTAACTTTCTTTGTCAGGTCAGATCTGAGTAAAATTACTATGGAGAAACGCTGGAAACTGCGACAATATATTGACCCTATCAAGGCTCTTGGGGGACAAGCTTTTCTTCAAGAACCAGCGCGGCTAAAAGTACTCGAGCAGTCATACATATTTTTTCATGGATGATCGGGAAGTTGAGAAGATGCTAGTCAAATGGCGAGGAGAAGCCACAGAGAAATAGCAGAATAATAACATAGGTGTTTGCCACTAATAATATGTTAATGGTCCAAGTGTATAAAAATGTATAGTAATTCAGGATTGTTGAGGGGGCTGCGTCTTACTCTTTCTATGAAGAATATGGCTAAGGTTTACTAACCGGCTGTGCTATCTAAGGTGTTTGAGCTCTGGGATTGGGGGGGATCACCATGGCTGTATCTCTTTAAGGCTGCCTAGACCAATGGCAGCTGGTCAGATAAAGGTAGTCTCCTCCGTGAGAAAGGGGAGTAGGGTGGGGAGGGGGTGGGGGGTGATGGCTGGGGTGGGGGAGTTCATGGGGGGTTAAATCTAGTAAAAATAACATGAGCGAAATGCATAATGAGAAAACAAGTGACGGGACTTTTTTTCCTTTTTTTTTCTCCTTTTCTTTTGACAATGAATAAGGAAGAAGAAAGGGCGGGTCAGAAAAGAAATCTACGGAATGGATAGAATAAGATGTTTAACGTGGAATGTGGCGGGATTGAATAGTAGGAATAAACGTAGATTGGTCCTCGAAGAGTTAAGGATGTATAATCCGCACATAGTCTTAATTTCGGAAACACACATCTCTTATAAAGACCGGAATTTTTTAAAACAATTAGGGTATGAAGTAGCTGTCAGTTCAGAGCTAAACGCTTCAATCCGAGGGGTCGCAATTCTGAAGCATAAACAATTTAAAGCTGAGATCAGTAAGACATTCTCAGATAAAAATGGCAGATGGGCTATAGCTCAGATCATAGTTCAGGGCAGTAAATATACGTTCTGCGTCCTGTATGGACCAAATATAGACGATCCTACTGTTGTGGATAAGGTTAATATGGACTTGCTGGGCTGGGAGGGGGAGCGGTTGGTAATGGGTGATTTTAATTGTATTATGAATTATGATATGGATACTACCAGACGGGGGGCATTTAAGAGGATGCGTAAAACACGGGCGGCAATTAGAGAACTAGGACGGATGCATGCCATAAAAGATGCTTGGCGGGTATTACATCCTGATGTGGCTGGCTATACTTACTATTCCGCTGCGCATAAATTGTGCTCCCGCATAGATATGGCCTGGGTATCAGATAGCGTTCTGGAGACAAGCCAGATGGAGATATGCCCAAGGGTTACTTCTGATCACAACCCTATCCTCATCTCTTTTTTAAAATTAAGACAGGGAAACAGAGTCCCCGGCTTTTCTCGTTTCCCAGGCATCTTTTTTCAAATGAGGATTTTACATTAAAACTTAAGATACATATAAAAGAATTTCTTGAAATTAATATTGGCTCAGCTTTACATACTGTGGTTTGGGATACTTGTAAAGTTAGTATCAGGGGCTTCACTCAACAGTATATATTTAGACAGAATCATGAACGTAAAAAGAGGGCAGACGAAACCATCGCAAGAATACTCTCAGTAGAAAATCAAATGGCTGAAGCACTTTTGCAGGGCTCAATCGAAGTAGAAGAATTGGGCTACATGCTAGTGGATCTTAAATCTGCTTTAAAAAATACATTTAGGGAAAGAAGCCTCATTAAATTGAATAAATACGTTTATCCCAGTATGAGGGTGGGGAGAAAGTAGGGAAAATATTAGCATATAAGGTGGCAGATGAAAAAGCAAAAACTTTAGTTAAGGTTATTAAAGGGCCTAATAATGTGACGTATAACAGACCCCAGCAGATACTTGAACAATTTGCTAATTACTATAAGGAGTTATATACTCCTGAAATTAGTCCGGTGCTAGGTGACATTGATACATATTTACAAACTAATTCAGTGAATCGTATTGAGGATGAACAATTAGATATGTTGACTAGCGATGTTACATTGGCCGAAATCAAATTGGCAGTTGCTGCTCTATCATCGGGCAAAGCGTCTGGAGAAGATTCAATTCCTATGGAATTGTATAAAAAATGTATTGAGGAACTAGCCCCATTATTTAGTTTAGTAGCTGGGTACATCGGATCTGGAGGGAAAGCTCCTAAATCATGGAATATCACGCAGATTGTATTCTTTAAAAAAAAAAATAAGCCAGCTGATGAATGTGGGTCATATAGACCCATCTCTCTTATAAATACTGACGCAAAAATATTTGCTAAAATATTGGCTACTCGCCTCGCCCCAATAATGTCTGGCTTGGTATCTCCACAGCAACACGGGTTTATCCCGGGCAGGGATACTACGACCCATATTAACACGGCCTTTACAGCATTTGATGTTGCCAGGATTAAGTCGACCCCACTCGGTATGATATTATTAGATGCTGAGAAAGCATTTGACCGAGTGGGGTGGGACTATCTTTGGGCTATATTAAAAATATTTGGGTTCAAAGGTCAGTTTCTACAATGGATACAAGCCCTTTATGACTATCCTAGTGCTAAAGTTTGCTATGCAGGGCTGCAATCGACATTATTTTCTATACTCCGGGGTACCCGTCAAGGGTGCCCTCTGTCACCTTTATTATTTGCCCTGTCTATGGAACCATTTTTAGTGGCATTACAAAATCAGTCACGCATAATTCCTTTTGTCTCAGGTCTGAATACTCTTAAAATAACGGTATATGCAGACGACATTGCGATATATTCAGTTGATGTAGGAGAAGCTATGGAAGGAATCTTCTTGGAAGCAAGGAGATTCGGGGTTGTTTCAGGCTACAGACTGAATACAAATAAAACTCAAGTAGTGATGAACTATAGACCATTGAATCCGATACAAGGAGTCTGTAATACTGCTACCTACTTGGGGATTAAAGTCTCTGCCAACTCAGCAGAGATAGGTGCATTAAACTACGACATATTACTGAAAGAGACAGCTATCGCATTAAAAAAATGGCACAAGGTCCCTCTCAGTATAAGTGGGCGTATAAATTTAATTAAAATGAAGATTCTCCCTAAATTTCTTTATTTATTCCGGTCTATTCCTTTTCGTATTAATAATTCTTTCTTCAAACGTTTAGATGGTATATTAAGTAGTTTTATTTGGAGTTACAAAAAGCGCGTCGCGCAATTGAGTTACTGAAACTTCCATTTAGTCAAGGGGGTCTTGACTTCCCAGATTTTAAATTATACTTCTGGTCGGCCTTCTTAGGACGTATGCGTAGTTTAGTAAATCCTAATAATAATCCCCTCTTCTATTATGTATTTATGTTGGGAGAAGAATTTAAAATGTTTTTGTATCGAACCAACGATCCAAACTATTTTAAACGGGTCAAATTCAAGACTGCGCGGGATATTGTACTCATCTGGAGGGCTGTCGTTAATAAATACAAAATACCGATGTATCATCCCAAACTTCCCTTATGGGATAATCCTATCTTCCCAGGAATTTTTCATGATGGGGGTGGGAGACAATGGGACAATCTGGGTATAAAAAACTTAGGGGATCTGTATGATTCTAATGGGTTTTCAACATTTGATAAATTAAAGCTGCTATATAATCTCACGGAGAGCATGCGGCTAAAGTACTATCAAATTCGTGATTATCTTATACGCAGTATGAAACTTACGGTGTTACTAGATTCTGATATATGGGATTGTATCTATTCAGCTAAAGTTAAATCACTGATTAGTGTTGGATATAAAGGTTTTAACTCTTATAAAGAAGATGATTGCGGGAGATTAGCTGCACGCTGGAGTCAGAAAATGGGGATTACTATTACTGCTAATACTATTTCGTCTGCACTCAGTGGTATCTGTAAGTCAGTACACTCATCCAATCTGAGACTACAATTGCATAGAACTATCTGTTCACTGTACTACACTCCTGAAAGGATAGCGAAATGGCCACTAGTTAATTCCAATAGTGATCGGACTAGATGTCCAAAATGTGATCTATTTGGAGCTGATTTGCAACATATGTTCTTTCAATGCCCGTTATTAACAGAATTCTGGCGAGGAGTCACCAAAATTATGTCTCATAAGCTTGGAAGACCTATATTACTTACAGTGTCAGAAGTGTTGTTGGGTGGACAGATCGGAGACCCTAGCCAGAGAGATCTTATAACTATTTTATTAGCTTGTGCTAGGTTAGCTATAGCCCGGGTTTGGATTGCAAGGAGCTCACCGACGACGCTGGAATGGTGGGGTATTGTTAAAGAAATATATAACATGGAGCTCGCACTTGCTAAAACTAGGGGATTCGATCATTGTATAAAATGGAAAAAATTTGGGGAGCATTTACTTAAAGACAAACCTTATTCCTCTCTAATTATTTCTTACCCTCTTATGTTATGAAATTGGTATTCCTGTCTATTTTATTTGCTTTGTTACTATGACCTCATGTTAACAATAAAAAGAGTTTAAAAAAAAATGAAGGAAACATAGGGAAAAAAAACCTTATGTAGTATTTGTGCATAAATCATCATACATCAGGCAACAATTCAATAAATGTGTCCATGACATCATTATCAGACATATACAGTGTGATCAATATGGCTTGATACTTCTAATTTATCAACTTGTGGAAAGTAAAAAGGTGCGATAGCAGCACAACCGTGACTTAAAATATACTAAAACCAGCAAAAATGATGAAAAGGCTGTAGTGGTGAGACTAGTCTAAACCTCACCTCAACTTTGCAAGATCGTGCTTCATCAGTTGCAGCAGGAAAAAGACACACGTAATGTTGTGTCTAAACAAGGAAAAGTTTAAAATTAGTGATTAGCAGGTAAGCATAAAAACTGCTAACCATCAATTCTAGGGGCCCATTGGGTCGCCAGTCATGCCATGCAGCGGCAATAGGGGGGCAAGGCAGTGTGCAAAGTAGACCGCCCGTCCTACTCGTAAAAAAGGCCCCCATAAATCTTATTCTGGGGCTTCAGGCGGTAGCTCAGAAAGCACTGCAGCAGGGGGGCGTCTCAGCAAGGTGAGGTCCCGGTACTGCAATGTAACAGAGGGCCCTCTTGAGCCCGTATGAGTAAGCGTGAGGAATTAATATTAGTCAGGACTAAGATAGTTACCCAATGGCACTGTTCTCCACACCCGCTTACCTCCGATGCTGGTAGGAGACGTGGGACGAATCCAGAAAGCGTCTTTGATACTCACCTGCTCCAAGAAGAAGCCCAGTGGTTGACCTAACCCGCTCCGCTGCAACCGGGATGGTAATGTCCCTCAGTGTGGACTGGTCTATCTACCTCTCTTAATTGCAAACCGGGGCGGGGCAGGCACTCAATGGTTTTCACCTGTGATAGAGCTGGTCAGGTGGTGAACAAAAAAGAATAGGCGGTAATGAGTGGTATTGTGTCGGCCATCTTGGAGTGTCTTAGAAGCCTATGGAAGCGCTGGTTTCTTGGAACATAATGCGCAAATATGTCATAAAAGGCCGAATTAACTGGTGTCTGGCTTAAAATGTCAACCAGCTAGAAACCGCTGGTTATTGAGTCATAGATTTGCATGTGGGCAACTCAAACATGATTGGTTATAATGCCGGTATTGAAGTAATACGTGTCGGCCATCTTGGAGGGACCGATGTGTATCCCACAGCCTGCGTGTGGCGAATGTACCATTCCAGAAGGAGGGGCTTCTATGATGTAGTCAACCCCTTGTCTTATTGTGGATCGTGTCTTCTAGTGTAATAGTTGGGGTATTATTTACTGTTTATTACTAGCCTGTAACGAGGTATATTTGCTCATTCGTGTCAAAGCATGTGGGCAAGTAAAATGGAAGCCGCATGTTGATACTGGTGCAGAGAGCCACATATTGACATGTGTTTATATGACAGCTCCCAATATTCAAGTGTCAGGGATCATGTTATCGGATGCCAAGTCATCTACTGTTTGTAAGGCTCCCCCACGGGATATCATCATTGAGTCCTTGTTGGTCTGTGCCCAAACGGTGAACCCATCTTTGTTCCACTCTAAAGAGGGTCGACGGTATAATAGCAGGGTGGCTCTCTAGTACTACCCACCGTAGGCTTTCTGGGGTATGTTTCTCTTCTTTAAAGTGTGTGTAAAGTTTTGTGGTGGTTTTTTGGCAACGAATGTTGCTTTTGTGTTCAGTTATTCTCGTTTTGACTGCTCTCATAGTCATCCCTATGTAATGTTTGTTATATGGGCATGTGATAAGATACACACATCTGGTCGTGTTGCAGTTTGTGTGTTTTGTAATCTTCCAGGTGAAGGAGCTGGACAGGGTTAGCTCCTTAGTAGGTCTTTGTTTGAGGGCATACTGCGCATGAGCCACAGGGATAGTGGCCCTGGACCGGTGGAAGGTCCCATAGTGATCTTTGCTCGTTAGTGTTTGATGATTTAGGTCTGGTGTGGATAAGTATATCCTTGATGTTTCTCGTGCGTTTAAACGCAAACCGAGGTTTGGAGATCTCTAAGGAACCTGTGTTAAGGATCCTCCAATGTTTATTAATGATATTCTTTATTTTGTTGGAGTCTGGGGTAAAAGAGGTAACACATGTCAGTGTATCCGAAGGTTCTTTTGGTTTAGCCTCCAGTAGGGCATCTCAGTGGTTGTTCCTGGCCCTTTTCATAGATGTAGTAACATGCTTGGGTGGGTACTGTCTATCCAACAGATTCTTGGATAAAGATTCTGCCTCTTTTTTATAATCCTCAATTGAGCTACAATTTCGCCGAATGTGCAGAAATTGGCCAAATGGAAGGTTATCTCTCAGGGCTCGAGGGTGATGACTACTGTACAGCAGTAAACTGTTCCTGTCTGTTGGTTTTTTGTACATAGTAGTGCTTAACTGCCCATTGTCAAGTCTGATGGTGAGGTCCAGAAAAGCTATACTGGCAGGGGAGATGGTGTGTGTATATTTGAGATACTCATTCTTAGTGTTAATCCACCTGCAGAAATCTTCACATGTGGACAAGTCTCCCTTCCAAAAGATCAGAATATCATCAATGAACCTCTTCCACAGTCTCAGGTTCTCTTTGAAGGGGTTGTCAGAGTGTTGGATCACCTCCTCTTCAAATGCTGCCATGTAGAGGCAAGCCACACTAGGGGCAAAAGTGCTCCCCATGGAAGTACCCTGAGACTGATGGAAGAGTTGTTTGTTGTATTCGAAGAAATTCTCTGTGAGTGCCAGTGTAGCACATTGCATTATGAATGTGACTGGTGTAGGTGAGGTCCACTCTACCCCGTTGAGGACTGATTCGATGACTGTCAGTGTCTCACGCTGGGGGATGTTGGTGTACAGTTGTTCTACATCTAAAGTCACCAGTAGGTGAATATCTTCTGTGTTCCTCAATTCCCCTACGATACGTAGGATGTCTGTGGTGTCCTGTATGTATGAAGGGGTTGACTTGACCAGTGGTTGGAGGAAGTGATCACAGAATTTGGAGAGAGGCTCCAAAATGGAGCCTATACCGGAGACTATCGGTCTACCCGGAACCGGTAAGGTGCCTTTATGTATTACGGGCAGGGTATAGAAATAAGGCGTTCTCGGGTCCTTGGTGGTTAAAAAACCCTCCTCTTTCTTGCTTATCCAGCCGTTAGCCCCTGCCTCAAAAACTGCACTAGAGATTTCTGTTGTTAATCTCGGTGTGGGTTTGATGGTAATCGGTGTATAGAATTTCCTGTTATTCAATTGGCGTAGGCATTCAAGGTCATAGTCTGTTGTTGATTGTACGACCGTTGCGCCGCCTTTGTCTGCTTGTTTGATAGTGATACTGTTATCATCAGCTAGGGATTTGATTGCTTGGAGTTCCATTTTCGAAAGGTTGTGAAATGGAACCCGTCTAGTAGCCTGTTTCAGATCTTTGAGAACCGCCTGCTCAAAAGTAAGTACTTCTACAGGTACCATATTGCTACTAGGGGTGAACGTAGAGGGGTTCCTTAGTCCTGAATCTAACTCAGGAAGTGTAGGTTTATCTTGGAAAAAAGCTTGGAGGCGGATTTTCCTGAAAAAGTTTTGGATTTCACATTGCTCCTGAAAACTATCAGTCTTGGGTGTGGGAACATATCCAAGTCCTTTTTCCAAAACAGTCATTTCAATGGTGGTGAGGGGTCTGTGAGATAGATTAACCACTAAGGTCTCTTGCCCTGAGTTTTGCTCCTCGTCTCTATCATAGTGGGCGGTTGATCTCTCCATTGTACTTGTTTGTGACCGCCTCTTTTCCGCCCTCTTCCTCTGCCCCAACCTCTGCCTAAAAAAGGAGGGTTACCAGTGGGAAAGAATTGCGGTTGGCCTTGGGGGGGGTACATGGGATAGGGCCAAAAGGGCTGTGGTGGACCATGGTAATTGGGGATTTGATAGTTAGGGAGCTGTGGGCGATTAGCCTTCCTCTGGTTAGTGGTCCCCCAACTGCCAGTGCTCGAGTCGCTACCCGAGGAGCCCCTCCTATTGTCGTTGCTTTCATCCGAGGAGTAGCTATCCTTGGTTGGAATGTAGTCAGCCTCCAAATAAGGGTATACCTTTTCTTTCTCAAATTTCTGAATATCCTTTTGCAATTTATTGACTTTTTGTTTCATCAGATAATCCTTATGACCTGCAATCTCATTGTTCAGTTCCGTGAGTTTGGATTTGAACAAAGTGACCTGGATAGTGGTTTTAAGGGCACCCTCTGCAATTTGAATCCTTATTAGCAGTGCATCAGCTATTCTTTTGGCAGTGTTTATTATCAGAACAAGCCAGTCCCTAGTGCACTTCCAAGCCACTAGGGACCATTCTTTTTTAAGTACTGCGTCCTCTAGGAAGAGTCTGGGGAAGTTATTCACTATGAGGCCATTAGGGGCAATATTTGCCCGCAAATATTCAGTCATCATAGCCCCGTGTTATGTCACCATCAGCCAATCTCGTTTCATCGCTGTTAGAGTAGTCCAGTCCTCAGACTGAGACCCTGAGGCTGAGTTACCTTCTGCGCCTAGAATGGAGGGGGTGGTTCTCAATATTTCTGCAGCCATATCATCACTAAAGCTGAGTCCCTGGGTTTCCTCCATATTAATGGCTGATCCCGGGGATGATATGATAAAAAAGTTCACGGGGTTGGGCCAGTCGAGGCAATCTTGTGTCTCTGGTATCTTAAGGACGTCCCACGGGGAGACCACCACAAAACTGTACACACACTTTAAAGAAGAGAAACATACCCCAGAAAATCTACGGTGGGTAGTACTAGAGAGCCACCCTGCTATTACACCGTCGACCCTCTTTAGAGTGGAACAAAGATGGGTTCACCGTTTGGGCACAGACCAACAAGGACTCAATGATGATATCCCGTGGGGGAGCCTTACAGACAGTAGATGACTTGGCATCCGATAACATGTTCCCTGACACTTGAATATTGGGAGCTGTCATATAAACACATGTCAATATGTGGCTCTCTGCACCAGTATCAACATGCGGCTTCCATTTTACTTGCCCACATGCTTTGACACGTATGAGCAAATATACCTCGTTACAGGCTAGTAATAAACAGTAAATAATACCCCAACTATTACACCAGAAGACACGATCCACAATAAGACAAGGGGTTGACTACATCATAGAAGCCCCTCCTTCTGGAATGGTACATTCGCCACACGCAGGCTGTGGGATACACATCGGTCCCTCCAAGATGGCCGACACGTATTACTTCAATACCGGCATTATAACCAATCATGTTTGAGTTGCCCACATGCAAATCTATGACTCAATAACCAGCGGTTTCTAGCTGGTTGACATTTTAAGCCAGACACCAGTTAATTCGGCCTTTTATGACATATTTGCGCATTATGTTCAAAGAAACCAGCGCTTCCATAGGCTTCTAAGACACTCCAAGATGGCCGACACAATACCACTCATTACCGCCTATTCTTTTTTGTTCACCAGCTCTATCACAGGTGAAAACCATGGAGTGCCTGCCCCGCCCCCGTTTGCAATTAAGAGAGGTATATAGACCAGTCCACACTGAGGGACATTACCATCCCGGTTGCAGCGGAGCGGGTTAGGTCAACCACTGGGCTTCTTCTTGGAGCAGGTGAGTATCTAAGACGCTTTCTGGATTCGTCCCACGTCTCCTACCAGCATCGGAGGTAAGCGGGTGTGGAGAACAGTGCCATTGGGTAACTATCTTAGTCCTGACTAATATTAATTCCTCCCACTTACTCATACGGGCTCAAGAGGGCCCTCTGTTACATTGCAGTACCGGGCCCTCACCTTGCTGAGACGCCCCCCTGCTGCAGTGCTTTCTGAGCTACTGCCTGAAGCCCCAGAATAAGATTTATGGGGGCCTTTTTTACAAGTAGGACGGGCGGTCTACTTTGCACACTGCCTTGCCCCCCTATCGCCGCTGCATGGCATGACTGGCGACCCAATGGGCCCCTAGAATTGATGGTTAGCAGTTTTTATGCTTACCTGCTAATCACTAATTTTAAACTTTTCCTTGTTTAGACACAACATTACGTGTGTCTTTTTCCTGCTGCAACTGATGAAGCACGATCTTGCAAAGTTGAGGTGAGGTTTAGACTAGTCTCACCACTACAGCCTTTTCATCATTTTTGCTGGTTTTAGTATATTTTAAGTCACGGTTGTGCTACTATCGCACCTTTTTACTTTCCACAAGTTGATAAATTAGAAGTATCAAGCCATATTGATCACACCGTATATGTCTGATAATGAGGTCATGGACACATTTATTGAATTGTTGCCTGATGTATGATGATTTATGCACAAATACTACATAAGGTTTTTTTTCTCCCTATGTTTCCTTCAAAGGTTGGCTTCTCACCTGCGGATAATACTCCCGTAGAACCACTGTATGGTATGTAGTTGCCCACATTACCATTAATTTGTAGATAGTTCTTCACACACGGTCCTGAGGAATCGCCACAGATCATTCGTGACTACCAGGCGAGAAACATGTCGACCACCTAGGAGTAGAGCGCACTTCCGACACATTGTAGCTAGATTGTCGCCTCTCCTATATTCTTCTTAATCAGGCAAGGGTCCTCCCTGAATAAAGTCATTTAGAGGAATCCCACCTCTGTTTTAATCTGCACACTTCACTTTGACATCTACACATACTAGGCCCCTTACACCCACGGCACCTATATGGCAAGGAACAAAAGATCTCCGCCAAAGAGCCCCTTTGTGGGTGCCCGTCGGGTATTGCAGCGCCGATCCGACGAGGAGCAGGCCCATATGATGAAGCATGACACCTAGCTTGCCGGGTGTGTGAGGGCCCTAGTTCCGAAAAGAGGAATTCCCCTGCACATAGTATTTCGGTCCAACCTTTCACCATACATCACCTTCATTTGTGTTCTATGACCCACTGAGGAACTCCGTACTTTAATTTTCACACCCTATATCTACCATCCTCCCCTCCAAGGGTATCTTAGACTGTTCGAATCACGCTAACCCTGAGAGTGAAGTGCTGAATGGGTACTTGGCCCATTTGATCAGAATCCATAGTAAGTTGGACCCCAGGACATCAAGAGTAAAATACCTCAACCCCTCTCATTTGTGTCAAGGTCCGAGACGTTTTAAGGCATGGGCAAAGTGGGCTTTGGCTCAGGGCCCACCTTTCATGGGTCCCCCTCTTTTAAGTGATGGCAAAAGGCCTGCCTTTCATTTAAAACCAATTTTACTTCTTGCTTTATATCAATTTTTTTGCTTATCATTCTTATCAGCCAATGCCTCACTTATCCTTGTAAACATGTACAGCACGGGTTACAGAGGACACTGTGACAGTAGAAGTCATGTCATGGGTGGCTGGGCATGCACATTGAGCTTCAGGTGGTGGGCATGCCCAACCCAATCACATTTGCCTGTTCAATCTGAAGACAGCATAAGCAGTTAATGAAGGAGAGGACTGTTACATTGCGGCATGGTGTCTTGTGCTTCCAACACATGCCAGTGCAATCACAGTCTCTCAAGGTGTACATAAATATTGTCCCCAAAATCTGAGGCGGCACATAGGCAGCAGACTGGCCGGTGCAGAGGTGTCAACATTCTTCTGTTTCTGTGCTATGTGGCCATCATGCAAAATTTCTGTTTATTGCTCCTTCAAACTATTTAAAATAAGGACCAGATGGCAAATTGGGAATATTGAAAAATTGCCTTCTTATGAGTAGGGTTTTTTCCCAAATATTTTCAGGACATGTGCAAAGTTACAAATCTTTCTTTTTGTGTTCCAAATGAACAATTTCTCCAAAGGAGATCAGATTGATGCTGCTTGCGCAAGTGCCCTTTCAAGATGTGATGCTGTAAGGCTGCCACCTAAGATCTACAAACTGAGATGGATTTTATTTACTGTGGTCAATATAGGTGGGTGAGTGCAGCGTTTTAGCTGAAACTGGATGTGGTGTGAGTGCGCCACTCTAAGCCTACTCTGATGTGTACATAATCTTATCTCCTCTGTGATTGCCGTCTAGAGTGCTTTGAATCACTTGTAAGTAGACCTCTTTAGCATTATATAAAAGGGCAAACACATGATTGGTGTGCAGAGTTAACAGGCACATTTTACTCTTCATGTTTAAGCCACATTAAAGCATACACTTAGAAGCAGCATTATACATTCATCTGCCTGTTGGATGTTTATTTTTCAGCTGATTGTTGTAGCTAGTCCACACCCTCACTGATTCTTGCTTTTGAGTAATTGTTAGTGAATAAAAGGTGTGCCCCATTTATTCTTTTCCTATGCTTCTGCATGCAACGTCGCCTCTTTAAGTCTCCTTCACACTTTGGACCAGTCCATTTGGGACTTGAGGCGACATGTGGGGACATTTCTGCAGTCTGGTTTTTAGGTCGAGCCTAGAGCAGCAGATGACCTTTAGGAATCGGTCAGCTCTATTCAAGCACTCGTGCTTGTGGTGGCATCCACCTTGCGGGGCGAGCAGCGGTGCGCAGGGGCCATCTGTTTGTAATTGGCGTGGCCGCGCGCGCTTGTTCTTCCACTGCCTGTCTCGCCCTTGCTCTCCCTTGTCAACTTGTTTTTAGGTCTCGCCTGGCGTTGCAGCGCACATGCGCTGCTCGCTCTGCGAGGCTTCTTGTAATCAATTTCATTTCAGAAGTGGAGTGTAGGCTCCGCCCCTTCTTTTAATTGGTGTGCGTCATTGTGCATGCTAAACGCTGTATTTCTATTGTAAAGGAGGCTTATTAGTCCCTCCTTGTTACCGCCCTGTCCCCTTTTGGCCTCGCCCACCCGGACTGGATCGTTTACTTGCGGCTTCACACGCTCTCCTTTAAAAGTCCGTAAGCACTCTTTTATTTTCATTTTGAGCGCGGTCCGCTTTGGCTGTGCTTGTTTCTTTAAGCGCGGTCTGTAAGAGCCTTCTTCCCGCAGGAGTCAGCGTGCCTTCTCCTCCCGCTTTGGGTCCCGGTTCAGGGTCGTGTTCGGGCAGTGGGGGTTTTCTTATGGAGTACCTGTAAAGTGTTCTTTGTTGTTGGGGATCAATGTGTCCTGCTCTCTACATATCTCCGATTAAGGGGTCCCGCTTATCCAGCTCTTGCCGCGCTTGTCCCGCCCAACCCCCTCAACCACACAGTGGGGATGAAGTCCTTCGATGCGGTCCGCCTCGGCCGCGCTTGTCCCGCCCAACCCCCTCAACCACACGGTGGGGATGAAGTCCTTCGATGCGGTCCGCCTCGGCCGCGCTTGTCCCGCCCAACCCCCTCAACCACACGGTGGGGATGAAGTCCTTCGATTCTGGCCTGCAGTACAACCCAAAGACCGAGGTAAGAGCCTTCTTCCCGCGGGAGTCAGCGTGCCTTCTCCTCCCGCTTTGGGTCCCGGTTCAGGGTCGTGTTCGGGCAGTGGGGGTTTTCGTAAGGAGTACCTGTAAAGTGTTCTCTGTTGTTGGAGATCAATGTGTCCTGCTCTCTACATATCTCCGATTAAGGGGTCCCGCTTATCCAGCTCTTTCAAGGGAGTGCTTTGGGGTCTCGGGTACGAAATATTTATTTTTGTGACATCGACGTGTAAAACACAACGTTCAATTGTACGTCCCCCTACTGTCTGGCTTGGATTGAAGATTTGATCTGATGTGAGGCACCACGTGCTGCAATGTGAAATATATTTGTTATTTTGAATTTGAAGTGAAATACAAAACGTGGTACCTCCCATTCTGCGTTGAGTTACTTACTGGCAGTACTATCTCTTCATTTGAGGGCAGGAGCCATCTTCCTGGATCGCTCCATGAGAGAGGGACATTGTAGCCTCTTGTTTAGCTGTAGCCTACCTCTGAGGACACGTAGCAGTCGGTGGCAAGCAAAACCACCACTACCTCCCGTAGGTCGCACTCTAGTTCAGACAAAGCTACTTAAGTCACTGAGTCTAGAGCAAGCGCCAGCTGCGCGGGGCCTGAGAGGCAGCACAGAAGCGCTAGCTATTGTGGGGACTGGATGAGTGATTGATTAGCCATGCCTGCTCAAGCTGGTGGTGAGACGCTTAGAGCATGAATGTTCTGAGTTTGCCTGACCTGCATCTGATGTTAACGCTTGTTATAGCACTACAAAAGCGGAAACTGCTGCACCTATAAAATCTGCCGTTTTTATATAAAGCACTCATAATTATAATTTAGTTATGCAAACTTGAAGTATGCAGCAAGGTGGCCATCTCGCTGCAGGTTATCAAGAACGCTGCTTCTGGGCTGTTCAGCTTCAAAGCAGAGCTATTCTTTGAGATTTGCCCATCGAAGCAAACCAGCTGCCACACCCATAATGCATTCTGTTGTTTTACGAAAACCCAGTTCTCGAAAACTGTCCATAATAAAAGGAGCATCGTGGCCGCTTTAAGAGGGGTGGGGTGTTTGTTATGGAGTTGTCTTTATCTCCCCCACCCTTAAAGACTACGTCCGCCTGTAGCCCATTTTTTTTTAACATTATCGCACTTCACCGTCACTAGGCGGTCCGTCATGGGCACCATACACCTGTTTGCAAGACGTTGGTAACTCCTTATCCTTAATGGCACAATAATGTGAGAGGTACCGCCTCCACCAACAGGCCCTCTGGTCACACTCACAGGACTAAAGCTGAAGGTTGCAGAATACAAGCACACTCTGACACCCCCCCTCGTCTGGAACCCTCCCCCCCCCCAAAAAAAACACTCCATTGGCTAAATCGACTACCCTTGCTGCGCCAAGATGCAAAGGCATCCTTACACACCAAGCCTGTTTTGGCTTATAACAGGTGTATATTTCAGCCCATGGCATCGTAGAAAAAATAAACAATGGCTCGCATTAACTATTATGCCGTTGAGTAGGATAATAATAAAGGGTATTATTTAAACGCCTGTTGGTGCCAATAGATTTGTTTGCTTTACAAACGCCTATACATTCTTGTGTCATGCGTAGTCACGTGGAAATCGAGGATGCATCGTCGGCGCTATGTTATAAATCCAGACATACACTGGTATGTCCCTGCCAGCTGGTGTGTGTCTCTCAGCATGTCGCTGCCAGCCGATGTGTAATGAATTCGCCCACGATACATTAACTATTAGCCGTAAAACCTAGGCTTATCGCGCAGTCCCATTCAGTTCCCTGTGATGATCAGGCAGCAGGGGTAGTAGGCAAAATCAGTAACCAAATTCCCGGGTGGCGACTAGTGCGGGTGCTTCCACCCCATACTAGAGCTGATGGCTGTCCAAAATACAATTTGGGACTCTTCCATTGTTGGGCATATTCAACCAGTGTTAATTAATTGAGCCTGGTCCATTTCTCGAGATGAAACATCTTAGTGTATCTCAGATTCCACTAATGCAAATAGTCCTGAGGATGGTCTCGCATACTTAACTCTATGGAGACCAAAACGGCGACATGGTTCCACTACTTTTCTGTAATTTGCTTATCATTAGAACGAATTCTACTGCTGTGTATGAGGCTTCAGCTGGCTGTGTTCCTGAATGTCGGCATGTCTGTGTATGCGTTTGTCTGTGTATGCGTGTTTCTGTGCCTACACGTTTGTATGAGTCTCTCTGTGCAACTATATTTATTTGGACGCTTTTTTAATAGCACATAAAAGGCACAGACAGTGGGTGAGAGCGCTTTACTGAGAACAATATCTGTGACAATAACTACTACTAAACATATGAAACATTGAGGAGCTGAAAATGCAACAATACAAACAAAATGGGGCCGTTACACACCTGAACGTGTTGTTATACTCTGTTGTCCTCCGTTGTTTTACCTTTGTCTACTTTGTATTTATTGCTACTTGTTCTATGTACGTGCTTTGAAGCTGATGTCTTGGCATATCAGCACTATATACATTGGATACAAGTATTCTAGTATTAAAAACAACGAAAACATATTCAATAAGTAAAACAAAACAACATATGTTGTAAAATGTCAAGTTTTTATAAGCTGTGTTTTATGCCAGGAAGTAATTTTAATTACTTAAAACTGTGGCAATCAGGATTGGTTAGTGTTTTATTACGAAAAGGACATTTCTCTTTTTATTTCTTTTTATTATAACTATGTTAATACTTCATAAAAACATACACAACGGAGTTCTTTATTTTATTAAGGTGGCGAGGGCATATCTGTTGCATAAGTAAAAAAATTTGCCATTTACAATACCAATAGCTCCAAAACAGAGAAATGCGAGACCTATTGCATTTCCAATGCTTGTTAAACTTGTCACCATTTGTTTCGTACTTGGGTTATTCCATTTTGAAAGCTACCATTAACTTTAAACGAGTTGCAAAAGAGAATGACTGGAGCGTAGTCTAAGATCCATGAAAGCAACAAAATAAAATCCCACACTAGGCCAGACCGAATACAAACACGCACCGCTCTACAAGATGGATGGCAGCGACCATTGTGATTGTTACTTTCCCAAAAACCACAAGTAACGAAAAAACAAACCCAACCAATCAAACTTCTCTGTAAAAGCTGTGAAGAATGTGACTAACAATAGGGAATCCTTTAATAGTGCTTCAGGACACTGTGCCAGCTTCCATGACAATGGTTTTCAAACATTAACTGCGTATGGATGCTAAACTCACTCAGCCACTCAAATCGCCAATCGACAGGTCACTTTAGAAAGGACAGGTACACTTTAAATCGATTACCCTGCAACTTGAATATGAAAATCGAAGTATTTTAATTTCTATTACACTCTTCCAAATTGCATCAAAGCTAGTAAGGAAATTTTCTACCCACTTCTTCGTTCTCGTTTTCCGTCTCTGTCCTCTATGATCTTTATCTGTTCCCACGCCTCCTTTGCCACATTTCCTTCCTCTGCTCTTAGCCCTCCCTCCTCTTTCTCTTTTCCACCAATTTCTCACGTTTCCCCCTTTCTCTAATCTGTTACTACCGTGGCTTCTTCTCTCATATCCTCTCCTATGCCTTCCCTCACTCAAACAACTCTAACTCCTTCTTTAACCACTTTCCCCTTTCCCTCATCTTTCCCTCCTTCTACTGACCGTACCCCTCTCAGTTCTTTTCTCCTCATTCTTTCGGCTGTCTCATTTTTCCCTTCCCTCTCTTTTTCTGTTCAGCATCTTGAACTCTTTTTTTCACCCCTGTCCACTCTCTCCGTTGCCCTCCATTACCTAGTATCTCTCCCTTCTTAGATTTCCTAAAGCTGACCCCTTTTCGCTCATCTTTTCACGCAGTTCCCTTTTGCACTGACTTGAATATCTTCTTCTGCCTGGTTCAGTCCTCATCTCTCCTTATTTCAGTTTGCACCATCACTCACCTCCCTTCCTTTCCTGGTCCACTCTTCTCTGCTTTAATTCACATCCATTCAGTTCGCATTCTAACTCATCTTCTCTCACTTCCTTGAAACCCTTTCCTATCTGGACTTTGTACTCTCTCTCGCTTCTTTGTTTAACCTTTCATTTCACTCCACACTATTCATCCTCTCCACAAACCTCTCCCACCTACAACCCTTATATTCTGGGATTACTTTTCTCTCTTCCCTCTCCACACCCACCCTTTCTCTTTTCCCTTTACCACCACCACTTCCGATCTCCTCATTTTCCTTTTACCCTAGTTTATCTCACCTTACTACTTTTTTCTCTTTTTACCTTATATCTAACAGTATGTGGAGGATGGCAACTACCTGAACAAGGACTCTCAGCAAGCTCACTCACTGTGCCAAATGACAACACACAAAAATTCCCCATTAACAACCTTTACCAACTGTGCCCATGTCTGTTTGGAGAAAGACTGCAAGAACCTCCCCTAGGAGCACATGAAACACATCCATCCACAAAGTGACTGACCACATGTTAGCAATCTATCAACTGCTGAACATCTAACAAACTGTGAGGTTGGGTCTAAGCGGAGGCGACCGACTGCAGGGGACAAGTTCAACAGACACCTCAGCAGTACCAAGTGGACAAGCAACTGGCAAACACAGTGCTATATAAAAATACCTAACATAACATTATACTGAACTTCAATTTAGTGTTTTGGGGAGTGGTGCTAAAGTGGGAACTAGCAATTGTGCTTGCACTATTTACATAACATTATGTATGTGTACAGCATAATTAATAATGCACTATTAACAAAACGTGCCACCTGCACAGGCACATGTTCCTTTAATAAACAAGCATTGGTACAGTCAATTATTCTGGCTTTAATGTGCCAACAGGCATTCACAAATGCTGTTAACGTGCTTCAAGCATAAATGCGAACGCCTGCCCTATTGGGTTTGCCAATGCAGTAAAAATCAAAGAAGCAATGCTATCTGTGTAGAAGGCCTATAGGAGATAAAGAAGTGAACGTGACAGTGTGATGACCAAGGTCACGTTTCAGATGTAAAATAGCCCCTCGTGAATTCTAATGGAAGCACTTCCTGGAAAGCAGAATGAAGCACCAAATAGCTAACAGTATGAGTTGAGAGCGTAATTCTCCTCTGCCACAAAGTGTTATTAATACTTTTTGAAATGTCACTCATACACTTTCATGCTACTATAAAGAACGATCAGACAGTGAGTCTAAAACTGATCTAAAACTTATGGGCCCGGCCCTTTTCAGAATCATGGACCGGTCTTTATTGTTGATTTCCCAGATATTAAAACAAACATTGCCTGCATTAAGCTCAAATCCATGAAGCCTTCCATACCATGCAAAACCCTTATACAGTGTGTCTTTACAAGTTGAAAACAGCCCAAATTTGCAAACATGGCCAATTTTTTTATTTAGCTCTCTGATTCACTAATGGGAGGGCCACTTTTATTTTGGTACCCGGGCCAATTTTCTTTCCCAGTTCGACCCTGTATAGGTACAGTTAGGAGAAAATTATTTCTCTACTGTTATTTCAGTTAAATTAACGAATATAACACAGAAAGAGAACGGTCATTTTATTCCTACTTCATAATTTTCTACAGAACTGTGTTCAAAGCAGGTAAACACGCTCCCTCTAGGGCTAATTTTCATGCATTACAACGCAAATATACCATATATAATATGATTCTCAACCACATAATACTTTCACTTAGCAGTGCTCAAGCTAATGTCTCACAGTAAGAGAGTCTCAGCCAAACAGAAGAAATGTTATGAGGGGCTGCTGGTCACGACGGGCCTGAGACTGACTTAGTATGGAAGATGCAGAAGCAAACAAGCATTGGCATAGCCAATAGGTCTCGCCTTTGGGACCTTATAAGTGTTTAGCCATGCAACAGTTGATGTTGTTGCACCAAGGATATTGTGCTGCATAACTAACTACTTATAAGGTCCCAAAAGCAAGACCTATTGGCTATGCCAATGCTTGTTTGAAATGCTGGGAGGGTAAAGTTAAAGGCAGTTTAATATCAGGCTTTGCTAAGATGCACCTGTTGACTATTCACCATTCCTATCTGCTTTTGAGGAGAATCACGTCTGTGGTAAAATTTCCTATAGGAATAGGCCAGCACACCTCTCTGTATTTAGTGTTTCTAGCTGTTCACTGGAAACTGCACAAACCTTGTCCATCTCGCTACACATGTGAAAAACATTTCCTTCTTGTCAAAAATACCATTTACACTCCAGAGACTGAATCTTCTCATTGAGGGCTTGTACGATTTAACTATTAATACTCCAGATCAAAAATAGTAATAATTGTTGAAAAAAAGACAGTGAAAATATATTCTTTCATTCTGACCAATGGACAGTCATGTTTCATGGCTATTTGGAGAGTATAGTTAGGTCAACCTTTGGGGAGAAGGCTTGTAACTACAATAGATTTGTGAGTAACTGAGACAACTGTGTAGCAAAACACTTCTGCATAAACATAGATTAAGGAAAAACGCAAGGAACTCTGCTACAACAACCACCAACGCGCTCTCTCTATCCCTCCCACCGGGAACCTCAATTATACCCTAAAACCCAAATGACCAACCTACAATTGTGTCAGAACTGACAAGTTCTTCTCATTCGATTGGTTAAGGAAGGGGGTGTACTGTCACACCACTCTCGTCATGTCACTTTATTCAGGGACTTCATTGTTCGTTTATTCATCTTATCAACTTCCAGCCCAGGAAATACAAATTCAAACCGCTGTCATAGTACACATTTCCTCCATCCCGGTCATGTAACAAACTCTGTATCACGTTTGTTCATTTGCGCCGTTCCCAAAGGAAGTGTTCCTTCTCTCAAAGATTATTTTGTTTCTCCATGCAAACTCTTGGCAGGCACATATGACCTGTGAAGGACAATTGTCTTCCACCTTCCCCTTCTTGCTCGGAATTAAACCGCATTTATTTCTTTTATTAACCCAAACGTTCCCCGCAGAGCAGAAAACCATACTTCTATGGAAAACAAACACAGACATTATTAATCACTTATAATGCTATACCACAACGCACCCACCCTGTGTTGCATCTACCCATGCGCAACCGGAGTTAATATTATTTTCCTAGCAATCATTAATAAATGCATTAAAGCTGCATTAGTCCTTTTACCTTACATTAGTCAAAAGCATTTGCGGCCTACTACGGTGCTTTAGTTCGCGCTTGCGCAGTATCATTTTCCTTCATATTAGGCCCTTTTACGCATACGTTTTTCACAGCACACAGTTAATAAGTGAATATGGACAAAATGGAGATCTTGATCTTCGGAAATGAGAACTCCCTTTGGGACTCCTCCTGGCGGCCACCCGTCCTGGGTTCCACGCCCAGCACCTCAGACCACGCCAGAAACCTCTGCATCATCCTTGATGACAAGCTTTCGATGAACAAACAGGTCAGCGCCGTGATTGTATCATGCTGCTACATCCTCAGTATGATTAGCAAAATCTTCAAACGGCTCCCCACGCACACAAGACGCAGTACCAAGATCACCTGCCCTGGAAACCTGGAGCACCAGCGCCAGCCTGCTTGCCAAGACCAGTTTGCCCTTTGAGGGAGGGGAGAAAGTTGGAGGAATTGAGGTCCAGTGGAGAGCACTACTGAGAGGTCACCCTGAGCGAGGTTTGAGGAAACGACTGTACACTGATCTGTTTGTTGCCCATGTGCAAGAGCGATCTGATCACCCCCCGTATACAAGAAGAGGGCTGCTGTGACCTGAGCGATGTAGCACTGCCTCGTTGCGGTAACCCCGTATGCCAGAGTGGGCCACCGTTGAATTTATTGTTGCCAGAACATCGAGACTTGTCTGCCTTAATTGGCGACCCCCATCAGCCAGGAGGGGGCCGCTGTTGTCTGGACAATTGCACTGGAGAAGTCTGCACCTATGCCGGAAAGTACGCAGCAGCCCTGTATGCCAGAAGAGGCTGACTGCCAGTACCAACTTTGCCAGAAGTTCGGGTCGTTGCCTGGAAATATTGCGGCTGTGACCACACACCAAGACCTGCCCCTGACTAATCCTCCTCCGAGGACTGTGAAGGATGCCACAGGAGACGTCGCGCCCTTCCTGGGCTCTGGTCGGGAGCTGAAGGATCGAATCCCTTCCTTTCCAGCTGGGTGGAATCAGAAGGAAGACGGGTGCCTCTCCCGGTTTGCTGGGCATGCAGAGAGAGGTGTGGGACACGGAAGACTGCTGCGGAGGTGCCTGGTGTCCTCTGCTTCTCTTCCTTGTTGCATGCTTGACGTCTCATGCACATTTCGCTCATAACCCGGGTCCTGTAGAGGTCATTGGCGGCACATGTGCATTCTCCGGAGGTCCGCGCAATGGAAGAATGTTTCCCTACCGGTGTTCGAAATAGAGTTAAATGGCGCTGGGTACAGGATATTTGGGGGCACTATCTGTGTGGTCTAATGGGCAAGCATTCACGTAAGAGGAGGCATGTGGTCTCCTCTTCCTCCTCTCCCCTGGCAGAACGCTGTACGGAGTGTTCAGAGGATCGTTTAAGGCACCTAATTATGGAGACATTGTTGGAATTGACTCCTGTGACGGAGGCTCGGAGGAATGCACACAGATCTCCCTCTCCTGTATCCTCAGAATCATCTAAGGAGGAGATTCAGGTCTTTGAGGAGCAAAGGGGCAAATACATTGGAAAGGATATGCTGCCTGATCGGCTGGGTCATGTGAAAGAGTATAGGGGTTTCTAGGAGGAGGTGAGGCCAGAATCTTCAACTTCTGGGTTGTTTCACCAATTTCTCAAAGCATGATTTTTCTGTGCATCCTTTTATTTTGGTGTCCTTAAGAGGGAATGGAAGGACCCGGATTAAATCATTTTGCCTTGATTCATGGCGAAACTATATCCTCTTAAGGACATGCATTTAAGTTTGCCCGATTCCATCCCGATTGACTCTTTTGTTGCCAGTCCGGTGGGCAGGACCTCCTTGACTGAGGATGCCATTATCAAGGATATGACCGATTAAAAAGGTGGACTCTGCTCTCAGAAAGGTTTATTCTGGTTCGCTTTTGGCGTTGTAAGCTGGGTTTTATGGCTCTTATGTTTCCGAATCATTAAAACATTGTTCAGTGGAGGATTCCTCTGAATGTTCTTCTCTGTTAGACCATATTGAACGCCCGGTTGAATTCATGTCCGACATTCTTTGATGTGGTTCGAGCCTCGGCTTCTATAGCTGCAAGGCGTAACCTTGTTCTAAAAGATTGATGCACAGATTTAGTGCAGAAGGCCTCTGTGTTGAGCTTGTCTTTTCAGGGGTCTCAGTTATTTAGATCAGAGTTAGAGAAGAAGCTCCATAAGTTATTGAAAGAGAAGAAGCACTCCACTTCATTGAAGCAGTCGGATGTGAACAAACGAGGTGCCAAAAAGTTCATTTTTTCACCAGTCTTCTCGTCTTCATCGTCAGCAACAGCATACCCCTCAAAGTAAGTTTTTCCATAAGAGTGATCGGGTACAGAAGAAGGCAAAATCTCCTATGAAGCCTTGCTTCTGACTATATGGGCACTCCCTCAGGATTTGTGATTGGAGGCAGACTTCTCCATTTTCTGGGAGCATGGGGAGCATCTACGTCTGACGAGGGAGTACTGCAAACCATCAGGGATGAATACAGGATTGAGTTTGTGACTCCCTCAATGGATTCTGGGGTTAGACTGACTCCTTGGCCTCGGCAGGAGGTGAAACGGCTGGCTCTGTCCCAAGGGGTGGAGTCTCTCCTGCAGAAAGAGGCGGTATTGCAGTTACCCTCTTCCGAGAGGGGACATGGCTGCTAATCAATTATCTTTCTGGAGAAATCAACAGGTGGATTTCGGATGATCCTGTATATGAAGTCTCTGAACAGGTTTGTGCGAACCTTGCCCTTCAAAATGGAGATCTTGCAGCGAGTGATTCCTCTACCAAAGGATCATTAATGAGCACTCTAGACTTCATGAACGCTTACTATCAAGTGCAGATTAATCCGCACGACCAGAATGGCCTGACATTTTGTATCCCTGATCAGCATTTTTAATTCCAGGTCCTGCCTCAAGATGGCCTCCTGAGTCTTCACGAAGGTGGTGGCTCCCTTTATTGCATTGTTCCATCTGCAGCGTCACTCTGGAGGGACAGTCCATTCAGGCCAGATGTTCTTTTCCCGACAGAAGACACTCCTCCAGTTTGAGTGAATGCATGACTGTGTTTAGGGCGGTCTTGGGGTTCCAGCAGGTTTTGGAGGGTTGCAATTTGGTTGTCGGAAGCGACAATATGGTCGCAGTGGCATATCTCAATAACCAGGGGTGTTCCAGGTCGAAGTCTTTGAATTTGGGTGTGACTCAATTGTTCCAGTGGGCAGTGTGTGATCTGCACATCACGGGGGTGGACAATGTCGTGGCGTATTTCCCTCTTCCAAATAGATTTCCCTGAACAGGACAGTTTTTCTCCAGATCTGCATAAGGTGTGGAAGCCTGTGCTTGGATATGTTCGCTTCAAACTGCAATGCTCAGCTTCCCCCTTGTGCTAGAGTTCCCCAGGAGGGAGCTTGGGGTGTGGATGCGTTACCAATTCTTTGGACAGTGTATCTTCTGTATCCCTTTCCTACAGTACCCCTGATTCCCAAACTATTGGCCATGATGTTGAGGTGAACGCAGGGAAGGGCTCATGGTTGTAGCCACGTTGGTCCTGGTTTCCTCTTCTGAAGTTCCTAGCTGTTCAGGGTCCGTGGTTTCTGCCGGTCTCCCCATCTCCTCTGAGGGTGTCTTGTTCTCTCAGTCCAGAGACTTCGTCTCTCGGTGTGGAAGTTGAAAGGAGGGGGTTACAAAACAAGGGATTGCATAGACACTTAGCCATTGTCATCCAGTAGTCTAGACAGCCGTCCACCTTGAAGTCTAATGGTCGTCACAGTTTTCAGCGGTGGTGTGCCCCCTTGAACCTTCCTCCTTTTTGACTTTCCTTCATTTTCCTTGGGACGGTTTTGAGAAACGTCTGTTGGTTTCTACCTTGCGGGCCCAGTGGGCAGCTGTACAGGCTTTTCGTGCCCCCTGGGGTAATCTTTCTGATTCTGAGGATTTGGTGGCTTGCCTGTTGAATAGTCTTTCCATCTCCAGACCTTTTGTTAGGCCTTTGTACCCCTAAGTGGACTTGCTGTTGGTGCTCAAGGTTCTGGTTTCCCATCCTTTTGAGTCCTTGGAAGCTATTGATGTCAAATATATTTTTTTCTTTTTTAGAAATCTTAACGTGAAATAAACAACCTTGGACAGCCACTGTAGCCCCCATTTTTGCAAGCATAAGAAGTCCAACATCCATGGGAATGTAGTCACATTTCCTTCCCCCGCCCGCATCTAACCAACAGGCTCGTCCGCGCTCTCCCACCGGGACTCGGATTAGTCTACCCATCCAAACCCCGATATTTCTTCCATGGGTTACATAACTTCTCCCATTTTTTGGGGCACCCCAGGCCTGCATATACCTGCTTTTCTGCCAACATGCACCTATCCATGTCCTCTATCCAGGCTTGAAAGTCTGGTGCTTCTCGCGGCCCCCAACTTCTGGCAATGTTCCTCCTTGCCACTGCCAGTCCCATCATTAGACGCCGTTTGGTATACCGCGGTGGATCCTCATTCCCCCACACATTAGGAATCAGCGTTTTTGCAGTATTGTCCACTTTTGTTCCAGTAGCATTATAGACACCGTGGCCAACCGCTACCCAGTGGGGCTGTATTCTCCTCAATACCACACTGTGTGCAGTAAGTCTCCCAAATCCAGCATCTCCTACTGCACCCACAGGAGTCCACCCTTCCCATTTTATAAAGGAGCACCCTGCTATAGTATGCCTGTGCAACAAACTGAGTTGTATCAGACAGAACCTGACCCATATTGCTATCGTCCTCTGAGCCTGGAGTGCCTCCTCCCACTCCCCGTCTTCGATGGAATCGACATCTCTTTCCCAGACAGTCCTCAGCTTTGTCAGCCTCTGCGGGGAATAGGACATTATTTTCCTATATAGTAGTGAGATTGCCTTCTTAGTCAACAGTTCCCCCCCAGTACCCTATCCTCCAGGGGCGAGGAGTCCTCACATCGCCGCTAGTGATGTGCGTTGCCAGGGCATGTTGCCTCATATACAGAAAAATAGGTACGGAGGAATCAATATCTTGTTTTTATTTTATCATAGGGAACATTTAATTACCCTATCTGTAGTGCAAAATTCTATAGAAATACATTGAAAAATCAATTCAAAACACACATGTGCCATGGGACCGATCTTTAAAAATGAATCATTATAAAAATTGAAAACACAAAAAGAAAACATACAAAGTACATATATATACACATATACATCACAGACAATTGCAAACTGAAATCTAACTACAACAAAGTTGCCAATACCCACATTTTTCTAATGGTAAGTGTTCACGCACTTAATCTGGGTGATACACTCTGAGGTAGTCTTCTAAGCACATGAGGTATAACAGCTCTATACCAATTACTCGAGTGTGCTTTAACAACTAAGTTACAATTTTCGTTTTTATAAAAACTCCTCTTATAAGAAACTGTCGACGCGGACGCGTTTCAGCCTTCAATTTCTTCTTGGCCTCCTCAGGACAAGGGTGATGGAACCAGCCTAAATAAATCCATAAAATATACGTATATTAACAAACCCATCTATCCTATTAGTTATACAGGGCATGCTGGGTCTGTATCTTGCTACGAAAGTAAAATAAACCGCAAGGCCAACAAAAAAAGTGAAAAAATAGAGACGTAGAACCAATCCGTGTTAAAAACAGTGGGGAACTCTAAAAGGAATTACTACCATTCCGTCTGAATGAGTGGCTCAACAACGAAAAAGGTGTGTGTTCACCCATAGAAACCATACCAAGTGAAAGGTAATAAGCCAGAAGTTGTGAATGCCCGTGTATATCGCACAACACTCACGTGTCATATGTCGTGTATCGATAGTGGTTTATGCAACCATATTCCATAAAAGGACACTTCCTTAATCGAAAAACCCAGGGTTGAGTCTCAACCCGAGGTAAAGTCACCTGTAAATAATAAATCAGGATAATATAATACAGCCATCCTCCGCTGTTCAATCTACGAGTTCGCTAACGTATATATCTGTACAAAGGGGACTATCAGCACATACCTCTCTCACTCGAAGAGGATATCTGATCCTAACAGGCCCTCATATGCCTCGTCTGGACACTGCTTTGCTGTATGGTAAAATAAAAATCTATTGTTACACTTATTAAAAAAACCACGCTGCATGCGCGACTACCGAATAAAGGTATCACCCTTCTCACCTTACTACAAGGTTTCCTGTTTCCAAAATAATTCCATCGGTCCTCCTCGTGGACGCATCGGCGTGCACCACACCAATACGTGAGGTTAGCACTGCTTTATGGGAAGCCGGAAAGCGTCCCAGTAGCGTGAGGACGTAAACGGGGATGAACAAAGACAACTGACTATGTTTAATATACATTGCAGTTGCTATGGGGACGTCTAGACGTAACCGGGGAACTCCCAGCAACCACAGACTCTAGTCGCTAAGCCTTTCAGTTAAAATCGAAACGTTCGTCCACATGCAAAAAATATATATGATGAGCCAAATATGCGAAAATGATGCTGTTCTCAAAAAGGGATCGAAAAGCCAAAATAAAAAACAAATGTGCATGAAACTATAATGCTTGTCGAATTCCCTCAGAATAAAGCTGAAAACAACTAATATGTGCAACAGTAAAGAAAAGGGGAGAACCCAGAAATTACAGAAAATTACATTAAATCAAATGAAGCGCAGGAATACTTTCCAGCCTGCATTCCCAGCACGTCCTGTGCAACTTAGGCGTACAATCTATATATCAATAATATTCGAAACAAACAAATAATACTAAAATACAGATACCAACATATATACAAAAATATGTGTCATTATATACAGTGGTCATATGCTATGTACAGAGGAATCAAATCTTCCTTCTCAATGGTCACAAAATACTTAGATTGTCAAGAACACTTCAGCTGAAACTATTTCTAGAGATGTTGTACATTAGATCAAAGCCCAGATCTCGTCACGATCATTAAGTCCTTCTGTCGCTGTTTGATACTTTTCAATCATACGAGCCTCTAGGCGGTTCAAAGTTATTTGGAGGTTGGCTTTATTTTGTGATCTTGCTACTAAGAGTACTGACCAACTTATGTCATTCTCATTATGGCCACATTGCACATAATGTTGGACTAATGGCGCTCCCTGTGTTCTACAACGTATTCGCGATTCATGTTGTAGTACTCTCATTTGAACAGCCTGAGTGGTCTGCCCAATATATGCCTTGCCACATGGGCATGTCACGGAATACACAACATTTTTAGTGTTACAATTCGAAAAACTTTGTTGGATATGTTTTTTGTTGTTTAACATGATGAATTTCGAATCATTGGTCTGTGGGCATGCAGCACAGTTATTGCATCTGAAATGCCCTACCAGAGCTGGAAGTCCCAACATGCCCCTCAAGTCCTTTTGAGGTGGTTGTGTGCGTGCAGCTTTCACTAAGTGTTGTTGTAAATTTCTACCTCTACGAAACGCAAAGAGTGGTTTAGGAATATTTAAATGTGCGACCAACCTCCAGTTTCGTAGAATAATTTGCTTCACTTTATTAGCCTTGGGATTGAATGTGAGAACACATGTCATTTGGTCAGAGTCCTGTTTAGTCCTAGGTGTTAGAAGACTCTCTCGTGGTGTAAACCAGGCCCGTTTAAGTGCAGCTCGGACCAATTTCTTGGGGTAGCCTCTCTCACATAATTTATATTGCAAGATATCTGCATTTTTAAAGTAGTCGATTTTATTAGAACAATTCCGACGAATTCTCAAACTGCCCATAGGGCAAGTTGTCTTTGAGATTTCTTGGATGTCCAGAAGTATATTCCAACAGCGTATTTCGATCCGTTGGCTTAGTATACAAACTCACCTCTAGTTTTCCGTCATTTTCAATTATCCAGACATCTAAAAAGTTGATTTGCACATTACTCGATGTTTTAGTAAACCTCCGGTCCAAGGTGCGAGAGTTTAGCCAAAGATGAAATTGCTCCAACTCTTCCTGGTCCCCTGTCCATACCATAAAGATATGATCGATAAATAAATCGCACCCATTTCCCTATGTGTTTGATTTAAAGGGAGTAGTCTCTTGGAAAATGTATTGCATTTCAAAGCAATCCATAACAAGATTGGCTATTTCCGGCGCGAAACAACACCCCATAGCCACGCCTTTAACTTGTAAATACAGATCATCTTTAAAGGCAAAAAAGTTATTCTTGAGACATATCCTGGCTAGAGCTATTAAAAATTCAGTTGGTACCTGATGTGGTCTAGGTCTCCTATCCAGGACCATAGTCATGACAACCAATGCTTCTTCTTGGGGGATATTCGTATATAAACTTTCAATGTCGAAAGAGACCAACAGCTGTTGGTCCCTATCGAACACTGAATGTTCAATTTTGGAGATCAAATCCATGGTGTCCCTTATATACGCTCTGGTCTGAACCACAAATGGTTTTAGAAAAAAATCAATATATTTAGCCAAGGGTTCTAGCGGGGACCCACACGCCGAAATAATCGGTCTACCTGGAGGTTGTTAAGCATTTTTATGTACCTTAGGAAGTACATACATGTTCGGTATTTTTTGTGTGGTAAGATTAAGGTACTCTTATTCTTTTTTACATACCCCATTTCTAAAGCCTCCGCTGTAAGATGTAAAATTTGGTCTTTGAGGCGAGGGGTAGGGTTGTCTGTGATTGGACGGTAATGCTCCTGATTATTAAGTTGGTTCATAATCTCTTCATCGTATTTGTCGCTGTCCCACAAAACAATTCCCCCTCCCTTATCGGCAGGTTTAATTACCATCAGGGGATTCTCTGCCAGGTTTCTTAATGCAATTTGTTTGTTTTTGGAGAAGTTTGGTTTAAAGAAAATCCGTTTTGCATTTAATTTATCAATTTCCCGCAATATTTGGTCTTCAAATAATAAACTTTCATTGGGCAGGGTGGCACTTTCTGGGCAAAAAGATGACTTATTCTTAAGTCCACTAATATTTTTTGCAGGAGCTTCACTATAGTCTGAAAAGAAGACTTTAAGTCTAACCTTTCGTAAGAATTGGAGGACTTCCGTTTTGGTGTCTACTGGGTTCTGTACAGTTAATGGAACAAATGATAACCCTTTTTGTAGTACCTTTGTTTCCAGGCTTGTCAATGAGTGTTTAGATAGGTTGTAAATAGGCATTAACTCGTTGTCGGCTTGTATCGCCTGGTTCAGATTTTGTTCTATCGTCTGTACACTCTCCGTCTCGTGCTGAAGTAACCCTGCTCCTGATTCTGAGCTGGAGCTCGCCATTCCCCTCTGAATCCCCTGCCCCTGTTTCCACCTCTGTCTAAAAAAGGAAGGGCTCTGGGATATTGGTAATATGGTTGATATGGCTGGTAGTAAGGTCCAGATCCCTGATCAGAGTCAGAGGAAGAATCCGAAAAGGTCAAGAAGTTAGTGCGTGATCTCCCTCTATACTGCAAATTTAAAGTACTAGGATTATTATTCTTAAAAAAGTCTTCTTTCAGATAAGGGTATACCAAATCGAGTTTGAAATTTTTTATATCTTTTGTCACTTTAGAAATTTTTAAGTTTGCAGTATGGGTCTTAAAGTCCGTTAATGTTTTCTCAATGGTCTCTAATAGCGACTTAGCGTCAGCTATAGTTGCGTCGCTCCCAATTTCTTCTTCCAATTTTTTAATTTCCTTAAGTTCTTCTTCGCTAATTCTAAGTGCTGTCTAGATAGAAAGAACAATCCAGTCACGGGAGCATTTAGTGCCCACCCCACTGAAATCAAGCAAATATGCCTTGTCATTCACAAAAATTACAGGAATATTTTTTACCTGCAATCCTGCAGGAATAGTATTGGTCTTCAAGTATTCTAATAATACTTGCGCATGAAGTTGTGTTCTCGTATTTTTCTTTCTCAGTTGTATGAGACGATCTCCTTTATCAGAACTAGGATTACCTGATCCCACCAAATCTCCACCTAATAAGGATTCAATTTGTTTATTTCTTCTTCAGAATAACTAACCATATGAGGCTCTGTCGTATATAACCACGTGTGTGTACAAATAATAAACGAAATCATACACTTAATGAAGCACCAAAGAAAAGAATCCACAGCATGTGGTAAATTTTTGAAAAATGATCTAATAAACAAATAGATTATTCGTACTCAAAACCCTCACACTTAAAAAAGTGTAATCAACTATATAGCAAAAACAAGGGGTTTACCCAAATCACCCTCCTATACCTGGGTACAAAACAACATCATATACAGAAAAATAGGTACGGAGGAATCAATATCTTATTTTTATTTTATCATAGGGAACATTTAATTACCCTATCTGTAGTGCAAAATTCTATAGAAATGCATTGAAAAATCAATTCAAAACACACATGTGCCATGGGACCGATCTTTGAAAATGAATCATTATAAAAATTGAAAACACAAAAAGAAAACATACAAAGTACATATATATATACACATATACATCACAGACAATTGCAAACTGAAATCTAACTACAACAAATCTAAGTTGCCAAAACCCAAAATTTTTCTAATGGTAAGTGTTCACACACTTAATCTGGGTGATCCACTCTGAGGTAGTCTTCTATAACACCTCTATACCCATTACCCTAGTGTGCTTTAACAACTAAGTTACAATTTTCGTTTTTATAAAAACTCCTCTTAGAGGCATGTTGCCTCTTCAGGTAGCGGAACACCTCTGTTTCCGCCAAGCTATATTCCTGCCGGAGCGTCTCCAGGGACATCAGTCCCGCTCGTCCCAGACGTCGTCCAGTGTGGCTATTCCGATTGTCTCCCATGGGCTAAGGCCTTCTAGTCTGCCCACCTCCTGTAGAGCCTAGCTATCCCACAATGGAGTGCGCTGGGTCAATTTCTTCCCCCAACCTAGATGCTTCGTGGCTTGTGCCAAGGCCCTGGCGACTGAGTGTGTGCGCTGTGGGAGTCGGCTCCACTGTTTATTTGGTAGTTTTATATAGCGCTAGCTAGACCCAAGGGTACCGGAGCGCTTTACATGTTACGTGAATAAGATGACTTGAATTAGATGCAAGGATTCGTGTGGGTCAAATCAGTCAACAAAACGGTGTAGAACATGCAGTATTGAGGTAGACAAAAACAGTCACAAAAGTATATTACAATCCAGCATTGGTTAACAGCGTTAGTGATAGATTAGAGTCTGAGCAAGTCCGGCGACCGCATCGAAGAATCCTGGCGCTGGTGGTTGGGTCTTAGGGGAAACTTAGTTCAGTTTGGGAGCATGTTGAAGTATTTGTTAAGCAGTAGAGCTTTGAGGTCTTGTTTGAAGCAAGAGAAGGTGGGGTTGCAGCGGAGATCCTTAGGTAGTTCGTTTCAAATCCTAGGAGCATTTCCTGAGAAAGCACACGCCAGGGATGATTTCTTCTTCATTTTTGGAGGTATGAGTAAGAGTGAATTGGAGCTTCTCAGTGCCCAGCCTTTCCCTGCTCTCGATCGTTTAGCTTCTAGGTATTTGGGGTTCTTTGTATGAAGGGCTTTGTGAGTGATACCGACTGTCTTGAAGGGGCATCTTTCTTCAATGGGAAGCCCACTGAGACCTTTGAGGGCAGGTGAGATGTGATCGAACCGTTTGATTCCTGTGAGGAGTCAGGCCGCTGCATTGAGAATTGCTCTTAGGGGCGCAAAATGATTTTTTGTAGTTCTTGGGATGATGGCGTTGCCGTAGTCAAGTTTCGAGAGAACTAGGCTCTGTCTTATAACCTTTCGGTCAGTCTTAGTTGCCTCCTCTCTTTAAGGTCCGAGTTTGACCATGGTCTAGATTGGGTTTGCCTAGATATCTTTACTTTGAGCAGGGCCACTCAGTCAAGAACATCTGTCATCGCCGAGTTAGAGGGGGCGGTGCTGTCGTTTACGATGTGAGGCAGAGGATGAAATTGGTATTGGGTGCTGATCCTAGATTCCAGCTCAGTTTGTGGGATTTGTTTAATGTTCCCGGTGCGTGATATTCTTAGATGGAGCTGGTTCGGATCTGGGGCTGTTCCTTGAGATTGAACAGTATTAGATAGTGGTCCGACCAGTCGATGGGCATGATGGATCGGAGGGAGATGTTGATGTCTGTAGAGAGCTGCTAGGTATCTTCTGCTGCCCATTGCATGGCTGTCAGCCTGCAGTGTGGGCTCCGCAAGCAGTGCATATACCTAGTAATTTGCAACCCCCAGCTGTGCCACCAAATAATACTTCTGAACATCTGGCAGGGCTATCCCTCCATCATATGCCCGCCATATCAGTTTTGCAGCGCTATACGGGGTGCCTTGCCATTCCACAACCGGAACCTCACACTCCAAACGGTGGAAGAAGGCATCCGGCACCCTGTCTGGTGTGTTCTGGAGCACATATACCAGTTCCTTCAGCGTGATCATTTTATAAATTGCACCCTTCCCAGTCGGAAAAGGGGCAGAGTCCTCCAGAACTTTACATCATTCCTGAACTCATCGAGGAGGCCATACAGATTATCTCTAAAGAATTGTTCCTCATTTCTCGTCACTCTGATGCCCAGGTACCGGAAAGCCCAAAAGCGCTGTCTGAAGTGGGAGGCCTTCGGGAACTGTCCCCTCTCCACCGCACCTCAGGTAGTGGTAGGACTTCTCCCAGTTGATGGTGTAGCCAGAATACAAGCTGAAAAGCTGGAATATATGGAAGAGTTGCAGGATCGTGGAGTCTGGCTGGGCTGCGTAGAGAAGGGCGTCATCTGCATATATAGCGAGATTCTCTCAGCCCAAGATGCATCCCACGTCAGCCCTCACACCAGTCTATCCTTCCTGATCCAGGCCGCAAGCTGCTACAGGGCCATTGCGAAAAGCATTGGTGAGAGCGGACACCCTTTTCTCGTCCCCTTGTGTAGCTGAAAAGCCTCCGAGTGCTGCCCATTTACTTTGACCCATGCCATGGGTTGACTATACAGTTAGCTGACCCTTTTCCGGTATTCTGGGCCAATCCCCATTCGCTGTAGCACGCCAAACATAAAGTTCCACTCTAGGGAGACAAGAGCCGTTTTTGCATCAAGGGAGAGCACCACCGTTGGTTCCATTGTGCTCTCCTTATAGGCTCTAGAGCTGTAGAGCCTGCGCAGGTTCAGTCTAGGCCACCTGTTGGGCATGAACCCTGACTGTTTGGGTTGGACCAAATCTACCACCACCCATCCAATCTGTTTGCCTGCAGCTTTGCCAGTATTTCTGCTGCAGCATTTAACAGTGAAATTGGGCGATAGGATCCGCATCTATGTGGTGGTTTGCTCTCCTTCTGAATAGTCACTATTGTGACCAGCCACTGATCGAACAGAAGGATTCCCCACTGCCCATCTTCCAGGAACATGCTTAGTAGGTGTGTGGCCACTTTCCCCGCCAGCCCTTTGTGCAGCTCAACTCGGAGTCCGTTCGGTCCCGCTGCTTTACACAATTGTAGTTCCCTGATTGCCTGCTCTATCTCAACTGTGGAGAGGTCAGAGTCCAGCATTTGCCTGTCTTGTGGCGATAGCATCCGGAGTTCTATGTCCTCCAGAAACTCTCTTATGTCTGCCGGTGATCGGCCATGGGAGGAGACTGCCCTAGAACTCAGCAAAGTCTTTGCTATGTCTCTATTCGTCGTGGCTTTCTCGCCAGTTTCAGATTCCACTGCCGCCACCCAAGTCCGCTCATGATCCAACTGCCCCAACCAGAGTAGAAGCCTACCGGATCTGTTCCCCCACCTCATAGAGCCGGCGCTGGGTGGCTAAGAAACCCATCTTGGCCTCATTTTCAGCCACAATTGATGTAAAATTCTGGACTGTGAAAGTTGTCTTTAATGTGGCCATCACTTCGGCTATGCCCCTTGGGGAATTGGGTGCTCTGTTGGTGAGAGAACCCTTTCTTTCCGTCCGTGAGGATGGAGTTGCGCTACGCTTTGACCCCCTCCATTTTTTTTTTTTTTGCCCAAAGTCTGCGTAATTTCACAGGAATCTAGAAATTATCCTGCCTGCCTTGGTTGGGGACAATGATTCCCTGGTTGATTTTCAATGATATTTGTTGGAAGTTAAGAGGATCATTTGGGTTTATGTGAATAGGTCTAAATACTTTTGCTGCTCTGATTCTTTGTGTCCTTTTGGACTTCCAACAAAGGGGAAAAAACATCCTTGTTATCCCTCAGTCGCTCGATTAAGCAGGTGATTTCTTTGGCATACTTTTTGTAAGGCTCTCCTCCTCCCTAGGGGGTGCAGGAGCGTTTCACCAGAGGGGTGTCTGCCTTTTGGGCTGCGATTCATTACGTTTCTATTGCTGAAATTTGTTGAGCAGTCCCTTGTGCTACGCCTAACACCTTTATCGTTGCACAATGTGTTGTGTGTTGTTTGGTGTGCTACATTCTGTCTTGTCCGAAGTTTCTCAGATTTCTACTAAATCACTGTTGGGTGTTCATAGTTGTTTCTGTCTTATTCTGTTGTGTTTAACTGCGCTTGAAGGCAAGCTTGTGTGATGCTTTGGTATTCATCATTAGTGGTGAATGGGATGAGGACAAGGGGGGGCCTAGGTGGTAATGTCTTATTACTTACTGGGAATCTTCATTATTCCTGGTCATCTTGTCTTCATCCCATTCACCACGGTCCTACCTACCTCCCAGCCTTCAGTTTTGGAGACTTGGGATTTCAGCAAGAATGCTGGGTAATTATTGCCTATATAAGCATCAGCCTTATGGGAGGGGCATATACTTAAATTTTTCTCCTTTTTTTCTATCTTCTGGGATCACCTCATTGGTGATGAATGGGATGAGGACAACAGGATCAGGAGTAATAAAGATTACTGATAAGTAATCAGGCATTATATATAGAATAACTGTTCATCTCTTGTATTCAGGGATAGTGGCTATCCTGTTTCAAGATACGAGGTACCATTTTCATAAAGATTATGCACAGTGTATGCCACCATTGCACCGAAAGGATGCTTAACCTTTCACGCAGAGCAATGGAAGTGCTGTTTCGACAAAGCACGGATGTGTTATAAATCCTGCTTGTAAAGCCCAAATATTGTAATATACGTCGTCAATAGTTCTACCCCAGTAGCACAAACTATGCCAAAACATTAAAAAAACAGCCTTAGTCGCACACTCGACCACAACCCGTCTCCTGTGTTTGCATTGTTCTACATAAGCCACTATTGATCCTATTTGCATACTTTTAAATGAGTTTCTGCATATTGACTTAAAAGAGCAAGCATACAATCTCACCCCATACCAAACTATTGTAACATACCTATTCTGGGTTATACTCATAACCCCTCCCCACCAAACCAGCTCTTGAAACAAAAGGATTACCATTTGTTATTCTTAATTGTTATCTTGTTTATAGTGCACAGTAGGGAAAATAAAAAGGCTGCAAAAGAATCTAGATATACATATGTATATTCCTAATTAAATATGATCTTAGCTTGACTTTACCAGGATACAGATGATTTCACCCTGTTCTCGAGGAACTGATTCCCAGTAGAAGGAAGCAGTCAGATTACTCAATCATTGTTATAACAGACACAGTATGAAATGCTCCACTTCTGTCAGCCCTTCACGTATCAGTGCAACAGTTGTCTGCTTCATAACTGGGTTTAATATGCTTAGTGCATCTCTTTGCTGATATGGAAAAAATAATGTTTTTCAATATAACACAATTTATCATAAAGGTCACTAGAGATCTTAAATGGACGCTGATGTTGGTAGAGATATGTTACCCTTATAATTGTGGTGGTGGATTATCCTGCCATGCCTAGGCCCCCTTTTCAGTTTCTATCGCGAGCATATTTACACCAGCAGGCGTTCCTTTTACCTGCAGGAGATATAGCACCATTACTGAGAACAGTTTTATACTACCTGTTAGCATCTTTCCATGGCAGTAGTACTCCCCAGCTGCCCTAGAGGCTGCATTAAAAAAACAAATGCTAACCTCAAATATTTGAGGATGATGCTGTATATAACAACTAGGTTCACATCTTTGAAAGAAGAGATTTGTTGTTATTGTGCCATACAGATATTTCCAAATTGGCGACTTTGATGTTTCTACATATTGGCAGGGCAGGAGAGGGGGTTAGGGAGGGGGAGGGGGACAACGGCATAGGATTGTTTTGAGACCAGTTTGCCAGTCGGCTTTTTCTACAAATTTGAAACGTATTATTTTGTATTCCTCCAGGCTTTCTTGAAATGCCTTGATTCTGTTGTGCAAAATCATGCCGTCAGATGTGTTTATCCCTGCTATTGACCATTCTTGGCAGTTTATTGTTCTATGCCCAACTCTTATTTTCGAGTTTCTTCAAAGAGGTGCCTAAGGGTGCATGTATCCAGTAACATAGTTATTCTGAATTGAGAGCCAAGCCAGGTATGTTGAGTGCCTGATGGGGTTTGCCGCCTCTAAAATATCTATTGGGGAACAGAATAAAAGATTAGTTGGTTCCTGGAGTTTAATGACTTTGTTCTCAGGTAATCCATGAGGGTGTTTGGTTGGAGTTAGGCAGCATCTTTACAATGCTGGTCAGCAGACTGTGTGCTGAGTAGCATGAGTCCTTGTGTGTTACCCCAAGTCATCCCGCTGTTGTTTCAGTATACAACTTTGCTGCTTTTAGTCTTGATTTAGCCAAGTCCCATTCAAAATGGCTGATATCTGTGTCCAGGGTATACAGCAGTGAAGTTGACTCTTTCATGGGTAGCATACTAAATATGTAGCTGAAGTTTGGGGCAGTGTTCATTTTTATGACAACTTGAACTCCTCCCCAAAATGAGAGTTTTAGTTAAGACCATCCATGGAAATCAGCGGCCATCTTGTGCAACAATAAATTTAGGTTATCCTGCACCATATGTCTCAAACCTGGGTTGACTAGAATACCTAGGTATTTTGGTCCTGAAGTCCACCATTTAAAGTTAGTGTCCTACAAACTTCTAGGTGAAGGTTGGAATTGGGAGGGCATTTGGTTCAATTTATTCTGCATCCTGAAAAGGCCGTAAATCTCGAAATTAGAGATACAAATTAGGTATTGAGGAGGCAGGGTCCTCCAGGGTAAGTAGAATGTCCGTCATCAATAATTCTTCCTCTCGCCTTTAGGGAACTATTTTTTTAAATTTTTGTTTGAAGACTTCATGGCTAGAATGAGTTTTCCACCTATCTGCCTCATGTGCTCCCCCCTCCTCGCCCTCTGCCCATGTGCTTCTCCTCCCACCTACCTGCACCCGTACTGCTCTCTCTTGCCTTTCTGGTTTGCCCTGTAATCCAGGTTTCTCTCTTTTGCCCGTATGCTTCTCCCTTCGTCTCGTATTGTTCTCTCCCTCGTGTGCGTATTCCCCCAAGCTCCTCGTTGCTTCCTCCCCATGTCCTTATTTTCCCTTCCACCCCACCCGCTAACCCCACACCCATGTCTGTTGCCACCTCCACTCCCCCTAGCTGTGTTAATCCTTCTTCCACCTAATTCTTGGTAGCTTCTCAGCAACTTTCAGTTGTGGAAGCATATATCATTTTATGGTGCTTTTATTTTCTCCTAAACACTCTGAGTCTCCTTATAAGCATCTGCAGGATTACGATGTTTCCACATTTTTGTGTAAATCATGTCTAAGCCGGCATGGCAAAGCGCTTTTTCTGCCTTTTACATCATAAGCGCTAGCTTTCCCTCATCTTTGCCCTCGTTCATTTAATGTCCTACAAGTTCTTTTCCACCACTCGCCCTTCTCCATTCTTTTTCTCATTGCCTGCCATGGCTTCCTTTGACAATATCTTTATTTATTTATTAAGTATACTGATTTCTCATGCTTTATGTGCAAACATAAACATGTGCAGCATTGGTATTGTGCAAGTATGTGCATTTCTAAGTCGCTGTATTTGGAAAACGTACTGTTTCTTCTTGCGCCAGTGTACCCCTCATTGCTCTTATATTCCTTAATTTGCTCAGACTCACACAGCCTGTGTGTTACAGCCCCCGTCCACCACCTTCCTCATTACTGTATCTGATCCTTGGTTGCTTTTTTGCAAGTTTTTATTGTGAATGTGTGTGTGATTTTTGCAGGGGGGTTATTTTCATTCTAACAATCTTTGAGTCTCCTTATAAGTAACTGCGCGATTATGATGATTTCATATTTTTATTATACATAAAAATAAACTCAGCGGGCATAGCAAAGGTCTTTTCCTGCCTCTTTACATGATAATCACCGTGGTTCTCTGTAGCTCTCCCTCACCCTTGCCTTTTAAAAACAAGCATTTGCAATGCAATAGGTCTCGCTTTACTGAAAGTTTGAACTATTGGCGTTGTATTATTATTTGCAACGCCAATAGGTCAGACGTTCTGTAATCCGAGACCTATTGCATTGCAAAAGCTTGTTTAATCTTATCTTACCTTCGGGATCCCATGATGTTCTTCAGCAGGCCAGTGGCCTGTAGAAAAGGGCCTAAATGTTCCCCCTCCAGATAACGACATGGATCGACTCTGTATTTGCCATGACGGGAGGGTGTGTGAGCCAGGAGTCAAGAGATGGCCAGAGCTGGCCAACCAAAAGAATAAGTTGGTGATGTCCGCTGGTAGGGAACCACGCACTGAAAGGCGGGACAGATGTACAATAATAACCAAGGAGAGGAGGGCGTTGCCTGCTAAGATGGCCGAGTATAAGTGTCTACGGGCGCTCCCATCGGCAGCAGAGATATCCAGCAGCAGCGGGGGATTTATGGTATCATTCATTACTCCGAAGTAGAGGTCCTTCTCCTCTAGTGACTTATATAGCTTTGGTTTGAGAACGAGGGAAGGTGTAATATCTCGTCCCTTCTTTGTTGTGGATTCATATCCGGCAGCATCCTGCGGTGTCTCACGGACACCGACCCTGTAAAATAGGTCGGGAACTTGGCAGACCTCTCCTGGGATCCTGAGACGGAGACGACGGCCGTCAGGAGTGGCATCCGAGCTCCTGGAAAGTGGTGGCACAGCAGACCGGTGGCGCCATCTTGCTCAGCATGTGGAGGACGGCATGAGAGGGCCTCGGGGGGCCTGAATGACAACGGACGCTCAGAGATGAGAAGGCTTTGTAGATGATACGCTGCGGCGGTAGAAACAGCTTACGGTGGAGAAACGGACGGTGCTTTGATGTGCTTCAGAAGCGTATCCCCCAAAGAGAGTGCAAGGGGCGGAAGCCCTCCCACGCATTGACTACAGCGGTGGGGCCGGCAGCGGACCCGATAAAACTAAAAGAGCAGAGCTGGGTGGCCAGACACCCTGCGGTTGCGCGTGCGGCATCGATTGAGGGTGAAGAGTGCCACGGGAGGCCCCTCAGGCTCTCGAGGATGAGATCAGGCTGAGCGAGGGGGTCTGAAAGGTAAACAGTGACTGGCCTAGAGCGCGGAGCGGGGTCCGCTGTGGGGGGCGTCGTGCCTCTGTGGCCTGTGGCGGCGTGAGACCACTGTTTCCCAACAGGAGCGGGGACCTGCTGGAGCGGGTCACGGGGGAGGAGCAGCGGAGAGTTCCCAGATGGCTGGGGCTGCGGCGGGCGGCCAGACTATAAAAACGGATAATAGATAAAAATAGACAACTGGTGGAGGCCCCGGCGCAGCCCCTGCAGGGCCACAACCAGTGAAATTGGCTCAGCCCGTGAGACACAGAATACCATCCGTACGGAAAGTCTAGCCAGTCGCGCCCTTGCTGCGGGGAGGCAGGGGCTACAGGAAAACTGATCCCGGTACAGGATGCCGTGGGATCGTGTGGCAGCCGAGCGGGAGTCCCCTGGGATTCCTAGATGGAAAGTGGTGGTGTCTTACTCGGAGTATAGTGGAAGGACACCCCGGAAAGGAAACTCCTGACTGGAAAAGCCACCATGGTGAAAGACCAGGGAAACAGGGTGCAAACCGTGTGTGCACCCCCCCCCCCCCCCCGGGCTCCGTACCGCAGGAGGCAGGTGTGGAGGAGCAGGGGTAGGGGTCACTGCAACCCATGGAGTCGGACCCCTCCCTAGCAGATATACTGGCAGTGATCCAGACTACCCAGGACGAAATAGTGCACAGAATCGATGCTGTAGCCATTGACATCAATCTGCTGCAATGCGACCTGCGTAAGGTATCTGACAGAGTGACTACCACCGAACAGAATGTGGCTACACTGCAATCGGAGGTCCGCTCCCTCAGGGAAACAGTCATTGATCTGCAGAAAAGAGTGGTGAAACTCGACGACAGAGCGGAGGATTCAGAAGAGAGATCGCAGAGAAATAATTTAAGATTTGTAGGGTTCCCTGAGAGAGCCGAGGAGCCCTCTCCTGAACTGTTCTTGGAGGACTGGATTGTCAATGACCTAGCCCCTAAAAGACTCTCAAAATGTTTGAATGCCGAGAGAGCACTTAGAGCGCTGGTCCCCCCCCCGCCTCGACCCGGTGCACTGCTGTGGGCTATTATTGTCCGATTTATTATTTTTTTTTTTTTAATTACTGGGACAGAGAAGCTATCCTGCAGGCCATCCGGACCAAAGGGCCACTCTTGTTTGAAGGCCACCCCGTAGCAATCTACCCTGACAACACACAGCGGGTACAAGACCAACGGAAAACGTTCCTGGAAGTTGAGCGACGTCTGCGAAACCTCAGCGTAAAGTACATCCTCCTCTTCCCGGCCAAACTATGTGTCGAATACAATGGAAAAACCCTGTTATTTTTCTCTGCAGCGGAAGTGAGCAACTGGTTGGATGCCACTGGGCAACCTGAAGCCTGCCTGGTGCCCCTTATGGGGTCATCGTGAACATCGGCGGTGGGCGGTTCTGTCGAAGGCGACGGAATCAAAACAAGCTCTGCAATGGGGATGGAAGCCCGGGGTGGATCCAGGGAATGGTAAGTAGCTCTTTATCCGTTGATCGCATGTTCCTGACTGAAAGATAGTGTTTAAGCTTCTGGTGTAAGTAGCTAGGTCCTTTCCCCACTAAAGCTTTATGGGTAAGGAAACCGATCTTAAATGTAATTCTCTTTCTGATTGGTAACCAGTGTAAGGTTCTTAAAAGAGTTATACCATATCTCTTAAGGATGGGACATAGTATCTTTTTTCTCTTCTCCAGAAATAATAAACTGTCTAGAAAAAGATGTTATGCTATAGTCGACCCCCCAGGTCGCAAAAACAGCTTTCGGTGTTTAAGCTTGTCCCAAAAAAGTGCATGAATGCGCTATCAAATTCCAATTCAGTTCTCAGGGTCTGGGTCATTTAATTGGTTTGGAAGTTAGGAGTCTTTTTAGAACTATGCTGTCCATCTTCGCCCAGCTCACCCTGTGATCTAAAGATAGCAGATTAGCTCATAAATGGCCTTTGGAAGTAATTTGCTCAATATTGCTTTCTTTAAAGGTTCTACTGAAAAGCCCCCATAACGTGACTTGAGTATTTTAAGGGTATTGGCTGTCACAGTTAGAGGTTTATAAGCCTCTAAATGCTGTTCCATTTCAAGTTGTCAGCAAAATGTAACCCTTACTTAGTCTAATGGTGCATTGTATAGAAACCAAACAAACTTTTTGAGTCTCTTGGAAAAGATCATGGACTTCGTTTTATCAATACTAAATATGAAACTATTTGTTTCACAATAGTCTATCGGCGCTTTTAATTCCCATTGTAGATCTAATGGTGTGTAGTCTATTAATACTAAATCGTTCCGTGCATTAGACAAGAGATGTGTGATTCACCAATTTTTAGTGGTAAACAAATTCGTCATTGCTAGTTTCGTTGGAAGAACAGAGATGAAAATACTGAATAACAAAGTTGCTAAGATGCAACCTGGTTTCAAACCATTATAAACTCATAATTTTTTCAGACAGATTTCCATACCCAGGTAGATTTATTGGGACCCAATTATTGGAGTGTAGCTGTTGTACCATGTTGAGAAGTGCCGGCGGCATGTTTAAACACCACAGTTTTTTCCATAATAGCTCGCTGTCAGATCACAGGCGGTTCTAAAATCCGTGAAGCAGCAGCATAGTTTGCCCAATGACTTCATGACTTTCATTGCTGCCACCCATAGAACCATACAGAGGTTGATTGTCGAGTAATTAGGCCTAAAACCGCATCGTTCTTTTGGGATTATTCCTAAATAAAAAGCACAATTCTCGCGATGGAGAAGGAGCATTTTTACATAAATCTTAGACGGTAAGTCAAGTAGCAGATTTCTATGCTGTGGGAAAACGTTTCAGTTGCCGCCTTCTGGATTACTGAGGCGACTGGCCTTGACTTAAATTTCACCCAAATATCCTCACACCCATTGTTCTTGGCAAACCCCACCAAAACCTTACAGAGAGGTAGTGGTGGAAAAAGTAGTTAAAAGTTTACATTGATTTAGCAGCCTAATTTTAGATTTCCTCTTTCCCTTCTTCAGAGACTTGAAGAACAAAACATCCGTGTTATTCACTTAATACAAACTGGATCTCTGTCCTGCTTCGATGCTGTCAGTGTCATCCTCATTAACTCAGCTGGTTTTCTCCTTTGCCTCTGCACACTTTGACCTTCTGCAAGAAGGATTATTACTTTGATGGTGCTTTAAAGTTCTCAAATCAGAGCCTGTGCAAGTCTCAGATCTACAAACTCTGGGAAATAGAGTTGTTTTCGTAGACTGCCACTTTTCCCTTAGCTGTAGTATTCGACTTTGCCTGGCCTCTTCTTGGACAGCCTCCATTCCTCAAATAGTTGGATCCTCTTCTTCTTGTCTTGACTTTGAATATCTCTTTCTTAGGGCCTATCTTTCTGCTTTTCTCAGCTTCTTTCTAAGAGCCCTTTTTCCTGTTTCAATAAGATTGGAGCATGCTAATGTTCTACATCTTCTTTATCTCACCGATTTTTTTAATATATATTTTTTTTATATATATACCAACGCAGGTATACAACACACGAAAACCTTTCCAGATTTTGCATTTTCAATAGGTGAATATGTTGTTTTCACCTCTTCTCTACTATGGTGATCTTCCTGTCGCCCCATAGATTGCTTCATTGGCTTTTCTAGGTTACTAGTTAAAATTAACATTATACTTTCAAGAAGAGAGATTTGTTTTGCTTTCTGAGTGTTTGACAAAACTAGGGCCTGCAACATGCCATGAAATGTTGTTTGAATGAGTGAAAGCATTTTCGGCATAGATAACACTGGTATACCTTCGACTTTAAGTCATATAAAGAATGAACCAGGCTGAAGGCTCTTACCATGGTTTGAGACTGCATCGTTTGTCTGAAGAGCTGCAGTGAACGAAAACAATATGTCCTCTCAGATATGCCCCTAATGTAATCTAAAACAAGGGGAATTATACAGGGGAGTCGAGCATATGAGTAACTCTGGCACTTCATTTCTCCCAGAATCTTCTTGAGACTCCAGCTGGGTATCTGCAACTGATCTAAGAAGTTGCCCCTGACCCCCTCTAACTCTCCCTCTGGGCCACTGTGTCTGCTGAATTTGATGGATTTTCAATTGGTTCTATGAACTGAGGAAGTACTCCTGCTTTTATCACACCTGTCAAGTGGTCGTGAGAAGATAGAGCCTGAATGCAAAATCTCTCAAGGCCGTGGGAGGGGTAGACAAACTCTAATTCTGAGCCTTTGAAGCTCCACTTCTCTCAGATGGTCAGTCTGCCCTACACATGAGTCTATGTTAATACCACGGTTGGTGTGTTTAGAATGTACGGCCCTACTGGACTTAAACTCTTTGACATAGCAGTCTATGGCAGTAAAAGGGGTTTTAGACGTGAACGAAAAAATTATGCCCTACCAACAAAGTGATCCCTTGGACGGCTTTCTGACTTTTTGACTATTTTATGTCAATACAACTTTTATATATTTTTAACTTAGGAGATTATGGTGCTCTACGCCATCAGGAAGAGGTGGTTCATGGAGTGCACCAAGGAAAAACTATCCAATTTAGCCAATTGCCTGGTCCGCCAAGATTATAGAACTCTGATGTGTCAACAGCTATAATGGCTGTCTGCCTTCTGCCGGGAGTCGCTAGCTTGTCCTGCCCAGGGATGCCTCACTAATTACAGGTCTCCACAAGGTCACACCGGTGCCATGTCCAACTCATAGGTAACCTCAAGACCACAGGTCATCTCCCCAACACCCCCCTGGCAGAGGCTGTATGGAAGTGCAGGCCCCCCTAGTGACCTAACACAGCACTTACCTGGGGCACAAGCACCCCGGCCTCCTCTGCCTCCTCCATCTCTTCCTTAACCTCTCAGTAAAGGATCCTAGTATCGGTGGCAGTAGCCAAAGCTTTGTCTGCATTCACAGGAGGATAAAATGATGAAAGTCGTACCATCAGCACCAGCTGTAATCTACCACTGTACAACCCTGAGCCTCAGAAATCCACACCTCATGAATACACTTCCAAAGTGATGCCTGAAGTGACTCCTATGTCACTCTGCTCTCAGCTCTTGCTTTTCTCCACCCACTGCTCACACCGCTCGAACAATCTCATCTGTTCAGCATCTTGCATCCTAAAAATCGCCATCATGCGCCCACCGCAACCTTGTCCGCTCAGCGTGATTCAAGTTTTATCCTTTAAGTAGGTGAAAAGGTGTAAACTGTTAATACCATAAATATTGCGTCTTTCCAATATGCTAGTGTGATAAATATGCTGCAAAGGACACAACCTTTTAATACATTGCATACTTTGTTTTGAGATATATATGTGTGACTGGATTTTACATAATACGTTTACATTTCACTGCTCTTGTACCTCTGTTATCAGTACGGGTGGGCGGAACTCGCAGAGTTTCACTCTACGAAGTTACATAAAAACTCAACGAGATTCTGAGAAGTGCTCCCAATAGGCGGAAAATATGCAGCCCGCACTGCAATTTAGCTCCAGTAGCGTGAGCAGTGCTGAAAAATCGGTGCAAATGTGTTGTGTTGTGTTGTGCAAGAGTGCTCGGCTATTCGTGTTGATTTTGCTGTCTCTTGAGTACAAAACCCACTTGTGCGGCAGCAGATCTACTCGAGAGACAGCCCACTGACTGCCTGCGTTAGAAAATCACGCTTAGGAAAGCCAAATCTTGCTTGCATTCACCAGCTTGCATTTTCTGGAGCCTCACAGGAGAAAAATTCCACCAAGCGGCAATTGGTATAAGTTGGCCGGAGCTCCGCGTTAAACACTAACACAGAGTGACCAAAATTTTGCCAATTCCACGGTCGGAAAGAAACATTCCACCCGCCCCTGTTTATCACAAGGAACTGACACAGTCTATTAAGTTAGCTACAGTATTATTCGTAACCTTTATTTAATATTTATGGAATGTTTTATAAAGATTAATGTAAAACATTATTGCTATGTACTCACATGACTTACTTTCATAATGCTTTACTTCTTCATTAAGTATCACAAATTCACGTTTCATGTGAAATTGCAGATTACCGCATGCCTTTGACACCACTTGTGATGTTTACGGCTGTGTGCTCCTAGTGCGCTCTGTCACACGTTCCTTCATTAAGTTGTTCTTTTGATGCCTCATTGGTCTTTGTACAAGTTATCGGGGAGCCCCGGGTCTCGGACCTAATGAGCCACGCCAGTAAGTGTCCAGCCTTCCCCTCCTCATTCTGCACTCCGTCCATGTACGCTCTATAATCATGTGATCAAAGCCGTTCCAAAATCTCATCATATTGTTTTCGTTTGGACAGTAATTACACATGCGCCTGCCCCCCGAACCCTGCATATTATCCAGTGCACGCAATTCTCCCTCCAGCTCCAAGAGTTCCCTGTGTAGCTCCCTCTGTATTCCCGTCGTCTGCCCCATGTAGTGCCCCCTCACCACCACCTTAAACGCTTCCCATTCTACCAATACTGTAGAGGCTGTGTTCGTGTTTTCGGTCAAATATGTATCTATTATGGATCGCAAGGATTCCGCGAATGGTGCATCCTCTAGTGCCACAGGGTTAAGCCTCCATGTAGGTATTGGGGGCCTCTGCCCATGGGGTTGTACGATATCAACAGGGGGCTATGATCCTAAAATGTCCGACCAAGATATTCAGTGTGTTTAATGAGATTACTGATTGCTGGGGAGCACCAAAATGCATCCAGTCTCGTGTGGAGGTGGTGTATGTGGGAGTAAAAGGAATATTCCCTAACTCCGCTATGCTGTAGCTGCCATATATCTTGTAATTCCCAGTGTGCCATCCTCTCCCGCAGTCCAGCTGCTATCCTGTGCACCTGAGATCCCAAGAGGGGTGGGTGGGAACGGTCCAGCTGTACATCCGCTACACAATTAAAGTCTCCCCCAACACCATCTGTCCCACTTTTATGTCAGCTAAGTGAGTGGAGAGGGAGGACAAAAAGGCCATTTGATCTTGGTTGGGGGCATAACAACAGCCTAGTGTAAGTTCCTGACCTAGTAGTCGCCCCGCGAGTAACACATATCTTTCCTCCTTGTCAATTGATGTGCGTGTTGCCTCAAAGGGGACTCCCGGACGGATCCATATCAACACCCCATGAGCGTACGCCGAAAACGTAGTGGCAAAAATCTGCCCTCTCCATCTCCTTCTTAGTTTCCCCACCTCCCCCTGAGTGAGATGTGTCTCCTCAGGAGTGCTATCTGTATTCCCCGGTGTTTCAGGTAGCTGTGTATGTTGTGGGGCTTGGACATGGATCCCATCCCCCTAATGTTCCATGTGAGTAACTTCAGGTCCTGGTGCGTGACCGCCATCCTATAGAGTTCCAGGCTCCTTCCCTTCTGAGATTTCCCACCCCTTCTAGACCAGTAGAAATTGGTAACGAGGCATCCCCGCATGCATGAGGAACATAACAAATCAAACGCAGAAAACCCCAACTTACAACAACTCCCTGGCCCCAGAGCATCTTGGCATCGGCCATCTGCCCAAACTGTGGTGCGAAACATCGAAGGTCCAAACCAGTCACAGTGAAAGCCTTCAGGGGGTCGTGGCCTCACATGTCCACTTACTATGTTGAGTACAGTTAGATTATAAAGCACATTGTGACGCGCAGCGGTGCCCCATGCACCGGCCCATGATTATGATCAACCCGGGCTGGCCATCTCTTATCATATAATATCATCTGCGGTGTTCGGGGTCACCACCGGGAACTCTAGACTGTTCCTGTCGGAGGTGCCCGATTCCGAGCCCTCAGTCTCCTTCATGGATCTCTATCCTTCCTCTGATGGGGAACCACTTTTCTGGGCAGTTTCAGCCACCGCCTGTAATGCCGCGGCCCTCTCCCATTCCGTCTGCGAGGAGTTTGGTTTCTTTGCCCCTATGCGTTCAGAGCGTCGCTGGGAATGCTTCCTGGGTCTGAGGCTTCTTGACGCCCGCTGGGGCTTCGGCTCTGGCCCAGGCGTCTCCGTTCGGTAAGCCTCTATCCAATCCCAGGCCATTTTAGGATCCTCGCAGAAGTGAGTCTTACCATCTACAACAATGCGGAGCCTGGCTGGGAACATAAGAGAGTACTGGATGCCCTCCTCTCTGAGTGCTTTCTTGACCTCGATGTATGAGGCATGCTTCCGTTGGACCTCCAGGGTGTAGTCGGGGAATAATGAGACTTTATTATTATTCACTACAAAGGGGCTATCTGTGCAGGCTTTCTGCAGGAGGATGTCTCTATCCCTATAGTGCAGTAGTCTGGCCATCACCGGTCGCGGGGGGGCGGCCCGGCGCCAGAGGGTGGGCCGGCACTCGATGCGCCATTTCCAGAGTGAAGAACGATGTCAGTGCTCCCGGGGCCACCACCTCTTTGAGCCACGGTTCCAAATATGCCACCATGTTGCCATTCTCGATCCCCTCCAGCAGGCCAAGGATCCGTACGTTGTTTTGGCGGCTGCGTTCTTCTCCGTCCTCCGCTCGGCGCTCCAGGGTCCGGACCCTGTCTGTTCGCTCCGCTACCTGCTGCGAGAGGGCTTTGTGCGCAGGCAATAGGTCTTTAAGCCCGACTCCACCACCTTCACCCTTTCGTTAAGTTTTTGATGTTCCTCGCGGAGGAGTCCAAGGCCCACCGTCAGTGTACTGATGTCTTGGTGGAGCGTGGTCTTCGTGTCGGAGATGGCCTCCAGAATCTTGGTCAATTGCTGCTGGATAGGGTCCGATTTTAGCTGGGGCCCAGGGCTGCCCTGTGCCTGTTCCTGCTGGCCCTCCTCTTGTTCTGGGGCGTTCCCAGCGTGCTTCGCTCGTGGTTTACCCATTGCCGCAGCTACCACTGAGCACTGCCTGCCCAAGTCCACTAGATAACGCTCCTCACGGACACCCCCACCAGTTCCAGGAAGATTGCTCCCCTAGTCCACCAGGCCCGCACCGACTTTCACCCAGGCTCCCACACTCCAGAGGTCGCGGGGGGGACCTCACCCAGCCCGCAAAAATCAAGAGGAAATATTACTGTCCCAGATGTAGAAGGGGTAGATGGTCTCAGGCCGAACACTGTTCCCCTGGCTGGCGCCGCACCCGCTCCCCGCCACTCTGGGTACAATGAGACCAGTCCCTTAACATATGCTGGTGTCCGCTAATTAGGACCCCACCTCGCTTTCACTCCCCCTCCAGTGCAGATCTCCTTTATGTCTCTGGGTCAGCAATCACACCACAGGCACCCTCAGGGCCTCCTTCCAGTGCACAGCGTCTCCACCTCTCTGCTGGGCTCCAGCTTAGGGCTCGTGGGCCAGGGGTACTCCCGTTTCCACTCCCCACTGTTCCGGAGAGACTCCCCAGTTGGGGGCTAGGATCACTCTCTCCACCAGTGCCACGGGCTCTAGCAGCCCCAGGGCCCACGCTCCGACCACAGAGCAGGGGCCTACTCCCTCCTCATACTCCAGTATCGGCCAAGCGTCGTCCCGCCTGGTCCCCCATGTAGGGCTTTGGCAGTGTGTTAGGGTGTTGGGGGCCGTCTGTTGTAAAGCAGGCACTCCGCTGGGGTCACGCACGCAGGCCGTCAGGCCGCTCTGCCGTGACCGATCCGACCGTCCATGTATTCTCAGCCTTGCCGCCTTCCTCTGGACCACAGAGGCGGCGATCCCGCAAGCGCACCACAGCCCCAGCAGGGAGCACCAGTATTTCGAAGGCCGCACTCACCGCCGCATCCACTTCACGCGGCCCTTCTGCCGCCTGGGCCCAGTCGTCACGGCCGCGCCTCTGTGGTATGCGCGGGCCTCACTTGGTCAATCATGGGACACGTCGGTCCCCGAGCTCCTCCAGCTCCTACCGCCCACCACTACCTTCAAGGGCAGTACCTGGAGTTGGCCGTCCGGATGCGGCCGCTGTTCTGTCCCTGAGCCCCCACAGCAATGCAGCGTCTTTAGTGGGCCGCCATTGTCATAGTCAGCCCCGCCCAACCCTCAAGCCCGGGGCTCCGGGCACGGCCAATCCTTGAGGCCTCCCGCTCGGCATCAGACGCGGCCGCCGGTCCCAGCACCGCAGCAGGCACCGCCGCTCCAACCCTCGGCGGTCAGCCCAACGCCTCAGGTCGCTCAGGCTGGGCTGTACCTCGCTATTTAGCGATTAGTGATGGGCTGGTGCGGAGCTCGCCGCCCACACGTTTGCCATCTTCGGCTGGTTCGCCACGCCCCCTACACCGTCAATACTTATTATATATTTTTTCAAATCATCTTAATTGGCATTTTAAAAAATTTCACATGCTTGTCACTGATCAATTTAGGAGGAGTGCAGAGTATAAAACTACAGATTAAGGAGTGGCATGGCGTAATAGTATAACAGGTTTTAAAAGCATCAGAGGTATTGCGAGCGTCTACATGGGAATGGTGGTAATAAACAGTTTGTTTACACACGCAATTTATATTCGCTCCAGAGTTTAACGCGTCTAGGAAAAATAGGAACCACAGTCTAGAAGTTGTAACGGCATACTTTAACTTCAAGCCAGGAAACTTAACTGTGGTTGAGAAGCAAGTGGGGAATGAAAACAATGAGCATTGGGTTCTAATAGAGAGGATTACAGATAGAGGAGTGTGGCTCGGAAAGTTGATATCTGGGTGAGGTGCAGTGCCTTTGTGTAGAAGGAACTAGAGGGAATTGTTATTTCAATATGGTTGGTGTCAGTGAGGAAATTGACTGGGCAGTCAGTTAGGGACTAACTACCTTCATCACTAGCCACCACCTAGGAGTGTGGTCGCTACAGGGGCCCTGGTTCAAGCGAGCCACAGGGGCTCAAAAAGATGACATAGAAAAATCTACAGAGGTAGAATGTCATCTTTGAATGACTCCTTAGACCATTCTAACATGCTACCCCAGTACCTAGCAGTTGGGTGTTTGTGCAAGCCTATAGCTTCCTCTCTGTGCTGGTTATTCAATTTGGCTACGCCCATTTTATTATGACTTGACACCATACCCTGTTTGTAGAGGGAATGTCTTCTTTCCAGCTTATGGTTATTGTTCGTTTGGCTAAGAGCAGGGAGAGGTTGGGCAGCTACCTTGTTATTTGGGTCTTCTATATGTACCTGGGGCACAGGTTTACCACTCGTAGGTAAAGGTTGCTTAGTAAGGGCTCTGTATGGTAAATACTTTGTGTAAATGCTGTTTCCGGTAATGAATGCCAACTACTCCAATGTCCATGGGCTCAGGTTTGACCTGTTAGGAACAATTCTGAGTCGCGTGTCCCCATCGGCATACTTGTAACATTGAGGACTGCTTTGAGGAACACTCCCTCATCTCATGATATGTTCTGCTGCTGTCTCTTTGGACTGACTGCGGCTCCCTCCCCTCACTTTTGCTCCAAGAAGCAGGGACTTCTGCACACCTGACATAAGAATCTCAGGAACTTTCCCTGTAGGCTCCATTCCTGATGACTTTGCAAAACTTGCCAATGGTATGCGTTAGACAGGTCGGCTACCCCTCACAGAGAAAAATTGGAGTGTTCCCCGACACTCTTCTCCATTCCTGTTGTAAGAGCCTCGATATATTATTCCAAAACAATTTTACGCTGCATTACGTCCTTGATAACAGTGACTGTTTGAACCTATTTCTCAACACAGTTCTTAGCTTGAAAATACAATTATGTTGGTGTCTCATTTGATTTGAGCTGTATGTAATGGAATTGCTGTCTGTTGGTCTGGTCATTGTTTCTCAATTCTTAAAGATCACTTTCTTTAGTTCCACAGATCCGGTTGTGCCATCAGGGTTAACAGTTTGGAAAGCTCTTTGATTGTCTCCACCTAAGAGGGGTGCTATAGTACAATATTTTTATTTATTTATTTATTTATAGAGCTCAACATTCATCCGTAGGGATATCACGGCGCTAAGGAGAGCACATCCTAAGTGAGGGGTTAAAGGAGAGGGTCCCTAGGTAGCAGATCAGGCCTTAGGGAACAGATGCGTTTTTAGTTTTTTCCTAAATACCAGGTAATTGTCAGTGAGCCGAAGTCCTAGTGGATTCGTTCCAGAGTGTTGCCGCAAGATGAGAAAAGGAGCGACCCCCTACTCTGAACTTCATGATACGTTTAGTTTTTGCCCGTGCCTGGTGGCGCGATCTCAGGTTCCATGTGGGTGCATAGAATTCAACTCTATCTTGAAGAATCCTGGGTCCCAGATGATGTAAGACCTTGTGAGCATGACTCAGCAATTTGAATTTGGCCCTTTGTCTCACTGGGAGCCAATGAAGTGTCCTCATGCATTCTGATGCTGAGCTGTACTTGCTCTTGTTACATACAAATTTGGCAGCCGCATTCTGGTCCAGCTGCAGTCGAGTGAAGAGATAGTCCGCCATGCCCACAAAAAGAGCATTCCCATAATCCAGCCTGCTTATGAGCAAGGCTTGGACAATGGTTCTCCTACACTCTATAGGGATCCATTGAAAAAGTCGTTTTAGCAATTTTAGTGTCGCAAAGCTTTTCCCACAGAGTGCACGTACATGGTCCTGCATGGTGAGTGCACTGTCAACAAGAATACCCAGGTTCTTTGCAACTTGTTTGGGGGCGGGGGCATTGCCCAGTGATGAGGGCCACCAGGTTGCATTCCAGACAAAATGTGCTCCTCCGAAAAGTAGAATCTCCGACTTGTCTGCATTTAGTTTCAGACAATGGTCGGACATCCAGGCTGCCATTTCCGAAAGACAGCTAGTGAGTCTAATCCTCGTGTCTTCGTGTCCATCAAGAGCAATCATCAGTTGTGTATCGTCTGCGTAAGAGCAGATACCGATGCCCCATTTTTCGCTGATTTTAGCTAGTGAGGACACGTAAACATTAAAGAGGATAGGGCTCAAGGAAGCTCCTTGTGGTACTCCATACTTGATTGGTTTTGGGGTTGAGGAAAAGGCGCCCAACTGTATAGTCTGTGTTCGGTTGCTTAGAAAGGAGCAGAGCCACTGAAGGGCTTTAGAATGAATACCTTTATCATACAGGGTTTCCAGCAGGAGGTTGTGTGAGACGGTATCGAAAGCTGCCGACAAGTCCAGTAGGATCAGGGCGGCGGCTCTGCCCTGGTCGACCACAGACCTGATGTTGTCTAGCACTGCCAGGAGGGTGGTTTCAGTGCTATTATTAGATCTGAAGCCGGTTTGGGTGATGTCCAAGAGCTCATTAGTCTCGAGGTAGTTGGTTAATTGCTTATTTACCAACTTCTCCATCACTTTGGATAGGTATGGACCTGGGATATTGGTCGGTAATTTGCCGGGTTTTGAACGTCGGTGCCCACTTTTTTTAGTAGGGGAACTACCGTGGCTTTTTTCCAGATCTCTGGAAATACTGCAGTATGTAGGGATTGGTTAAGTATTTGTGTAACATAAGGGCATATGGTTGGTGCAATCCGAGAAAAGATAAAATGAGGGCAAGGGTCTAATGTGGACCTTGATTTAACTACAGCCATTGCTTGTGCCACCTCCTCCTCTGTAAAGGGTTCGAAGTTGCTGAGATGGACTTGGGCATCAGGATGTGGGTCTAAAGTTTCCCAATCTATGTCATCTGGTAGATGCTGATCTCTAAATGAGGAATAAATCACCGAGATTTTATCGGCAAAGAATCTGCTGATAGCCTCACATCCCTCAAGGGAGGGTGCCAAGACTTGGGACAAGCTGGCTGGATTAAAGAGCTCTTTAACTATTTTGTAGAGTTCTTTCGGTGAGCTGCTATTGTCATTCACACGCTTTGCAAAGTAAGTTTATTTGGCGTTTTTGATGGCATTGTTGTAGAATCTCATTTCCGTCTTATGACTGTCTAGCCATATCTAGTTTGGATAATCTCCACTTGTGCTCTAGTGTTTTGCACTTTCTCTTCAAAATCTTGAGATCTATTGAATACCATTTTTCAGATTTTGTTCTACCTTGGGATTTGTTCCCTAGTCTAGGGGCACAGAGGTCGAGGGTATTGGAAATTTCTGCTAGGAGGTTTTCTACGCTTATATGTACAGGCGATGACATCAGGGCATCTTGGTCATTCAAGGAGAAGTGGCGCTCAAATGTGTCGGGGGGAGGGGGGTTACTAGCCTCCAGGCTCTTTTTGCCTCTGCTGATGACATTTGGGAACGGATTAATTTCACCGGTAGGCTAAGGGTGAAAGAGATCAAGAAGTGATCTGTCCACGATAGAGGTTTTACTTCTACTATATTGGTGGATTCTATATTGGAAAACACGAGGTCCAGGGTGTGTCCGGCAATATGTGTGGGTTCCCTAATCCACTGTTTTAATTGCAAGATCTGCATGTCACTGTCTAGATGTTTAGCCGCGGAGTCGTTGACATCTTCAAAGTGAACATTAAAATCTCCTATTAATATGTAGTTCTTATGTTTCAAGCATGAGGGGAACAGCTGAGTAAGGAGCTGCGCACTGAAATCTGGTTTATAGCCGGCAGGGTTGTAGATAATTGCACCCCCAAGTATATTATGGGTACCGTTTAAAATTTGGAATGCTAGGATTTCGTGCTTCCCCAGCTGAACCACTGTTTCGGGGAGGCAGGCAAAGCAGTCCTTCAAAAGTATGGCTATACCACCTCCTTTCCGGCCCATTCTATCCTGTTTCAGAAGTTTGTAGCCAGTTGGCAGGGCAATGGCGATGTCTGGAGAGTTTTTATCGTCTAGCCAGGTCTCCGTAATAAAAGCTAGGTCGGGCTTTATTTCTGCTAGTACATCCCATATTTCAAGGGAGTGCTTAGGTACTGATCTGGCATTAAAATAGATACATTTCAAATGGGGGCCCTTCTGGGCAGTTGTACTCTGTGACCAGTTAATGGATGAGTTGCTGCAGCATTTACAGTATAGACATGAAAAGGGACCCATCGTATTCCCTGGAGAGGCTTTTGTGCACTGTGTTTTGGTGCTAGGGAGGCAGTCTGCTAAGTCTGAGTTTCTTTCTCGAATAGCAGAGCATGATGTCTTGATCTGGGTTCGGAGATGCAGGGGTCCTGGCCCCGGACGGGCACAGACGGGCTTGCCTTTGGCGCACCTGCTGCACGGCCGCAGCCCCGTTTTTATGGCTGCTTGCGTTGAGCATATCCACTAGACCGCTGACCTCTGATATTGCTGCTTCCGGTTTCTGCAGATCTTGAGTCACGGTTCTGGCCATCCCACTTTACCCGAGTGCTGCATGCAGGTAGGCAGTTATGAATTCAGTGCGATCGGTGAACAGATTCAATTTCAAATTCAATTCAAAGCATTTAGCAGTTTAATTATGCAAAAGGTTTAAGAACAGGTATTTTATAAAATTTTAAGAAGAGATAAAATGATAAAACGCTGTAAGTGAGCAGACTCACTTATTCAGGATCATCTCTCACTATATGTCTACAGAATATTGGATGGCATAATAGAATGTACTTTGATGGCTCAAATGACATGGGCCAGCTGTACCAAAGCATTTTGGTATCTTGGCATCTGATTGCTGGCAGCTTATTGGTGTGCCCTTTGTAATTGCAGGACCTACTGGAAAGCGTGACAATTTTCTTGTGCCTGCTGCTGTTATAATTGAAAGGCATGACCGAGAAGTTGTTGTTTTTCTGTCAGTTTTCAGGTCTCTCCTGAGACCGCGCATGTGCTTGCGAGAGATTTTGTATGCAAGGAGCTTGCAGTTCAGTCTGCCCATTGCTTAACATTCGTAGTATTCATTGTCACTCTTATTTGCTGCTTTCTTATTGGTCCGCACGTTCTAGCTACACTTCCTCTTCTTTCGGTTGGAGCATGGACCATGTACTGATTGCTTCAGTTTGATTGCTGTCCTTCCACTGATCGCGCTGTGATTGAGGTACAACATTTATTTTTACTTCTTCCCTGTCATCCTTGTTATTTGTAGCTATGTTTTATTATTCCACACACACTTCAAAGAAGCCCTTTTCTCTTCTGAAATTGATGTTTTTTGTGACAACAGATGTTATCTGCCTTTTTTGTAACCACGGATGTCATGTAATTGAAAATGTATTAATATAGCTCTTAGAACCCCTGATGAGGCATTGAAACACTTTTTCAGTGACTGGCACGCTACTCCAGAACCCAAGAGTAGTAGTTTGTAGGTTAGTATAATTTTTTTTCTTTTTTCTTGTGAATTAGTTGTTTGGTTTCTGCTCTTGATTTCTTGTGTGTTTAGTAGAGTTTGGCGTAGGTATAGAATGATCAGAGTGGATTTGAAAAGGTGAAGTAGTAAGTTGTTTTTAGGTCTAGGCATGTTGTTTACGCTCTGTGGGCTTACAGCCCGCCCATTGCTTTTTATTTGTTTAGTCTGAGCGTCATTTGTAAATGCTTGCTTGTATGCGGTCATTCTCTTGTAAATGTCTCTCCTTTTTGGGTGTTGTTCCCTCCCACAGTGCATGGCCCAATTACTTGTAGCCTAACACGTTTTTTCTTGTGAATTAGTTGTTTGGTTTCTGCTCTTGATTTCTTGTGTGTTTAGTAGAGTTTGGCGTAGGTATAGAATGATCAGAGTGGATTTGAAAAGGTGAAGTAGTAAGTTGTTTTTAGGTCTAGGCATGTTGTTTACCCTCTGTGGGCTTACAGCCCGCCCATTGCTTTTTATTTGTTTAGTCTGAGCGTCATTTGTAAATGCTTGCTTGTATGCGGTCATTCTCTTGTAAATGTCTCTCCTTTTTGGGTGTTGATCCCTCCCACAGTGCATGGCCCAATTACTTGTAGCCTAACACGTTTTTTGCTTGTAGGTTTGTGTAGTAGGCTGGCTTTCTATATAGTGTACTTAAAAGAAGTACACTGTGCAGAGAGTCCAGTGGGTCCCAGATTGGTATACAGATAATACTAACTCTCCATCTGTGGTAGTGTGGGTGAGCAGTTAGGCTTATCGGAGGATAGTGCTAAGCATTTGTTGTACTCACAGAGGCAATAAATGAGACACATACTCCAGAATAAATCTTAGACCAATTTGCAAAAATAACACTTTTATTTTTATATAATTTTTACGACCAAGAACTTCATCCATAGTTAAGTACTTATTTTGTTATGAATTTTCGAAGTTCGGAAAATAATTCACAGTTGTGCGCAATTATGTGCAATTAATCTCTATGAAGAAAAAATAGCAAAATGTATATAAAATCATACAGTTGGTTCTCTGGGTTCACTTTCGGGTTTTAGAGTAGTATGAAGGACAGGTCCAAATGTTCCACCAGCAGATCGTCGGGAGTGTCCCAGATATGGCCGTGAGCAGGGTGCTGAGGTCGTTGGTAGCAGATGCGCTGCTAAGGAGGGGGGCCACCTCAAAACAGTCTGCACAAGGCGACTTACAGGTAAGCCCGATGGATTCCAAATGAGGAATCAGGTTGTAAGGGCCTTAGGAGCATGGGAGCACAGCGGGTTCGTTGGTACCCAGGCCGGGCAGGCTGGGTGCAGAGCAAGAAGGCCAGCTGGGCTCTGTGCGTGAAGACGGTCTTCGCGGTCAGGGGCAGGCAGTTTGCAGGGATGATTCCAGGACAGCTGGGCCACTCATGGGCTAGGTCTCAGGGGTCTCAACGTTCCTTGACAAGTGCTTGCTTCCTGAGCAGTTGAAGTCCAAATTGGACTCTTCGTCTTGGTGTAAGTTACAGGGGGTCCGGTACCCCGGCTAGTAGTACGGCACAGATCTGGTAGGGTCTGGAGACAGATTTGACCCTCCGTAGCTGGTTCACCTCTTCTGGTTCGGTTGCTGCATCAGCGTCACCGGGTAGCGGCAAGTCGGTAAGCCGTACTCTGCGGGTTCGGTGCCTGTGGGCTGCAGGGGAGTAGCTCCTCTACTCCAAGGGAGTTATTTGGCGATTAACGAAGGGCTGGAGGTTTTCTGAGGTGCTTGGAGGCCTCACAGCAGCAGTATGAGACAGCACACCACGATGGTCGTGTCTTGAAGCAGCTGGCAGGGGCTCGTGCTAAATTCTGCAGAAGGTACTCCGTTCTCGGATTCCGCCGTTCTTCTTTGTCCTTTTCTTCTTTAGGTTTGTCGAATCTCAAGATCTGGGCCGAGAGACGCCAACTAAATACTAAATTTATGGGTGTAAAAGGGAGTGACCGGTAGTAGCCAATGGGCTACCTACCTTTAGGGTGTCTACACCCTCTATGTGACAATATCCTGTGGGAAGGGATGAAACCCTGACAGGCTAATTCCTTCCATCCCAACATGGAGGAATTGGAAAAGTGGGGTCCACTTCACCTGTTCCACCTGAGGTGGTGCCGGCTGACTGTGGACATACCTCTTGTTCTTACTTATTTTCCTGCCTGTCCTCCCACCAAAAGTGGTGTCTGGAAAGGGGGGTTGGCATTCTCCACTGACTGGAAAGGCCAGGGTCGCATTTCAAAGGCGGCATGAACTTCGAAGCTTCCCACACTGGACAGCAGATCGTGCTTGGAGGAGGTGTGAAACACCCCGCCCAGAGCAGGCTTTGTTCCTGGCCTCTGAAAGCAAAGACTCTCACCCTAGGAGGCCAGAAACATGTCTAGTGGTAGCAGGCTTGGCGAAGACCAGTTGGTAATCCCACTAGTAGTTGGTAGGTTTTCAGAGAACCCCTCAAAGGGGTCGTCTGTGTGCATTTATTAATAAATCCAACACTGGCATCAGTGAGGATTTATTAAGACAAGCTATTTGGTAGCAAACATCTGTGGGTAAACTGAAGCTATCATGGAGCTGGAGAACTCGTACTGACAAATATCCAGCCCATGGTCTATTTATGACTTCCCTGTGCACTTACGATTTCCAAGAAGGGACTTGGAGATTGTAGGGTCATATCCACTCAGGCTGTAAGGCCTGCTGTACCCTAGTGGGGACCCTCTTCAGTTCCAATGCCCTAGGTACCAGGGGTACCATTTATTAGGGACTTACAAGGTGGCTGGAGTTGTGCCAGTTGTGAAACAATGGTATAGGTTTAGGGAAAGATCTGGCACTGGGGACCTAGTTAGCAGGGATCCAGTGCACTTTCAGTCGAAATCACATCATGCACCAGGCAAAAAGTGGGGGTAACCATGTTAAAAAGAGGCACTTTGCTACAGTTTGCTTTTGGGCACTAATTTTTAGGTCTCGGCTGGCGATAGCAGCATGCATGCGCTGCTCTCGGCATTCGAGAGCTTCTTGGAATCAATACAGATTCTGAAGCTCTCAGAGGCGGAGTTGAAGCCCCCCCCCCCATCTTTTTAATTGGGTAGCGTCATCTTACATGCAAAACGCTGGCTTCTGATTGTAAAGGAGGCTTCTTAGTCCCTCCTTGTTGCCGCCTTGTCTCCTTTTGGCCACACCCACCGGGATTGGATCGTTTACTGGCGGCGTGACACTCTCCTTCATTAGTCGGTACGCACTTTTCTCTTCACATTCGGCTTTGGCAAACTCAGCCGCGTGTTTATTTTCGCATCGCGCTTTCACTTAAAGTGAAAGCGTGATGCGAAAATAAACACACGGCTGCCTTTGCGGTACCGCGCTTGTTGTTGATTTCATCAGTTGCGTAAATGCCCGTTCTTTTCGAGAATCCATGTGAGAATGTCATTTTGAATTAATGGTTCGATAAAACTTAACCCCTGTGCCCTCTTCGCTCCTAGCTTCGCCATGTTCCAGCACAACAACCCTTGCTGCCAGCCTCCCTGAACTCACTCCAGCCCAGCGTGTAAACACAGCCAGCTCCCCTCGCCATGCTTGGAGTGTGTGGCGTGTCACGCCCTACCTCGTATTTAATGACAACTATAAGGCCGCTGCCTGCCTGGTGGCAAGCGTGGCCAGTCCAGATGGCTGTCTCTGTAAGTGTGTTGGCTCCCCCCTGGCGCCCTATGACAAAAGGATACTTTCATTTCTGTTTTTTATGATTCCCGACCCGCCCAAGTCACAATTATCATATTTCTTTCTCCAAAAGGCTATCGGGACAAAGCTCCCTTTTTTTCACCATCGTATTCTCAAAGCAACGTTTTGAAGGTGTGCCCACAAATATATCAGGTGACACACAGTGACCGTGCTCCAATGCCCTCCCTTTACTCACAGATACGTCACGTGGACCCCTGCAATACCCTGACACACCTCCTTGTAGTGCCCCTGTGCATTACTCACAGGCGTGATTGGCCGCCATCTTGACCCTGGTGCATGCATTAGCATTCGTGCTCTCTGCTCGCGGTTCGCGTGGTCCCAGATTTTCCTCAAGTCCACCCAAACTACCATATTCCCTGTATGTACAATGCGGGGTCTGTGGGTTTACTGTTACCAGCCTCCTTGGACTTCCTGTCAGTTATCACTGCACGGTCTCGCGCTTTGTTGCGCCCACCCAGCTTGCCTGTTTCCCAGCATGCTCTTTAATGACCGGGCGCAGGAGCCATGGCTGGGCAGCCGATCAATCGCCCCCCTAGCTCGTCCTGGTACTACACCTTTAAAAGAGAGATGCTCCTGGAGAGATCTGATTGGCTGAACGGGCTGTCGGAGCAGGAGAGGAAAGGACACCTTTACAAGAAGCTTTGTGTGTGGGTAGGTGATGGGAGAGAGGGGTTCACGCGTAGACTGCCCCCCAGGCTTTGCAGGAGTGCGTTGGCTGTGTTTGTAACTGTGGCAGCATATTCTATTGGCAACCAGGTGTCTAGGACACGCCCCCAGAGACAAGACTACTTGTACTGCGTGTAGGAGAGTAGGATCTGCCTCTTATGGTTACCCCCACTTTTTGCTGAGGTATCACTGTTTTTCGACTTTAGTCAGGCTGGGGCCCTGCTATCCTGGACCCCAGCCTAGATGCTTCCTCTCTAAATGGATTCCATGTACCTTAAGTACACTTCAGATTGGATTCTGGGGTGCCCTTATAAGTCCCTAGTATATGGTATACTATGTACCCAGGGCATAGGTACCCCAGAGGCCTACCAGGGGCTGAAGCATGTATTGTGCCACCCCTGGAAGGCCCCCCAAAATGACACCACAGGACTGCTACAGCAGCCTGAGTAAGGTGGTGCATGCACCCCTTACAGAGATGTAGGTTCACTATATCTCACCTATCACTGCACATAGAAACCTATCAGTCACCCCTATGGCAGGCCTTATCAATCCTGAAGGCAGGGTGCTTGGTTTTATATGAGAGGGTGCCCATGCATGAGCAGAGCCCCTCTGCAGCCTTCGGAATCTCCTCTCCGGGGTTGTCTGTGGTGCAGCCTGACCATATACTCTTAAGTGCATTATATCCTCGCGGTAAATGCTAACTTTGGGATGGCTGCACGGAAACATGTCGTGTTTGGTGTCAAACACCTTGGAATCATACCCCCACACCAGTAACTGGTGTGTGAGTATGATCCCACCCTTCTAGAGGGAGAGACATGACAGCACCGGTATACCCGGTAGAAACTTTACAGAGCCTGGCATCACAAAATGGATGCTGCAGCCACAGACACGAGTCTGGCCTCCTGCTGCTGACCGAAACTCCGGCAGGGGAGGCCTGGACAATAGGTTTCCTGTCACAGGGAGGTGTTACCACCTCCCAGACAGGCCTTAGTGGATTAGGGCTGGGTGGGTGCACTCCAAGAGTGCATTGAAGTCCTGCACTGGGGGCACATTTGGTGTCCTCGTGCATACCCCAGTTCAAACCGGTTGCAGGAGCTGCCAGCCCCTGCTCTGGCGCGAAACTGGACAAAGGAAATGGGTGTAGCCACCCCTCTTTCCAAACCCTCCCATAGGTGGGTCCCCAGAGTTAGTCCAACCCCTTTCTTGGGTATAAGTAAGGAACCCCTGGCAACAGGACTTTAGATATCCCTGGACGAAACTCTGAAGCTGAATCCTGGAACTTCGACGCTCTACTCAAGACTAGAGGACTGAAGAAATCTCCCTTGGGGTCAAGGAGTGACTCCCCTGCTTGGCAGGCACCAACGAAGCATTTTGCCGGTCTGCATCTCCGAAGCTCCCGCCGGACTCCGAAGCATCTGCAACACAGGAAGAAGATTTCCAGACATCTCAGAGGCCAACCCGAGTCCCCAGCAAAGCTGAGACCCGCAGCCCTCGTGAGTAGCGTGGAACCGGAACTCCTGGTCACCGTGCACATTTGCTAGTGCATTGACTTCTCGACGGCTCTTGAAGTCCTGCTTTGGGTTACTTGTAGCCCAGGCCCCGAGCACCATCTGCACCGAAGATTGTGAGCCTACACTCCACGAGTGCTCCGTGGGCCCGCTTCTTGCATTTCCGCTCGAGGCTCCTTCGCGATCCCTGGTCCGTCGACTGGTGGGTCCCTGAGAAGGCAACTCTGATTTTCTGTGGGCTTTTCTGGTTGCTCCAGACGTGCCCTGACTCCCCACCGCGTGGTGAGTCCCTCAGACCTTGCTGGTCTGCACCGAAGCATCTTTCTCCTTTCTGCGTGGGTTGCTGTTGCCAAGGCTTGTTGTGTTCAATCCGGACACCACCGCTGCAGCACTCGACATCCTTCGTGGGACAGCTCAAATCCAGCTCCTGGTCGTCGTCGACGCCTCCGGGGCCTCGTGGCTGAAGAGTCAAGCTTCACCTCCTTCACCTGAAACACCCGACATCGGTGTGCATTCGCCTATCGTGCCCCTGGTCACTGGCAAGTGACCCAGACTCTGTCCCCTCTGCTTTCAGGTTCTTCTCACCTCCGATCCAGGCTTGGATCTCTTCGGACACTTCGCATCTTCCCGGCAGCAGCACTTCTTTGCAGGCTGCCATTGAAATCGACGACGCGACCCGACACCATTCGACACCTATGCACCCGGCTTCCTGGGTGAGGTAACTCGAGAACTCCGGTGCTCCCGTGGGTGTTAACCCTAGAACTGTCTAAGTCCAAGAGGGTTTGGTCCTAATCCATTTCTAAGTGTCCTTAAACTCTAAAACTCGTACCGCGACTTTCCCATAGACTTTAACGGAGCTCGCGGCTGTGTTCACACACTGCACACAGTCCCCGTGGGTCCCCTGTGTCACTACCTTGGGTGGTTCCTTGGGGTCCCAGCAATTCTACAGGCTCTAGGCCTTGTGTCTACTTAAGTCGTGGTCCTTATACCACTTTCTTAATATATGGTTTGGTACGCCCCTAGGGCTAATCGTATATTGTGCTAATTTACTGTGCTATTTGACTTGTAACTTGTGTACTTTGACCTCTAGCCTCATAAAGAGACTATTGGGTAGTGTTTAGTAATAAATACATATATTTTATATATATACCTGGTGTGGTTCTCCTTTCATTTGGTCATTCACGAGATTACAATTGGTAAAAGAAACAGCTTAACACTCCTTCAAGACTTAGCCTGAAGGCTGCTCTCCATAGCTACCACTAGGATAGCTTTCAATAAAGGTTGTCTTTAAAGCTATCATCAATAAAGGTCGTTTGGACTGGTGCAAGGTGCCCACTATAACTAGTGGACAGCATATACCAGGCCAACTTCTCACACTGCGCATGAGTGTTATTATTGCACAGGCGTGCAGAAGTGTTTGGGTATTAGGTGTGAGATTTCACTGGTCAGATTATTGAAGACATGTGGCTACACTGCACCAGTGTGCAACCAAACTTTACAGGTGTGTGTGTGATGGCTGTGTAGTTGTGGGACCACGCTGTGTAGGTGTGAGTGATTGAGTGCTGTTTTTTGACCTGGTTATGCAGGTACGTGACGCACCCCGATGGTGTCACTATTTCTTCAGTAGTGTGATTTGCAGTGTGTGACTACAATGCACAGGCAAGTGACTTCCTGTCCAACTACACCGTCTAAGTGTGAAGCCATGCACAAGAGCTTTTTGTGCAGGGCTTCGACTGAAACAAACAGGAATGTATCCATCATGCAGGTGTGTGTCGTGCACTGCACAGGTGTGTGGGGACACGATGTAGTGTGAGCCTGCCTTTTCCAGAGTGCCCCTGCGGGTGTCCGAAGATACAGATTACCTGGTTGCCTGGACGTTGAGGCGAGTGGTGGGAATCACAGTGTACTCTGCGGGGATGTAAAGGTGCTGGTCTTGTGACCGGGAAGCTTTGCAGTTATAGAAAAGTGGGAGGAGGGTGGTCCCTGTAGTGTGTGAGTGTTATTTCTATGTGTGTCTCTGGTTGCTTTGCAGGTGTTTGGGGGTGCGTGGTCTGGAAGGGGTTGAGTAACTGTTTAGTAAGTGGTCTCTCCTTAGGCCTAAGAGTGGTCGTCATGGGCATGTGTGAGGGTGGGTCTCTGGGTTTGCGAGAGTGGCTTTTCTATGGGTATGGAAGGGTGGGTGCCCTTCGTGTCTGCAGGGATGCAGCTCGCGTGGCTCCCATGATGCTCTGCGTGTATGGGAGGATGGGGCGTTGCAGATTTGTGAGGTAAGGAGAGTGTGAGACTGGGTGTGTGAGGGTGGATGATCTGCAGGCGTCTGTTAGGTGCTCTGTAGGTGTGTGAGTGGGTATTCCCTAGGTGTATTGGTATAGGTACTTTGCAGATGCAAGAATGGGTGCATGGCTGGTGTGTGAGGTGGTTGTTCATTAAGTGGTTGGTGAGGCCAGGTGCTATGCCCGTGATTGTGGGTGGACACTCTCTAGGCGGTCATTTGATCCTGTGACTCCCAGGGCGTTCTGCAGGTGTGCAAGAGTGGGTGTTGTTTTTGTGTGTGGTAATGCTTCTTTCCAGGAGTTTGAGAGTGGTTCTTTCAGTGTGCTAGGTTGGTGAGTACAGTCGCTATGCAGGTGATTGTGGGCGGATACTCTCCAGGCAGTGAGCTGGTCTTGTGTCTCCCAGAGCGTTTTGCAGGTGTGCAAGAGTGTAGTTTTTTTGCGGTTAAATGCATGTGTGGGAGGGCTGGAGCTCCTCAGCTTGGGGAGAATATAAACACAGGAGCTTGGTCTGGCTGCGGAAGGGGAGGGGGCTGCAGCACTCACTGCGTCACAAAACTTGATTTATGACTTTTTTATTCGGCGTTTTGAAAATGTTTTGACACCTCCCCTCGGCTGCTCTGAATGTAAAGTACACGTCCACACTGGATTAAGCGACCGTTTATGTATAATTACACTTATGTTACACCACAGTTATTGAGCGTTCACAGATTTTTTGCCAATTGTTTCGTTGTAAATATTCTTTGAGTGTGCGTGTGTTTCTCCAGCTGTAGTGGGTGTGTAGGGATGGCCATGGGGCTGCTTTGAAGGGGAATATTGTGCCTGTGAACATGTGCTGTGTCAGTGAGAAGAGATAACAAGCATTGAAAATGCAATAGGTCTCGCCTTTATTAAGTTAAAGCCATTTGCTTTGCTATACAATACCATTAGCAAAGCAAATGGCTTTAACTTAATCAAAGGCGAGACCTATTGCATTTTCAATGCTTGTTCTTTCTGCAAGTGTTTCTGGAAGCTAGCCTTTGTAGTGTGTCACTGGTACTGCAACTTCAATGCAAAGTTTGTTTGTGTGACGTTGGAAAAGCTTTAAAACCCCTTGTTATATATTTGCTTTCTGTCTGCAGCTGAAAGGCAGAGCATCGCCTTTTTATTTATTTGCCTGTTTTCTAACATGTTTAAAAAAAATATTTACTACCCTTTGTTAGTGTGTCGTCGGTAAAGCTTTAAAACCTCTTGATATATATATATATATATATAAGTTTGCCCCCAGTTGAGCCGCACTCGCAGGAGACCAGTGATGATCAGGGAAGGTCTCGTAGGTCACCACTTCTCCGCCGTTTCTGACGCGTTTCGGGCATGCGCCCTTTATCAAAGGAAAGCGGCGCCACAATGAAGAACAACCAAGGCTTCCAATATTTTCCCTCATTTATTCCTCTGGCAATCAATCTCAGGTGAGTAGATCACAGTGCATTATGGGATTGGAAGTCCTTCAAAATTACCCCCATGTGGGATGGTGCTCTTTCACAGTGGCATGTCCAATCCATACAGGGTGCACCCTTGAAACCCCTTCCCCAGTGCAGACAAGGAATAAATGAGGGAAAATATTGGAAGCCTTGGTTGTTCTTCATTGTGGCGCCGCTTTCCTTTGATAAAGGGCGCATGCCCGAAACGCGTCAGAAACGGCGGAGAAGTGGTGACCTACGAGACCTTCCCTGATCTTCACTGGTCTCCTGCGAGTGCGGCTCAACTGGGGCAAACTCCTTTCTTTTCATAATTACGGCCAGTGCCAGGTCGTGAGCCGACACCACCGCGTTATCAGCGCGGGTCCGCTGCTGTTTGTTTTAGACAGTGGAACACGGAGCAGGAGCTTGTCTGCACTGGGGAAGGGGTTTCAAGGGTGCACCCTGTATGGATTGGACATGCCACTGTGAAAGAGCACCATCCCACATGGGGGTAATTTTGAAGGACTTCCAATCCCATAATGCACTGTGATCTACTCACCTGAGATTGATTGCCAGAGGAATAAATGAGGGAAAATATTGGAAGCCTTGGTTGTTCTTCATTGTGGCGCCGCTTTCCTTTGATAAAGCGATACCAAAGGGGATGATGGACGGAGCGCTTGAGTAAATCAAACACTCACCCCCAGTCAACTGATCTTGGTTTAATCCATCATCATTCTTTAGCTCACTCCACCACCCCAGTCCAGGGAAGACATGGCTTGGCAGTTCGGGCTGGACTGTTCCCATGAGGCACAGGGTCAGACTGATTTGCATATGGCCATGTCTGAACTGGGGTGGTGGAGTGAGCTAAAGAATGATGATGGATTAAACCCAGATCAGTTGACTGGGGGTGAGTGTTTGATTTGCTCAAGCGCTCCGTCCATCATACCCTTTGGTATCGCTTGTTCGCCCTAAGTTGGCAGGGTATGCCCAGACGTGGGTCCCTTGCTCACTTTGCCACTGGATTCAAGCTAGCCTGGCTGATGACGGCTGAATGGCCAGAAACCGGTCCCAGGATGCTTGTTTCCGGTCCAGGGAAGACATGGCTTGGCAGTTCGGGCTGGACTGTTCCCATGAGGCACAGGGTCAGACTGATTTGAATATGGCCATGTCTGAACTGGGGTGGTGGTGTGAGATAAAGAATGATGATGGATTAAACCCAGATCAGTTGACTGGGGGTGAGTGTTTGATTTGCTCAAGCGCTCCGTCCATCATCCCCTTTGGTATCGCTTTGTTCGCCCTAAGTTGGCAGGGTATGCCCAGACGTGGGTCCCTTGCTCACTTTGCCACTGGATTCAAGCTAGCCTGGCTGATGACGGCTGAATGGCCAGAAAACGGTCCCAGGATGCTTGTTTCCGGTCCAGGGAAGACATGGCTTGGCAGTTCGGGCTGGACTGTTCCCATGAGGCACAGGGTCAGACTGATTTGCATATGGCCATGTCTGAACTGGGGTGGTGGAGTGAGCTAAAGAATGATGATGGATTAAACCCAGATCAGTTGACTGGGGGTGAATGTTTGATTTGCTAAAGCGCTCCGTCCATCATCCCCTTTGGTATCGCTTCGTTCGCCCTAAGTTGGCAGGGTATGCCCAGACGTGGGTCCCTTGCTCACTTTGCCACTGGATTCAAGCTAGCCTGGCTGATGACGGCTGAATGGCCAGAAACCGGTCCCAGGATGCTTGTTTCCGGTCCAGGGAAGACATGGCTTGGCAGTTCGGGCTGGACTGTTCCCATGAGGCACAGGGTCAGACTGATTTGCATATGGCCATGTCTGAACTGGGGTGGTGGAGTGAGCTAAAGAATGATGATGGATTAAACCCAGATCAGTTGACTGGGGGTGAGTGTTTGATTTGCTCAAGCGCTCCGTCCATCATACCCTTTGGTATCGCTTTGTTCGCCCTAAGTTGCAGGGTATGCCCAGACGTGGGTCCCTTGCTCACTTTGCCACTGGATTCAAGCTAGCCTGGCTGATGACGGCTGAATGGCCAGAAACCGGTCCCAGGATGCTTGTTTCCGGTCCAGGGAAGACATGGCTTGGCAGTTCGGGCTGGACTGTTCCCATGAGGCACAGGGTCAGACTGATTTGAATATGGCCATGTCTGAACTGGGGTGGTGGTGTGAGCTAAAGAATGATGATGGATTAAACCCAGATCAGTTGACTGGGGGTGAGTGTTTGATTTGCTCAAGCGCTCCGTCCATCATCCCCTTTGGTATCGCTTTGTTCGCCCTAAGTTGGCAGGGTATGCCCAGACGTGGGTCCCTTGCTCACTTTGCCACTGGATTCAAGCTAGCCTGGCTGATGACGGCTGAATGGCCAGAAAACGGTCCCAGGATGCTTGTTTCCGGTCCAGGGAAGACATGGCTTGGCAGTTCGGGCTGGACTGTTCCCATGAGGCACAGGGTCAGACTGATTTGCATATGGCCATGTCTGAACTGGGGTGGTGGAGTGAGCTAAAGAATGATGATGGATTAAACCCAGATCAGTTGACTGGGGGTGAATGTTTGATTTGCTAAAGCGCTCCGTCCATCATCCCCTTTGGTATCGCTTCGTTCGCCCTAAGTTGGCAGGGTATGCCCAGACGTGGGTCCCTTGCTCACTTTGCCACTGGATTCAAGCTAGCCTGGCTGATGACGGCTGAATGGCCAGAAACCGGTCCCAGGATGCTTGTTTCCGGTCCAGGGAAGACATGGCTTGGCAGTTCGGGCTGGACTGTTCCCATGAGGCACAGGGTCAGACTGATTTGCATATGGCCATGTCTGAACTGGGGTGGTGGAGTGAGCTAAAGAATGATGATGGATTAAACCCAGATCAGTTGACTGGGGGTGAGTGTTTGATTTGCTCAAGCGCTCCGTCCATCATCCTCTTTGGTATCGCTTTGTTCGCCCTAAGTTGGCAGGGTATGCCCAGACGTGGGTCCCTTGCTCACTTTGCCACTGGATTCAAGCTAGCCTGGCTGATGACGGCTGAATGGCCAGAAACCGGTCCCAGGATGCTTGTTTCCGGTCCAGGGAAGACATGGCTTGGCAGTTCGGGCTGGACTGTTCCCATGAGGCACAGGGTCAGACTGATTTGCATATGGCCATGTCTGAACTGGGGTGGTGGAGTGAGCTAAAGAATGATGATGGATTAAACCCAGATCAGTTGACTGGGGGTGAGTGTTTGATTTGCTCAAGCGCTCCGTCCATCATCCCCTTTGGTATCGCTTTGTTCGCCCTAAGTTGGCAGGGTATGCCCAGACGTGGGGCCCTTGCTCACTTTGCCACTGGATTCAAGCTAGCCTGGCTGATGACGGCTGAATGACCAGAAACCGGTCCCAGGATGCTTGTTTCCGGTCCAGGGAAGACATGGCTTGGCAGTTCGGGCTGGACTGATCCCATGAGGCACAGGGTCAGACTGATTTGCATATGGCCATGTCTGAACTGGGGTGGTGGAGTGAGCTAAAGAATGATGATGGATTAAACCCAGATCAGTTGACTGGGGGTGAGTGTTTGATTTGCTCAAGCGCTCCGTCCATCATCCCCTTTGGTATCGCTTGTTCGCCCCTAAGTTGGCAGGGTATGCCCAGACGTGGGTCCCTTGCTCACTTTGCCACTGGATTCAAGCTAGCCTGGCTGATGACGGCTGAATGGCCAGAAACCGGTCCCAGGATGCTTGTTTCCGGTCCAGGGAAGACATGGCTTGGCAGTTCGGGCTGGACTGTTCCCATGAGGCACAGGGTCAGACTGATTTGCATATGGCCATGTCTGAACTGGGGTGGTGGAGTGAGCTAAAGAATGATGATGGATTAAACCCAGATCAGTTGACTGGGGGTGAGTGTTTGATTTGCTCAAGCGCTCCGTCCATCATCCCCTTTGGTATCGCTTTTTTCCTTTGATAAAGGGCGCATGCCCGAAACGCGTCAGAAACGGCGGAGAAGTGGTGACCTACGAGACCTTCCCTGATCTTCACTGGTCTCCTGCGAGTGCGGCTCAACTGGGGGCAAACTCCTTTCTTATATATATATATATATATATTTGCTTTCTGTCTGCAGCTGTAAGGCAGCGTGTCGCCTTTGTATTTATTTTCGCGCTCTAGTATGTTTTCGAAAAAGATTTATTTTAACAACTTTCAAACAATACAAAACATGAAAGCAGCGTGTCGCCTTTTCTTTCTATATATTTTTTAACGTTTTATAACATTTTGCATTACAATTGATTTATGTTTATTTGTTTATAGAGGCACTGCGTGTGTCGCCTTTTTAAAGCAATTTTTTGATTTCTGTCTGCAATGCAGCGTTTGTCGTCTTTGTGTACATTATTCCATTACAGCTTCACGCATATTTGTTCCTTTAAAAGCACAAACCAAATGTAGAGAACTTGATTTAATAAACAACACTATGTTGCTTTTTCAGGATATTCAACTTGAATTTGTAAAGTAAGTAATTTTTTGTATGTTTCAAAGTAGTTAAAATAAATATTTTTCAAAAACATGATAGAGATAGCGTAATACAACAAGAGCTGTTCTGAGAAGCGGATATGCTGCTTTTGTACGCATAAGCGTCCTGCGAAGAAACTCCTCTCTTCCCTTTATAAAATGGTGAAAAAGTGTCTAATTTGATTAAACTGTCAAGGGGGTGAAGTCCACTTGTTAGAAAATTTGGAAACTGCTTACCTGCTGTACACACACACTGTCACATTCCGTTTCCTTTGAGATAAGAAAATGTGCTTCCAATGCTAACACTGGACTTGCTGATAAGGAGACCTTCATTGCCATGTGTTTCGTTATGTGCGGAGCTGTGGCTTTTGAAACTGGAGAGCCCCATTCAAGTCCCAGCGGCACCACAACTTCCTGTGGTTGTGGTGTAAATTAGTTAATGTGCATATGTAAACAAGCATTGGCATAGCCAATAGGTCTCGCTTTTGGGACCTTATAAGTGTTTAGTTATGCAGCACAATATCCTTGGTGCAACAACATCAACTATTGCATGGCTAAACACTTATAAGGTCCCAAAAGCGAGACCTATTGGCTATGCCAATGCTTCCAGTTGCTTGGAGAAAATAATGCTTACAGACTAAAAAAGACGTCCCGTGTAACAACCGAAGTAAAAGGGCTGGTCCTCATGGGAGGTTAGAAATGAAGACAAGGCGGTACTAAGGAGAGACTAACAAGCCTATTAATGAATCAGAAGCCAGCATTTACGAAGGACAATGACACAAGCCAATGACGTATATAGGCGGAGAGTGAGCGGGGCTTCTATTTCATACTCCAATACAGCATGGCTCGCATAGCAGCGCATGCACTGCTCAGGCTCGACCTAATAAATGGATGGATGAATGAATGGAGAGGAACATGCACAAAAGTAATTAACGCCCCAGGCCCCCTTTACACTTGATGAAGTCATAAGCACTTCAAAGCCCACCAGGGTTTTAGAGTGATACAAGTAAAGCATTAAGACACAGACATGGGTGAAAAACGGGAGATGTGTAATTACTTCAGTGGAAAGTAAAAAAAAAAAAAGACAGGCCTGACTTCGTCAATAAAACATGAAATAGACACGGAAGACTGTGTGAGCCATGAAGCTCTATGTATATGTACACAAAATTCCTCCACAAAGCTCATACAATTGCACCATGACCCACGGAATTGTTACAGCCACTGTGAGTAAGAAAGTGTCCCTTCAGCTAGGAGTTTTCCCCATAAGCCATGAAATTGCCCGCACTTACACATATAATGAGGGGGAAAACTATAGGGGAGAAAAGGAGATGGGAGTTAAGTGGAACAAAATAGAGCAAAAGCTACAATAAGGCCAGGAAGAGGTGATAAATGTGAGCAAAAGAGGCAAAATAAAACGAACGAATTACCAGACAGACTGTAAGCAACACACACAGAACACATGACTCTATTCCTTTCCTCGGACACAAGAAATGAATGCACACATTAACACCAACAACTCGGTGAAAAAAGGCACAAATTTCGAACATCCACATAGAGATTAAGGATGAACCCTGTTTACCGCAAGCACACCTTGAAACAGCACACCGCACCGAACGCCCACACATATACTTCCCCTAATGCACCATACACAAATGAATGGATGCGAACACACCATAACATGCACTCACAGAAATCACCAAATGCGAAAACACACATTCATGCAGCCACCGTTAAAGGCACATATACACTAATCAAACACACATTTTCAAATGCGCACACACATGCGCAGGTCATTAAACTCTATTTTTTCAATGTATTATACTTTTAGTAAGCAGCGCAGCATGCTGCCTGTGCCGCGCTGCTTATTAAAAGCATAAAATATTATAAAAATAGAGTACCGCGCGGCAAAACTCGGAATACAAATAACACCATTAATGCTGAGGCTGCGGCAATGTTTAACAAGTTGTCATTTCGCGAATAAGAAAAAAAAAAGTGCTCACCCACCAGAGAAATCCCACTGTGTAACGCCGCAAGTAAACGATCGAGTCCGGATGGGCCGTCCGAGAAGGAGACAAAGAAGCCTCATTTTCATTGGGTAGCCAGAGTTTAGCATAAACGATGACGCCAGCCAATCAGAATGATGGGCGGGGCTTAAACTCCACTTCTGAAATCTCCTCGATTACAATAAGCCTCACAGAGCGAGCAGCGCATGCGCGCTGCAACGCAGGTCTTCGAGACCTAAAAATGATGTATTTTTCTAAATTTGCACATGGTTACCATCAACTTGGTGTCGATGGTAATCGCATTTTCCTAAATGCACAGTTTGCATTTAGAAAACGCTTGGTACGTGTGCTAAGGGAATTGCAAATTGCAATTCCCTATTTGTAGTCGCAATTTTAGGTAATTGCTATTTTTGCGATTACCTGAAATTGCAATTACAAAGCCATTTATACATCTAGAAAGGCTATTTTGCATTCGGAAATAGCTCAATTTTGCGATTCACACCGTTTGCGAATGCAAAATTGTTTGAAACATGTGGCCCTAAATGTTGTGCATATGAAGAACCACTATTTTGTTTATGATGTCAGTTTCATTTGCTGTTGCTCGTACACTTTGTGTTCAGTATATGGGACATGGCTCAATGGTTGCTGTCCATGTGTTACCTATTCTAAATGCATGCACTATGTTAGCATGCTTGTGCTGTTGCAACCATGAGTTGCCTATGCTGTGTTTGAGGGAAGTTGGCACTCTTGCCTGTGAACTACTTTTCTGTATCATAAAGAAGCTTGCACTGCTTTTACTACCTGTGGACTACATTTTTTGTATCTGAGAGAAGCTTGCACTGCTTCTACCATGAGTTACCTAATGTGTATGTGGGAGAAGCCAGCACTCCTACAGCTTGTGGGCTACATTTTGGGTACCTTAGAGAAGCTTGCACTGCTGCTACCCTGAGCTATCTATTGTGTGTGTGTGTGGGAGAAGCTGCTACTCCTACTGCCTGTGGGCTACATTTTCTGTATTTTAGAGAAGCTTGCACTGGTGCTACCATGAGCTACCTATTCTACGTGTGGGAGAAGCTGGCACTCTTACTGCCTGTGGGCTACATTTTCTGTATCTGAGAGAAGTTTGCACTGCTGCTACCATGAGGTACCTAATGTGTATGTGGGAGAAGCTGCTACTCCTATTACCTGTGGGCTACATTTTCTGTATCTGAGAAAAGCTTGCACTGCTGCTACCATGAGCTACCTAATGTGTATGTGGGAGAAGCCGCTACTCCTACTGCCTATGGGCTATATTTTCTGTATTTTAGAGACTCTTGCACTGCTGCTACCATACCTCTTTGTATGCCAAGAGAGCTTTAAGTGCTGCTGCACATAAGCAACATATGTGAATGAAGCTTGCTTAGCTGCCACCTCTCCAGTACATGCACTGTGTAAGCATCTGAAAGACACTTGCACTGCTGCTGCTCATGCCCTGCGTTCTATGGGTGAGAGAGTAGTGCTTGTACTCCTTCCACATTCACTCTGCCTGTGCCGTTTGTGAGAGAGAGAAGCTTGCACGCCCACTGCGTAATACCCGTTGCCTCACAGGAGAACCTAGAAACGAAGGCAGAAAGAAATAAAGGGGTGGAGTGGGGGATAGGAAAGGAGAGAATAAAAAGAGGAAAACTAGGAGGGAGTTGAAGGCAATGTACGGGATGAGAACGGGGGAAGTAACAGGGTAGAAGAAAGGGTGCGAAGAGTGGAAATTTAAGGAAGGGAAGGAAGGAAAAAATAGACTGGTGACAATAAAGGGAAAAAAAGGGTACCGGGGCAGAAGTATAGAGCAGGGAAGGAACGACAGCGAAATGCTATGTCAGTACTGGTGAGAAAGAGAAATGCAAAACATCGGTGCACAAGACGGACTGAAACAAAGGAAATCTACCCAGATAGAGATCTGACAGAGGGCTTTACACAGTGAAAGGCTCTTCCTGGAAGTTGATTATTTTCAATATGAGACGCTTGCTGGCACAGCTGCGCAGAAGGGAAGGAGGGAACAATGGCGCCCGGCGCTGCGGGTGCGTCACTTCAGGGCCGCGAGAACAACAGCAAATCTATTTCTTTCACACAGCTGGTAGGAATAACGCAGCTTCCATCACTATATACATCACAAATGCTGGGGTCCCAGCCCCGCCCGGACAGAAAGGAAGCAAACGACGTGCTCCCCAGTATTCGGGGGTCCCTATGCACACTTGCCTTCTTTGACGGATGCCGCAAGCCACATTCATATATTTATCATTTTTATGTAGTGCCGTCATACTGTCAGGATAACTTCTGAGCGCTTTTAGAAGAGGCGAAGGGAAACGGGGACTAGAAAGCGTTTGTAAAAAAAAAAACAAGCGCAGCAAGGGAGGGAGCGTGAAAGCAACACTGAGCGCAGGGCACAGGGGAGGGAAACATGGTGGGCATGGGTGGAGAATAGCAAGCAGGCGAGACAGAGCAACATGGAGCACGAGGAAGAGAAGCAAAGAGAACAAGCAAGACGCGCGGCCGCGAGACGCGCTCTGTGGTGGGGGGAGGAGCGTTGAAGCAGCGCTTGGGAGAGCAAGCGCGAGGAAAGCCAGATGGCGGCTGTGCGCGTGCCCGCGCAAGTAACCGCAAGCTTGAGGCCAGCAAAAGCGTGTGGTCGGACTTTTAAAAGCCCACTTACTAAATGTCTCAGCCAGAGCAACGCATGCGCTGGCTCAGGCGAGACCTAAAAAAGATTAATCCAGTCCCCCACCCTTAACATTGCAAGTGAAAGCAGTATGAGAAGCACCTTTTCTTATCTCAAATTAAATGGACCTTGCATGTGAGGGCATATTCATTTACATTTATTCCACCTCGAACAAAGCTGCCTTTCAATTCTTTTGTTTGACAGCTTTAAACAATAGTTGTGACTTCAAAAACACATAGGGGCCGATTCCGATTCGGGACGGAAATCTCTCCGACCGAGCCGGACCCGGAGAGATTTCCGACCGAGTCGGACCCATGCAGCCCGACCGAACGAGTACGATGCGCACGTATGCCATCGGACTCGAGTCGGTCGGACTCCCATTGAAGTCAATGGGAGCCTGTCGTACTACGCGTACGCAGGCTCCCATTGCCTCAATGGGTGCGAGGCGGACAAGGGCGCCCCCTACAGCGTGTACGCGGCAAAGCGACTCGCGCCGTACACGCACAGGTAGGGGGGACCCATGGGTCCCCCCTGTGTGCAACTCGCGCGGGTACGCGTACAGGGGGGTCCGACACGGACCCCCAAAGTACGGCTCCGACTGCTCTTTCGAGCCGGACGGCGCGGCGCGGTCGGACTGCTCGCGGCGCGCATCGTACTTACCCGGCTGGGGAACGTCTCCATTGCGCGGTGTGAGTCGAGTCCGAGCGAGTCGGTCGGTGCGGTTAGACCCGGGAACAAGTCGGTCGGAGCGGTCGGGACGCCCGGACGCGCGTACGAATCGGTCGGGCAATAGGGCTCCGAATCGGATCCGGTTAAGCCAAATCCGATTCGGAGCCCTACCGGCCGAGATCGGAATCGGCCCCATAATGTATGCATGGAACACAGGAAAATGTTACCCTTTACTTATTTTTGCTCATGGGTGTCCAAAAAGTGACCCAAGAGGGCAACATCTGTGTTCAGCTTTAAATGCATCTTTATTTCACTTTGGACAATGCTGCCTTTTATTTGTTATGTTATACAGCTTTAAACAATATTTGCGACTGCACCTCTTCCACAACCTAACCCAAGCTTTATTTTTAACTTTACTATATCAAACAACGAGCTTCAAGAACACACTTTTGCTATGCTTTAAAAACAAATAGCATTCATTCTTAGCTCAAGCACACATATTATCACAATCGGGGAACCGCTTGCCTCTTTTGCACACACTCTATCCATTCTGTTCCCTTTGAGATGAGAAAATGTGCTTCCCACCTCTCTTTACTTGCGATGACGCAGGTGAATTTTTTTACATGTATTTACGTTACTGGGGAAATGTTTTACATGTGCACGTTAATTAATTTGCGCCATAATCACATTCATTTCCAACAATTTAAATTACATTATTTCTTAAATTAAACAGTCCTTTCCACTAAACATGCATATTAAGTATCAAACTACCCATTATCCACAGTACTTATTACCTACCACTATCCATCCCATTCTCTATATTAAGCACCCCCACCCCCATAAAAAAGCGCAGTGTTCACTATATCATAGTAATTTTTTAAGACGGCCGTTGTTCGTGTTGCTACTAACCTTCCATTTCATATTTTAATTCAAAACTTATACCATCCCGCACGCATTATTAAATAACAAAAGAATAATGGCTGTTCCATAGCAATTTAGAATAAAACTTTAAACATACTGTACAACCACAGTGCTGTACAGCACAGCTAAAATAAAATAAACCATAAGCTCTCGCAGAGAGAGGCGAGACCTATTGGCTTTGCCAATGCTTGTGTAAATAGTGGGTATGTGTGCTTGTTCGTTGGGTGGCATGGCTAAAAAGGAGGGGTGAAACTTTGAAAAGGATATTTCGGAGGTCATAGTAGTCAGAAAGTTTTGGGATGAGCGGGGGATGGGGGTGGGGAGTATGGAAAGAAAAAGGTTTAAAAAATAAATAACAAAATGTAAATATTGTATACATACATACATATACAAGATGCTTGGTAGAGTTTTGTTTGCTTGATTAACCCCCTCTATATAAATAAACATATATACTTCGAAGCAGCAATATTTACATGGTCTCGAGCTGCCCTCATTGTCATGTGGATGTTAAACGACAAGTCATAAAATGCTACGCACTATTGCCAAAAATGCAAGGGCTGGCCACTGCACAAGACATGGAGGTACTTGTTATCGTGCACGTTTATAAACACCCACACTGGTGTGTAACTAATATGCATGCACCTGCATGTACCAACAGGCACACATGCAAAACATTAACCTATGCAGTGTCTTGTCCCACCATAGGCAGGCAACGTCTGTGCACAGGAAATTAACCTTTTACGTTTTTAATGGTTGCCCGGGAGCGTGGGTGGAGGGGTCCAATAATGGGCTGGTAGGTTACCTGATGAAAAGTTAGGGTATGGGGTAAATAAAATCCCTTGCCCAGGGCATTACTTACCGCTAGCTACAGCATGGGCTCCTGTACCTGTACATTACCATCCACACGGCTGAATGAATCTAAGCAATAATCTGAAGATTAGTGACATTAGAAATGGAAGAGTTCTGTTACTCGGTAGAACTAACAGTAAAACAATGTAGTGATACTATATATGTTATAATCTTATAATCCTTCCTCTCATGCATGCTAAATATGGGATTGTCAGGTAAGTATTAAAAAAGAATGCATGTGAGAGCCTATCCTAGTGAAATGTTGGCCCTGTGGTAATGATGGTAATTATTGTCAGCTGGGTTTTCCCATTAATGATTACCATCCCCGGTGAAATGCTGATCCTAGCACAATAGCGCTAATTTTAGGTTTATTGTGGCCTGTCCTAATGGTCCTGCACAATGTTGGACATCAATGGCACAGAGGTGTCCACACCTAGTATTGTGCTGGCCCTTCGTTATGGTGATAGTTAGTTACATATTGTGGGCATTCGTGCACGATGATGCCCATCCCAGCATGGTAGTAGTAATTCCTCGTATATAGTGGGCATCCATGGAATGAATATGCCTGTCCATGGCATAATGCTGGCCCTGGCAGAATGGTGGTAATTCTTGAAATATTATGAATATTCATTCCACAGAGGTGCTCACCTGGTGCATCATTATGATCCTGGCACTATGGTGGAAGCTCTTGGCATATCTTGGGTATCCATGACACAATGGTTCCCACACGTGATATAATGCTGGCCTCTGGATTATGGTGGTAATTCTTGACATACTGTGGGCATGCATAGCACGATGGTACCCAGTCCTGGCATAATGCTGGCCGTGGTAATTCCTAGCATATGGTTTCTATATTTTGGGGCCAAAGCAAGAATATAAATCATTTAGAACACATTAAAGTACAAGCGGGTGCAAAAAAGAGTATGAGCATAAGTTCCATATACATTAATGTCCTTGCTTATCCAACCTACTTTACAAAATCCAGAACAAAACGTCTTTGGTGATGCCCAGATTTTAGAGAATGGGTTGGTCAAGGTCTAACCTATTGCATCAATCAGTAAATTCTTGTTTTCTAAAACGTTATTTTTTTGTTCAAGGGAAAGCCTATGTAGATTCGATTAAATGTAATGTACATTGTTTCGCCTCCTTTGTGTACGTAGTGTACACTTAGAAAATGAGAACACTTTTATTTCGATTTATATTTTCCGGTTTGGGTAGTCCCTAAAAGCAGTCGAAGTTGAATTTGAAGGTTGAAAGCTTTTCCTGCAGTGTCAAAGTCTGCAACAAAATCATTTTGTTCCAACAACGTCATTTTTCTGTTTAATAGGGTGAAACCGTCCACATGATGGCGCTGTTGGTCTGCAGAAATGTACAAGATCTTGGAATAACTTGTAATGTGCCTTTTAATCTTTCATTTTTGAGTGCCGACTGATCAAAGTTGTGTTTTCGGAATTATAGTGGATTTACCTCAGAGGCGAGCATTACTGAAGCCCCAGATCGACTGAAATGTATTACATTCCAAGTAATATAGAACATCATGCATACATTGATACGCTAAGCCTATTTAAAGTGTTGAAATCTAGTTAAAATGCGTTAGTTTGGTTTCGTTATTTACTTGAGGAACAGTTATGGTCCAATATGATCTATGATGGAGTATCACGCAATGGTTTAGATTGGCGACGTGTCTGGTGAGTAGACTAGCTGTAATCCTAATTATCACACATGAAACGCTGCGTTGTTTGATTTTGCTGCAGCAGATGGGGTTACATAGGTCTGTTAAGTAGACATTCTAGAAGTCAAGAGACTGTTCCACAGTGTTACTGTTTGTCACCTAAATTATTCACCTTTTTCAAAGAACCCCCTAAACAAGAACCCCCTAATAATCGAGCTCAGGCACACAATTTTTAGGTCTCGCAGACCTGCGTTGCAGCGCGCATGAGCTGCTCGCTCTGCGAGGCTTTTTGTAATCGAGGAGATTTCAGAAGTGGGGTTGAAGCCCCGCCCATCATTCTCATTGGCTGGCGTCATCGTTTATGCTAAACGGTGGCCTCCGATTGAAAATGAGGCTTCTTTGTTACCGCCCTGTCTGGTTTTTAGACGGCCCATCCGGACTGGATTGTTTGCTTGCGGCGTGACACGGTCCTCGATATGTAGGCGGTAAGTACTATTTTATTTCAGTCGCACACTGCTCCGCAGCAGCGCTGCTTCCCACATCGGTGGCCAGACACGCACGCTGGCCGGAGGTGCGCTCATTGTTGTTCTATTAGCGAAGTTACAGTTTGTTAACCACATCGGTGGCCAGACACGCACGCTCACCGGAGGTGCGCTCGTTGTTGTTCTTAGTGGCCGGAGGTGCGAGCGAACCTTTAAATAGACTCGTTAGTATCCTTAAGACGTGCAGTCCAGGCCTTCAGACCGGAGGCACTGAGCCCAGGCTTACAGTCCCCGAGAGGGGCTTGTCATACCGAGGCCGTCTGTCTGATCTGGTTTAAACTTACGAACGGAGCTTGCTCTTTAAGGTTCACCTTATCCTGCGATACTATCAAAATAATTTCTCCTGGATAGTTACTCACTACGCCCCCACTCTCAGAAAGGGACAGAGGGAATAAGTGCCACGGGTGCAGCAAGGAATGCAGCACAGCTCCAATTGAACATGCACATTCGCACGTTACTTTTCAAACAAGCTCCGCACAAAGGGGGTGCTTAAGCATCATAAATCCGATGAAGAGAAAAACTGCCTGCTTAGAAATATAACATTTACAGTCCAGAGTAATCTTACATCTGAAGAGAGATCTATGTGGAAAAATGCAGCACCTATAGAAATGGAAACAAATTTCTTTTACAGCATAATGTAAAACAAAGATATTCTAGCAGCTACAGCGGAATTTCTTAGCATCTGCCAATTCTGGCATCAGCAGTCACCTGTAGTAATAAATGACGTCACTAATGTAATCCTTTAAGAAGTGAACTCTGGCGTACAAGGCCGTCATCCATACCAGCAGACATTGTGAACAGCAGCTGCCTGAGCAGAATATCCCAGGATTAGTAACAAACATTAAGAGGTGAATAGTTTTCCAGCTTCCATTCTTTAGAACTTCGTTTCCTTGAAACTTCTGCTATTAGATTGCTGATGGCTCTGAAGATAATATTTGTCACAGAAGCCCGAGCCACGTTTTGTATGACGAGAGAAACGGAAATGAAACACACCACCACACGCATGGAGAGGTGAATAATGGGGTAAAATCTACGAGGATGTGTATGTGTATGTTTTTTTAAAAATAGTGTATGTATGTGTTTTTGTTTTTAAATAGATGTGTACAGCTATAGACTGCTCTGTTAAGTACCATTTCAAAATGCAACTTTTTAATTTTTCTTGAATTTCAAAATATTTTTTTAAACTGTATTAAGGTTGATCGAAAAAAAAATTGTTACTTTCGATCTGACTTACCCTCGCATAGCAGGAAATGCTGTTTATTACTAAATCTGACACTTAAAGGACGATAACAATGACGCCACCCACATAAAGGGAACGTGTATTGCAGGGCAGCTCATAGAGGCCAGGCTCTGACGGTCCTGGACCGCAGCTCGTGCCGCTCTCCAGCTCCTCGAGGTTAACAGCAGCTCACGCAGCGGGGGCTTTTGGAGACAGAGAGAAAGTGGGGGAGGTGGAGAGATCTGAGAGGGAAAACAGATCAAAGTGAGAGGGAGTGGGTGTGTGGCTAGAGAGAAACAAGAGCGATCAGAGGTAGAAGAGAGAGGGAAGAGACTGAATGGATGGATGGAAAGATAGAGAGTGACAAAAGGGAAGGAGCAGGGCTGGCTTGGACATTTTTGCCAGTCCTGCTCTGAGTGAGCTTCCAGCTCTATGCGGAGGTTCTGAAGTTTTGAAATCCATTAGGGATTCATCAGGCTCCCCAGAGCACACGAGGGGCGACTTCAGAAACCTTTTGTGGTTTGACCAAGGTAGGAGTGTCCCACCCAAGTCCATCCACGGCCGCTCAGGCAGTGATGGGGTGAACGCCGGTCCCATCTCTAACCCTGCCCCCTCGGAGTCCTCGCCTCATCTCTCGGGGCGGCAAACCTGAATTGCCGCTTCCAAGGGTGGCTTGCGGCCTAAGCAGTGGCGGCTCCACCATGGGGTGTCGCCTCACTGCTTTCTCGCAGTGCGTGAAGGCAGAAACATAAAATGGTAAAACTACCATTTTATGTTTCTGCTTCTGCATTGCGAGAAAGCAGAAGTGGGAGGGTGGGTGGGCGGTCCCGCTCGAGGGCAGGGGGGGAGTGGCTTGCCCACTGTTGTGGGTACTGACTGTTTGGTCGGCCCCAGGGCCGAACAAAGCAGTCATGCGCACTCCCCCTTTTTCTCTATGTAGGCTGCTGCATGCAGCCTACATAGAGAAATGGCCCGGCTGGGGCGCTCTCCGCTGCGCCTCACCAATCACTAACGCTGCCATTGCAGCGTTGTGATTGGCTTAGGGGAGCAGGAGGAGGGAGGCTGCCTACAACGCGCCAGGACTCCAGAGCGGCAGGAGCTGAGGCAGCGGCGCGGTCACGGAGATAGGTTTGTTTTACTTTTTTTTATTATATATAGATTCCCCCCCCCCCGAACCCACCCGCCAGTGACTGCTCGCCCCATGTGGTCTTCCACTCTTAGAATCCACAGAGGTGTGTGGCGTAGTAGAGGTTCAGTGTGTGAGGTTCTAAGGGTTCCATGAGAGACTGTTCTAGAAGTTTATTGGTTGAAGGCAGCGGTTTTAGGACTGTCACCAGAGTCACAACAGGGTTATGTCTATTTCATATTTACACCGAGGGTACCTGGAATAAATAATCTGTTGTCAGTCTACATTAAGTGGTGATTTTTATCTGCTTTCAAGCGCTCTATATCTAAAGTAGGAGCGGGGGAGGGTGCGGCTCAGAAAAACAGAGTAACGGCTCATGTGTAGTGGGTTCAAACCCCGCCGGTAACCGAGTTCACTGACTGATTAACTCAGAATCTACATTCCACAGGCGGGCTTGGCAGCAATGCAAGATGTTTGACCAAAAGATAAGTATTTTTGATAGTTGCGCCATGGCAGCCGTCTGCCCCCAAGCTGACACAAGGTGACTGGATGCGGACCTGTCTCGCCCTTACCACTCACGGAAAGGTGCTGTAATAGGAAGGGTGTGGCTCTCACCACTGTGTCCGTTACTCTTTCGACCTCACTGAGTGATGCATCAAATTGTCTAGCATTGCTCATACCCATACCCAGAGCCTGGTTCCTCCACCCCTTGCTCTTTCTTGAAGTCTTGATGCCACCTGGGGGTGCAGTAAGCTGAGGCTCTCACCTCAATGTGCCATGCAATACCCACCTCACCCTACCCCGTGGTGTAGCGACGTGTTTGGTATTGCTATTACCACCGAAGGCCCTACTGCAACACCAACAGCCACCAGGGTGCTGGTGCAGCTGTTATTCTAGTGGCAGTGCCGCACCCTAGCCTTCACCCAGAGGCGGAATAACATGTTTGTCAATTTAGGCATGCGCTGAGTACTGTAGAAACCTACGCTTTCTGTGTCCAATTTGTGAGCAAAGGCAGGCACTAGACATTCTATACAACAAGGCATGTGCTGAGCAAAATTGTACCTTGTCTGTTACTGGGGCACTTGATGGACCTGAACTTGTACTTGACATTCTACGAATTTGGGCATGCACCAGAATCGCTAAACCAAAACCGAGGTATGCTTTGTGAACTTAGATAGGTGCTGTGGGTTACCGTGACCATGGACATGCACTGGAACTCTAATAACAAGCAGATTTTAATCCAAGCATGCGTCCTGGACTCTATTAACCTAGACGTAAAGCGCGTGCTCAATCAATCTGGACACCCAATGGCAATCTAGAAGTATAGAAACTGTACATGCAAGGGGCACTCTACAATCGCTGGATTTCACGGGCCGTGGGCGAACGTAGACATGCACTGGGTCCTTTAGAACCCAGCCATTCTGACTGTCACTGCCCGTCAATATGCTGCAGTTCCTGTCGCAGCTTGCCGCTTATTTTGTTAGCGTCTCATAACTCCTGAGCCCGATAGAGCTACAGAGGTGGAGAGGAGAGACAGGTAAGGACCAGTGATGGGAGAGAGAATGGAGGGGGGAGGCACAGGTAACAGCTGGGAGGATAAGGCTGTTCTGCGCCAGCAGGAGCCAGTGAGGGATGTTTACACCTGAGTGAGTATTGTTGCCACCGGCTGTCTGCAATAAGATGCATAATGCTGCATGCATCCATGTATGGAACATTTTAATTTTAAATGAAAATGTGTGTCCTTGTCTTTTTAACGCTGTTTCTGTCTGGAACCACTTGCATATTCCTTCGTTTTTATCGTTTTGACATGATGCTCTTTGCCACAGATAGGCTGTTTCTGAGCCGAGGATCTCACCATAGTCCTTCTTCACGGGCCTTGAATGTGGACGAGGGGATCCTAGTTTGGACCGAAGTGTTTTACTGCTGAGCCAGTTTTGTTAGACTCTGTTGTAATCGTGGGCAGCCTGGAAAGGTGGGCCTGTCTGGAATCACTTGTGAACTGTGTGTGCCAGGAGTAGCGTCATGCACAGAAAAAGAGCAGAGGATTGGTAGACATGTGAGGTGTGGTGTTTGGGGTGAGGTGCGGGTGCAGAATCGGTTTATGGCTCAGCAAAGTCAGAATCTAGCTGCTATAGAACCTGAGCACATAACCTGCTTGACAAGAAGCAACCTTATAATTACCCTTCTTTCCTTGTAATAAGAGTGTTAAAGTGGTTTATACAAAAATGTGATGAACTGTAACACGTTTTTGCTTATATGAATTGTGATTATGTAATAATTATGAAAGCGTGTCTTTTTGTAACTGATAATTTAGTTTTAATACTGATTATTGTGGGAATGTAGAGAAATTGATTGCTTTTGTGATTGCAAAATGAGAAGAAAATGGCACCAGGCACAGGTATGGAAAAAAGGATCAGTTGTGAGGTGTAGTTAGGCACAGAGGTAATGGGATACAGGAGGGCGGTATGAATCAATACATGTGTGTAAGTAGGGATACATGTAATAGCTGGGATGTGCCATAGACCCCCGCTGAAAACCAAAATGCCGAGTCTCTCTAGCAGTGATGCAGTATTGTGCCACAGAGTGGATGCATCATGTTCGAGCTGCCTGTTTAAGTTGGTTTGGTCAAGGACACGTACTGTTTGCAGTGCTTTGCCTGCTGTCTGGCTCTGGTGCCTTGTCATCAGACCTCAGAGTGGTTGACACCTTCCTGCTTTCTCAAATTTGCTTGAAAATGCACCATTTTCCCACTCTTTTTTCAAAATTTTCTCAGGGGGGACAACCCCCCCCCCCCCAAACCCTCCGTAGGTGGTTCAGGCTCGCTCGCTCGCTACGCTCGCTCGCCGCAGTGAAGTACCACAATTGTTTTACGCCCACCACTTTCAAATGTCACCAGCCGCCACTGGGCCTGAGCCTGCCTGCCTACAGCCAGCCTTGCACACCAGAGTCGCTGCCTGCAGTGGAAAACCCAAAAGCGCAAGGCCAGAACTAGTTAGAGTTATGGGAGCCCAGTCTACTGCCTCTGAAGAGGTCCAGGGTTTCATCAGCAGGCACTTGGCATGCATACCTGGATGATGGTAAGACAATAAGGTGATAATAAGTTGACAATAATTTGATAATCATGTGACGTGGATACACTCGGGTACAGTCATGATGGGTCATTCACATATTGAAGGATAGCCACTGATGAATAGGACACCAGCATACTTTGTAGCATTGCTGAGTGCAGGCTTGAGGCAGAGACGCAAACTTTAAACGCTAGGCTATTTTCATGTTGTGCACAGTACAAGCTAATGCACAGACGGGTTGTAAATGCACTCCACACCGGGATTGGATACAGTTAACACTTGGTTATTTGTAGCATTTATTCAGTCTAGGTAAACTTGCTGGCGAGTGTCACCCATAGTCGTTGAAATGTCACTCATAATTACACTGAATTTATGAAAATGTCACACATAGCAATCTGAAACCTTGGCAGCTATGTAGATAACAAAAATATCTTTATAGTGCTATAGTTATGTATTCCACCGCAGGCTTTAATACAGAAGAGGTAAAATATAGCTCTATGACACGGAGCATACCCAAGCATTTGTAATGCAATAGGTCTCGCATTTGCGAGAGTTTAAGCTATTGGCGTTGTAAATGACAATGTCTTTTATTTATGTTTTAAAAACCAAAACATAAATAAAAGGCATTGTCATTTACAATGCCAATAGCTCAAACTCGCGTGAATGCGAGACCTATTGCATTGCAAATGCTTGTTATTTTTAGATCTGGCTTTAGCCCAGAACGCTTAATTTTAGTGAAATTATTACACAGCAGCGCTTGCTACTGTTTCCATAGGAAGAGTGTTTTTTCTTCACTAATAACTGTGGCGCCATTTGATAAATCTGCTGGAAACTAACCCAAGAAAAGTTCATCCACCACTGCTCCATCATGGAAAGTTTTTTGTGCCGACCCCTTATCCGTGGCCAGGAAAACAAGCATTGGCATAGCCAATAGGTCTCGCCTTTGGGACCTTATAAGTGTTTAGTTATCCAGCAAAATATCCTTGGTGCAACAACATCAACTGTTGCAAGGCTAAACACTTATAAGGTCCCAAAGGCGAAACCTATTGGCTATGCCAATGCTTGTTGGTGAAGGCGGTGCTATATAAAACAACAAATAAAATAATACACAAAAGAGAGACTGCGGGAATACACAGTACACGGAGCATTCAGGAGTCGGGGGAGTGTAGAGGATGAAACTTTTTGACAAAGCGATGTAAAGGTGCTGCAAGGAGCTATATAGCGCTATGTGAACCCAAGCATAAGTAAACTAAAAATAAAATACACTGTGTGCAGCAGCACAAATCGGGCAGCAAAGTGTTTGTGAGGTGCTTAAAAAATAGAGACACATAGCGGCCAATAATAAATACGTTAGCACGGAGTAGTAGTGAGGCGGTCAGTGAGAAGGATGCAATGCTGGCAACTGGCATAGAGGAGTACACGCTCCACGAAACAATAGCAGTAGTAAGCGGTAGCCGTTGCAGCAAAGTGTCCGTGAGCCGGTCAGAAAAGAGGATGCAATGCCAGCGACTGTCCAGGACGAGTAAACACTCCGGGAGACAATAAGCTTAATAAGCAGAATCCGCTGCTGCTGAGTGTCCATAATGCAAAGAACAGCAACATTTGCACCTACCACTTATCGCGCGATAAAGCCAGCTTTTGGTAAAGTTCAATCATCGCGCGATAAAACCAGCTTTTGTCAAACTTTAATGATCACGCGATGAAACCAGCTTATGTTCAACGTAAATAAAAAAAAAAGAGAAATGTAATCTTAAAAATAACGGAAAAACAGGTATTACCAGTGATAGCGCTACAGTCTCAGTCCGCGCATATTATTTTTATAAACATTACGCCAGCTCCAAAAACATCTATCTTTATGCCTACAAGGCAAACGGTAAAATCCGCTAATGCCAAGTGTCCGTAATGCAAACAACGGCAACATTTGCACCTACCACTATTCGCGTAGTTTTCTGGGACGAGTAAACACTCCAGGACATAATAGGCTTCATAAGCACAAGCCGCTGCTGCAGAGTGTCCGTAATGCAAACAGCAGCAGCATTTGCACTTACCTCTGATTGCGTGGTTTACCGGGATGAGTAAACACTCCGGGAGACAATAGGCTTAATAAGCACAAGCCGCTGCTGCTCAGTGTTAAACGTCAATGATCGCGCAATGAAACCAGCTTTTGTCAAACTTCAGTGATCGCGCGATAAAATTAAAACGGCGGGGGAGCTGTAGCTGAAACAAAAAGAAGCCTGTGAGCGGTGCGCGCGCGAGAGCGTGCACAATGGCCTATTGCTTGCGGTTACCCGCACGGCCGCCGGGCGCGATAATTGAAAACACATGGCCGTGCGGGTAACCGCACGGAAAAGGCCATTGTGCACGAGCGTGTGGTCAGCTTTTGGAAGCCCCTTACATAAAGTCTCGCAGCGCATGCGCGCTACTCTAGGCTCGACCTAAAAGGGGTGGGGTGGGAAGCTGCCAAAACTATTCCCCATGTTAATTCCCATAAGAAACTTTGCTTTTCGATACAGGAAAAACAGAATGAAATTACACCAAGTTTTGCAGAAAGTTAGAACTTTACTCATAAAGCACGCTTTTCGTTATTTGGTGTCAATCTGTGCAATCATTTTTTAGAAATTTGGATTTAAAGATGTTCTTGAGTTGGGTAGATGGGGTTAAAAAGGTAGGCATATCTGGACGGTTAGTTCCACTAGAGCAAATTTTTTTTTTAATGGTCTTTGATTGGCCGGGGGAGATGCTCTCCCGTCTGCCATTTTAGTACCACAGGAACAAGTAATCTGATTGGCTGGCCACAACTCTGAAGAAAGTGTATTAGCATCCATTACATGACTCAGAGACTTGATCTGCGTGTCCTGAAAAAGTCCCCCTCTGGCACTTGTGGTGGGAACCCAGAGGGACACCCCCCCCCCCTGCCCATTTCCTTCTAGCCTGAGGCCTACATTTAAAAAAAAGAAAAATGTGTGCTGAACATACCACGGTTCTCTTGCGGGGACCCAGCGCAGCCCTCCAGTGTGAGGTACCACAGTACTGCAGCAGGAGCCATTGGTCAAGATTCAGCCCCACAGAACTACAGTACCGTGCAAGGGGGTGCTGGCTGCCTGCAGTGGGGCTAGGCGCAGGGACTGGCGTTTGGGCGTGCGCAGAAGGTGGCAAACTCCCCGCTGCACACAACCAAAGCGGGTCTTGTGAAGTCTTTAAGAGGGTAATTCCATTAAGGTGAAATAGAAAAGTGTACTGTGTTGAATTACTTCAAGTCCTCAAACCCTGCAGGATGCTGTCACAATGACTGGATGATGAGATAGGTGATGTCATCAATGATGCCATTTAATATTTCATGAGTGCTGTAAAATGTGATGTCCTAAGCAGTGCTTGGCAGAGGTTCGAGTTGTATTTAGCTCACTAAACTATAACTTGTGAATTTCAGTGGTTTTTAAACATTAATTTTGATCTTATTCCATCACCTAACTATGTCACCTTGGGTTTTTTCAGTGGCTCTCAAGTTTTTTTGTTGTTTTTTTTTAACGTAAACTAAGATCCTATTGATATACTTTCTATAATAGCACTTTAAGCTTTTGGTTTAGTCATTGAATTTCTGAATTTTGTTTAACGAAAGCAAAGATCTTATTACTGTACCTAATTATAACGTTATATATAATACTTATTTACCTAGCCCTCTTCATCTATTGGTCAGTCATTCATATTTTTGTTTTGCCCATCACACATTCAGCACAGGCGCAGGGTCATCAAACTTCAGCCATTGGTTTACCTTGTTATGAGTGGTGGCAATGTGCACTTATTCAGAAAGAGTATTCTTAACTAATTGCACAATGCGAGCGTTTTCTAAATTTCCCTGCCTTTTTAGGTCTCGCCTACTAGACAGCGCGAGCTGTCTGATTGAGAAAGGCCTAGTGTAAACTTACAGTGGGCTTCGAGCCCACCTATTGCTTACCATTGGCTGGCCTTATTGTTGCTCTCTTTAGATTGCTTTTTATTTGTTTGTGTGGGCTTGCTTCCCTCTTCTGCATTTGTCCTTCCCATGGATATAGCACCATTACATGTGTTTTCTACTACTTAACTTTTGGGAATTACATTTTTGTTTTGGTTAAACAGTCCATGAGAGTGCCTTTGTTTTTCAGCTGTATTCCTCGTGTACTTCTCTCACCCCCCCCTTCTCCCCACCGTGGTCCATGTTACTTTCCCTCACCTGTGCGCTTCTCACCTTCCCCTGCTGTGTTGTGGTCGCCCTCCTATACTGCTAATCCCGCTTTGCTTAATCACTCGTATGCTTCTCCCTCGAGTGCTGCTTTTCATCCACCACCCTCCCTCTCACTGTTGCTGTCCCATCCCACCACCTGTGGTCTTTTTTTTAATTATTTGCATGTATGTTTGAATATTTTGTTTTGTAGCAGACCAGCCAGCAAATTGCTGCCAGCCATCAGCCTTAAAAGCTCTTATGCTCTACTTCTGTGTTTTACAATTTTTTTTTTTTTTAAACATAAATAAAAGACATTGTCATTTACAATGCCTATAGCTTAAACTCTCGCAAATGCGAGACCTATTGCATTACAAATGCTTGGGTATGCTCCGTGTCATAGAGCTATATTTTACCTCTTCTGTATTAAAGTCCGCGGTGGAATACATAGCTATAGCACTATAAAGATATTTTTGTTATCTACATAGCTGCTATGTGTGACATTTTCATAAATTCAGTGTAATTATGAGTGACATTTCAACGACTATGAGTGACACTCGCCAGCAAGTTTACCTAGACTGAATAAATGCTACAAATAGCCAAGTGTTAACTGTATCCAATCCCGGTGTGGAGTGCATTTACAACCCGTCTGTGCTTTAGCTTGTACTGTGCACAACATGAAAATAGCCTAGCGTTTAAAGTTTGCGTCTCTGCCTCAAGCCTGCACTCAGCAATGCTACAAAGTATGCTGATGTCCTATTCATCAGTGGCTATCCTTCAATATGTGAATGACCCATCATGACTGTACCCGAGTGTATCCACGTCACATGATTATCAAATTATTGTCAACTTATTATCACCTTATTGTCTTACCATCATCCAGGTATGCATGACAAGTGCCTGCTGATGAAACCCTGGACATCTTCAGAGGCAGTAGACTGGGCTCCCATAACTCTAACTAGTTCTGGCCTTGCGCTTTTGGGTTTTCCATTGCAGGCAGCGACTCTGGTGTGCAAGGCTGGCTGTAGGCAGGCAGGCTCAGGCCCAGTGGCGGCTGGTGACATTTGAAAGTGATGGGCGTAAAACAATTGTGGTACTTCACTGCGGCGAGCGAGCGTAGCGAGCGAGCCTGAAGCACCTACGGGGGGTTCGGGGGGGTTGTCCCCCCGAGAAAAGTTTGTAAAAAGTGTGGGCAAATGGTGCATTTTCAAGCAAATTTGAGAAAGCAGGAAGGTGTCAACCACTCTGAGGTCTGATGACAAGGCACCAGAGCCAGACAGCAGGCAAAGCACTGCAAACAGTACGTGTCCTTGACCAAACCAACTTCAACAGGCAGCTCGAACATGATGTCACCCACTCTGCGGCACAATATGGCATCACTGCTAGAGAGACTCAGCATTTTGGTTTTCAGTGGGGGTCTATGGCACATCCCAGCTATTACATGTATCCCTACTTACACACATTTATTGATTCATACCGCCCTCCTGTATCCCATTACCTCTGTGCCTAACTACACCTCACAACTGATCCTTTTTTTCCATACCTGTGCCTGGTGCCATTTTCTTCTCTTTTTGCAATCACAAAAGCAATCAATTTCTCTACATTCCCACAATAATCAGTATTAAAACTAAATTATCAGTTACAAAAAGACACGCTTTCATAATTATTACATAATCACAATTCATATAAGCAAAAACAAGTTACAGTTCATCACATTTTTGTATAAACCACTTTAACACTCTTATTACAAGGAAAGAAGGGTAATTATAAGGTTGCTTCTTGTCAAGCAGGTTATGTGCTCAGGTTCTATAGCAGCTAGATTCTGACTTTGCTGAGCCATAAACCGATTCTGCACCTGCACCTCACCCCAAACACCACAACTCACATGTCTACCAATCCTCTGCGCTTTTTCTGTGCATGATGCTACTCTCTGGCACACACAGTTCACAAGTGATTCCAGACAGGCCCACCTTTCCAGGCTGCCCACCATTACAACAGAGTCTAACAAAACTGGCTCAGCAGTAAAACACTTCGGTCCAAACTAGGATCCCCTCGTCCACATTCAAGGCCCGTGAAGAAGGACTATGGTGAGATCCTCGGCTCAGAAACAGCCTATCTGTGGCAAAGAGCATCATGTCAAAACGATAAAAACGAAGGAATATGCAAGTGGTTCCAGACAGAAACAGCGTTAAAAAGACAAGGACACACATATTTTCATTTAAAATTAAAATGTTCCATACATGGATGCATGCGGCATTATGCATCTTATCGCAGACAGCCGGTGGCAACAATACTCACTCAGGTGTAAACATCCCTCACTGGCTCCTGTTGCGCAGAACAGCCTTATCCTCCCAGCTGTTACCTGTGCCTCCCCCCCTCCATTCTCTCTCCCATCACTGGTCCTTACCTGTCTCTCCTCTCCATCTCTGTATCTCTATCGGGCTCAGGAGTTATGAGACGCTAACAAAATAAGCGGCAAGCTGCGACAGGAACTGCGTCATATTGACGGGCAGTGACAGTCAGAATGGCTGGGTTCTAAAGGACCCAGTGCATGTCTACGTTCGCCCACGGCCCGTGAAATCCAGCTATTGTAGAGTGCCCCTTGCATGTACAGTTTCTATACTTCTAGAATGCCAATGGGTGTCCAGATTAATTGAGCACGCGCTTTACATCTAGGTTAATAGAGTCCAGGACGCATGCTTGGATTAAAATCTGCTTGTTATTAGAGTTCCAGTGCATGTCCATGGTCACGGTAACCCACAGCACCTATCTAAGTTCACAAAGCATACCTCGGTTTTGGTTTATCGATTCTGGTGCATGCCCAAATTCGTAGAATGTCAAGTACAAGTTCAGGTCCATCAAGTGCCCGAGTAACAGACAAGGTACAATTTTGCTCAGCACATGCCTTGTTGTATAGAATGTCTAGTGCCTGCCTTTGCTCACAAATTGGACACAGAAAGCGTAGGTTTCTACAGTAGTCCGCGCATGCCTAAATTGACAAACATGTTATTCCGCCTCTGGGTGAAGGCTAGGGTGCGGCACTGCCACTAGAATAACAGCTGCACTAGCACCTTGGGTGGCTGTTGGTGTTGTAGTAGGGCCTTCGGTGGTAATAGCAATACCAAACACGTCGCTACACCACGGGGTAGGGTGAGGTGGGTATTGCATGGCACATTGAGGTGAGAGCCTCAGCTTACTGCACCCCCAGGTGGCATCAAGACTTTAAGAAAGAGCAAGGGGTGGAGGAACCAGTCTCTGGGTATAAGCAATGCCAGACAATTTGATGCATCACTCAGTGAGGTCGAAAGAGTAACGGACACAGTGGTGAGAGCCACACCCTTCCTATTACAGCACCTTTCCGTGAGTGGTAAGGGCGAGACAGGTCCTCATCCAGTCACCTTGTGTCAGCTTGGGGGCAGACGGCTGCCATGGCGCAACTATCAAAAATACTTATCTTTTGGTCAAACATCTTGCATTGCTGCCAAGCCCGCCTGTGGAATGTAGATTCTGAGTTAATCAGTCAGTGAACTCTGTTACCGGCGGGGTTTGAACCCACTACACATGAGCCGTTACTCTGTTTTTCTGAGCCGCGCCCGCCCCGCTCCTACTTTAGATATACAGCGCTTGAAAGCAGATAAAAATCACCACTTAATGTAGACTGACAACAGATTATTTATTCCAGGTACCCTCGGTGTAAATATGAAATGGATATAACCCTGTTGTGACTCTGGTGACAGTCCTAAAACCGCTGCCTTCAACCTCTAAACTTCTAGAACAGTCTCTCATGGAACCCTTAGAACCTCACACACACAACCTCTACTACGCCACACACCTCTGTGGATTCTAAGAGTGGAAGACCACATGGGGCGAGCAGTCACGGGCGGGTGGGTTCGGGGGGGGGGATCTATATATAATAAAAAAGTTAAACTTACCTTTCTCTGCGACCGCGCCGCCGCCTCAGCTCCTGCCGCTCTGGAGTCCTGGCGCGTTGTAGGCAGCCTCCGTCCTCCTGCTCCCCAAAGCCAATCACAACGCTGCAATGGCAGCGTTGTGATTGGTGAGGCGCAGCGGAGAGCGCCCCAGCCGGGCCATTTTCTCTATGTAGGCTGCATGCAGCAGCCTACATAGAGAAAAAGGGGGAGTGCGCATGACTGCTTTGTTCGGCCCTGGGGCTTACCAAACAGTCAGTACCCACAACAGTGGGCAAGCCACTCCCCCCCCTGCCCTCGAGCGGGACCGCCCTCCCACAACCAGGCACTTCTGCTTTCTCGCAATGCGAGAAGTAGAAACATAAAATGGTAGTTTTACCATTTTATGTTTCTGCCTTCTCGCACTGCGAGAAAGCAGTGGGGCGACGCCCCCATGGTGGAGCCGCCACTGCTTAGGCCGCAAGCCACCGTTGGAAGCGGCTATTCATGTTTACCGCCTTGAGAGATGAGGCGAGGACTCCGAGCGGGCAGGGTTAGAGATGGGACCGGCGTTCACCCCATCACTGCCTGAGCGGCCGTGGATGGACTTGGGTGGGACACTCCTACCTTGCTCAAACCACAAAAGGTTTCTGAAGTCGCCCCTCGTGTGCTCTGGGGAGCCTGATGAATCCCTAATGGATTTCAAAACTTCAGAACCTCCGCGTAGAGCTGGAAGCTCACTCAGAGCAGGGCTGGCAAAAATGTCCAATCCAGCCCAAAATGTCCAAGCCAGCCCTGCTCCTTCCCTTTTGTCACTCTCTATCTTTCCATCCATTCATTCAGTCTCTTCCCTCTCTCTTCTACCTCTGATCGCTCTTGTCTCTCTCTAGCCACACACCCACTCCCTCTCACTTTGATCTGTTTTCCCTCTCAGATCTCTCCACCTCCCCCTCTTTCTCTCTGTCTCCAAAAGCCCCCGCTGCGTGAGCTGCTGTTAACCTGGAGGAGCTGGAGAGCGGCGCGAGCTGAGGTCCAGGACCGTCAGAGCCTGGCCTCTAGGAGCTGGCCTGCAATACACGTTCCCTTTATGTGGGTGGCGTCATTGTTATCGTCCTTTAAGTGTCAGATTTAGTAATAAACAGCATTTCCTGCTCTGCAAGGGTAAGTCAGATCGAAAGTAACAATTTGTTTTTCGATCAACCTTAAATTAATACAGCTTAAAAAAATATTTTGAAATTCAAGAAAAATTAAAAAGTTGCATTTTGAAATGGTACTTAATAGAGCAGTGTATAGCTGTACACATCTATTAAAAAAACCACATACATACATGTAGTAATTCAGCCAGTAGGCGGTGTTGGGATTCAGACAGGATTTGTTCAAATCAGCTACACAGCAGACAGGAGCGCAGAGCGGTTGTATCCCCAACTCCAACTGCTCTCTGAACCTTTCAAACAGACACAAGGCAACCAGGCAACAACCCAACATTCTACAAGGTGATGCCTGGAATGGAACATAAGAACACTCCACTGCAGCATAGGGCTGCAGTACCAACGGAGAATAGGAGGGAAGATGCAACATATCCTCCTTTCTCAATAAATAAACAACAAAAACAGAAAACTAAAAAAAAAAACCAAAACAAATGATACATGAAAAAAATCAGTAAAAGTAGAAGCAATTCAATGACGGTACCTACTAGGCACAATTCTTGATCTAGAGCTCCTTCTAAGGAACGACCCGGAGGGTCCAGCAACCTCAAGACACTGAGGTACAGTTTGGGAAGAAAGAACAGTATTTCTAACTTTAACAATTTTCCCAACATTCCAAAACTTCCCTCCTTCAACCTGTACAGCATTCCTACCCACCCTGGTGACAGAAATGGGGGAACCAAACTTGCTCTCACCCTTCTTTACAGGTAAGGCAGATTTCACTCGCACAAGATCACCCACTGCAACAGGAACAGTCTTGACAGCTTTCTTGTTATCAAACCAGGATTTCTGTTTGGATTGAGAATTAGCAACATTCCCTCTCACCAATACCATGAGGCTGTCAACATCGGGAACGGACTTGATCCATTTGTTCATCCACGCGGGTTTAAAACTAGTGTTTGCCCTTCTTCCCCTCAAAACCTCGAAAGGCGAGACTTTAGTTGTGGAGTGCGGAGTGGTCCTGTAGAACCAGAGCATACTATTAATTGAGGTAGGAATATCACAATTACGAGATCTTGCCCACTTGATGCAGTCACCCACAACCCTGTTCATACGCTCCACAAGCCCATTGGACTGTGGGTGATAAAGAGAGCTCTTTACATGTTTAATATTACAAGACTGCAGGAAGGATTCGAAATTAGCACTGGTGAATTGGGTACCGTTATCCGTTACCATAGTATCAGGGAAGCCTTCCCTCATAAAAACCTCCTTGAGAAAAAGGATAACATTAGCAGTGGAGACTTCTTTAACCAGCTTTACTTCAGGCCATTTTGAAGCATAGTCGACAAGCACTAAGATAAAACGACACCCACCAGGCAAAATTTCTAGGGGACCCATGATGTCTAACCCCACCTTGGACCAGGGTTCATAGGGACATTCAATCGGAAGAAGGGGTGGAGTAACAACCTTCAACCCTTTGTCAGCTGATCGACAAATAGAACATACATCAACGAACTCATTAACATCAGCGTCCATGGAAGGCCACCAGAAACACTCACGGACACGACACTTAGTGAGCGTTGACCCCAAATGGCCTTCGTGTGCTTTAGTTATAATGTCTTTTCTGAGACACTGTGGACGAATACGTTTGTCATCCTGTAACAAAACACCCCCTTCCAAAGAAATCTCTGAAGCCACCTTCCAAAAGGGTTGTAGACATTGAGGGAGAACACGCTCTCTTGGCCATCCTGACCTGACAAACTCACATACACGCTGTAAAACATAATCATCAGCAAGAGACTTGACCCAATAGTCTTCAGTGCCGAGACCATGTTCAGGCAAATCAAGAGAGGCGACAAGATAATCATCAGAGTCCTCTTCCCCTACATCAGAAAGAATAACCTCCCCTTGGTTGTCATTCATGGGGAAACGAGACAAATAGTCTGCTCTGAGATTTCTACCACCAGAGACATGTATGACATCGAACTGGTACTGCATGAGACGAGATACCATACGGAGGATTCTAGGGGAACAACATTTACCATTCCCAGCTCCCAGTATGTTAATAAGAGGCTTGTGGTCAGTCCTCAACAAGAATCGCTACCCCAGATATAAGGGCGGAACTTTCAATGGCCCACAAGCAAGACAAAAGTTCCTTCTCGATGACCGAGTACTGAAGCTCCCCATTCCTCAGAACTCTGGAGGCAAAGGCGACAGTGTTTTCGACATTATTGGCATTCTGTGTCAACACGGCACCTAACCCCACTTGGCTTGCATCCACAGTTATGCAAGAGGATAAATCTGGGTCAAAAGGTTTGAGGGCACTGCTATTAATGAGGGAGTCTTTAACGCACCGCAAAGCAGTCTCACACTCATTAGACCATGCAAACACAACTCCTTTACTAAGGAGGGCACTAATGGGTCTCACAAGAGTGGCATAATTCTGAACAAACTTCGAGTAGTATTCTAGGAGACCAAGTAAAGACTTGACACCAACCTTATCTGATGGAGCGGGGGCTTGGGTGATAGCATCCAACAGTCCTTACCTGGGTCTGATTCCCTCACCAGAGATCAGATGGCCTAAATATTCCATTTCATCGGTGAGAAATTTGCATTTTTCGGACTTCACAACCACACCATGTTTCTTGAAGATTTCAAGGACCTTCTCGAGTAAAAAATTGTGAGTTGGGATATCTTTGGAGTGAATTAATACATCGTCTTGAAAGACCAGCACTCCATCAATTCCCCCCAACATATTTTGCATGACTCGTTGAAAAACGGAAGCCGCGGAGGCAAGCCCAAAAGGCATACGTCTTTACTGAAACGTGCCTAAGGGAGAGACGAATGCTGTAAGGGGACGTGATGAAGGGTCCAACACAATCTGATGGTAAGCGCTAGCGAGATCCAGCTTTGAGAAAAATCGAGACCACTTACACTAGCAAACAAATCACAAATTTTCGGAAGGGGATGAAGGTCAACCCAGATCTCCTTGTTGAGAGATCTCAAGTCCACGCAGACGCGCAATTTGCCACATTTCTTACGTGCGACAACCGGAGTGACGACTATGTAGGTTCAATGATCCCTTGATCGCATAGACTTGAGCTCTCTCTCAAGGTCGTCTCTCACACTGAAAGGTACGCCCCTCAATTTGTGTTTAATAGGATGAGCCCCATCTTTAACAACAGTTTTATGCTTGAAACCACGCACAGTTCCCAGACCTCCACCAAAAACGGATGGAAAACGTTCTTTCCATTTACAAAGATGTTGATCCTCACAGACAACCAGGACTTGCTCAGATCTACCAGGTTTTAGAACCATCCCGAATAATCCTTGATGAAACCACCCAAGGATGTTCAACCCTTTTACAGCAACATAAATTTTACCACTAATTTTCCTATCCTTGAAAACAAGCACATCTTCAAAAAAACCAAGAAGATCAATCTTTCGTCCTTTGTATGAGACCGGCGAGCGGTCTGGGGGTTGTAGTGGTATGTTGCCCCATGTTTCTGAAAATAATTTTTGTGTTAGCATGGTGATCCTGGCACCAGAGTCAACAAGTAGATTGAGTGGTTTTCCACCAATACCAATCTCAACAATAGGGTCAACACATTCACATGAATCGTTAACATTAGACACATGTTCATCAGAATCCCTGATAACAGAAATGACCTCAGAATCAGATTCTTGTTCAGGTTCTAGAACACATGCAACAGTCTTCTTTTGATCTTTTTTTTCATGCAAACTTTTGCAAAGTGCCCTATTTTTCTACAATAACTGCAAACTACATTAGCACCAGGACACTTGGCTCCCCTCAAATGAGGCGGATTGCCACAGCGATAACACATCTGCTTGAAGTTGTGAGGCTCTGTGCTTCTCCCTGTACTTGAGTTCTTAGAAGTGTTATTTCTAAGGGAAGACTGCTTGGAGTCATTTTGTTTCTCTTTGGTATTGCTGATGATGGCGTTAACTGGGTCAGACGTTTTTTCTTCCAGTTCTTTTAATGACACTTGAGATGTTTCAATGGCTCGAGGAGGGCAGCGAAGGCCAAATTCTATTGCAAGGGAGATGAGTTACTAAAAGTCCCCGCTTTCCCCTATTTAGGGGTCCTTTTTGATGACCAACTCACTTGGCACACGCAGCGTGTCCATAAAAAGAATGTGCTAGCCAGAGCATCGGGGGCTACTCTCGACTTTGCTAAAAGAGTAGGATCAAAACCTCTCCCTGCACTCATGAAGATTTATAACGCCAAGTGTATCCCTATGGCTACTTACGGCAGTTATATTTGGGGCTACACAGACGTGAAAGTAATTCAGGGGGCCGAGAACACCTTTATGCGTAAACTGCTCTCGGTACCCGCATCAACCCCAATTTTTAATATACATGAGGAACTGGGAGCGGGCTTTATCTCGGATCAGATTGCGGTTGCGCCTTTATTACGCTGGCTGAGAATTTGGGCCCAACCGACTCCTAACCTAAATCAACTGATCATACAAGACTGCCTTACCCTTGAAAAGGTGTTAGAGATCCCTTGGTTGAAATATATTAAGGACCAAATGGAAATTCTTGGCTGCCCAGACTTATTTTTGAGTCCTATTGCTCTGGGTAAACTGGCCATTAGAGACGTTAAGCAGCAGTTCCTGGATAGACGAAAGGGACTAAGGGAGGAGAACGAATTGAAAAAACCTATGGTGAGAAGATTTGTCACATTGAGCCTGGCCCAACATATGCAACCATATCTATCTTCTATTAATAAACCGTACCATCTGTTTGTTCTAACAAGATTTAGATTGAATATGGTTCCGTGGCTACTAGCCTTCCCCAAAGGTTACTTTAGGGAGGGCACACTAAAACCTTGCCCCTGTGACAACTTCTCGGAGCAAGACACCCTCCATATAATGTTTTTCTGCGAATATTACAATCCATTGCGCAGAAAGTTTATCCTCCCTTTGCTTAGAAGTTGCAATTTTGTACAGGTTAGGCCGGCGTTGGTCTACCTTCAAACACTAGCGTCACCTATGGTCTGTTTTGGGGTAGCCAGTTTTTTATCAGGGGCGATTAGACTTAGGAATAGGTTGCCCCTGAGTCTGTCTGCGAACACTGTTTTTAATCATGTTATGTAATTTTTTCTTTTAAAATATATAATACATTTTTATTAACTGTAAATATGAGCAAGTGTATGTGGGGCAAATTTTATTCTGTACTCTCAGGTTGAACTATGCTATGGTGATTGATCTCTTATTCATGTTTTGTCATTGCTCTTATGATATGCGTTTTAACTTTTTATGAATTGTCACATAATATGATGGCGTGCATTTTGCTCTGCTGTTCCATAAGGGGGCCGCAGATTATGATCTTTGTCTTGAATAGGATTTGCACTTTTATGGCTTTAAGTAGCCGAATAAAGTTAATTTTGACTGACTGACTGACACTTGAGATGTTTCAATGCTTATGGCTATTTTGATTGTTTCTTCAAGAGAAGGATTGGCAAGCGAAAGAAGCTTTTGACGGATTTGTTTATCACTGCAGTGGCACACGAATTGATCGCGGATCAATTGGTCAGTAAAAGCATCGAACTGAGACACAGCAGCAAGTCTGCGTAAGTTAGAGATGTAGGAGTCCACATCCTCATTCTCAGACTGATGTCGTTTAAAAAATTTGTGACGGAGAACCATCAGACTAGGTTGTTTATCAAACCTTATTTTGAGTTTGGAAATAGTGTCGTGAAAATCATCAACGTCATCATCTGGAAGATGAATGATTTCAGGGATATGTTTGAAAATTGAACGACCTTCAAAACCTAGTGAATGCAGGAGGAGACATTTCTTGCGCTCACTGCTAAACCTTGAGGCACCGATGGCTCCAAGGTACGTTTGAAAGGCATCAAACCAAATCTCCCATCTAACAGGAGGTTCTCCTGGAGATTCAAGAAAAGAAGGAGGAGGAGCTACAGACTGCAATTTTTAAGGGAAGGAAAGACAGAAGGATAAAAACAGAAGAGGAAAAAGAAAACAGGCAGTGAAGAAGGTTAAAGAAATGACAGAGATACACGTAAGTAGAAAATGGTAAGCGTAGTAGAAAAGAATAATTTGCACTAAGCACGATTGATTAAAGCAGGATGTGCAAAAAAAACCAGTGTAAAAATGAGTATTTTCTCTTAGGAAAAACGTGTGAAAAATGGAGTAGGAGCGAGAATCACCGTCGTGATCTACTGCAGTAATACATATATGCGTAAACAGAAATGGTGAGTTTATAAATGCAGAAGGTGTGTGGATCACCGACGTGTGATTCACATCAGAAATACAAATGCGTGCTGAAAATTGTCGAAACAAACGTCCGAAAGTTAAAAAGGTGTGTGAGTCACCGTGATGTGTTCAGAACTGAGCGTGCCAATGTTAAATGGGTGTGTGAATCACCGCTGCGTGTTCACAGCTGAAATAGTTACAAACGCAGTTAATGGTGTGTGAATCACCGTTGCGTGTTAACAGCTGAAGGTGAAAGCAAATATTAAACGTGCTGATCCTCGTGAAAAGCTGCAGAGAAAATCCACTGGGGCGTTGCTAGTCAACCGCTTGTAAGGTTGCTAGGTGACGTGAAGACGTATCGAGCGCACAGACGGGCAGATCGGTCAGAATGAAGCTTGCGTTGCCGATGCCGTATGGTTGCTAGACACACGCGTAATGTCGCAGCTTGACGTGGTGCTTGCGCAGTCAGGCAGGGAGGCCAGGCAAATTGAGGCCTACACCTGCGCAGGCGTAAACGCGAAGGGAGAAATCCGACCTGCGTCTGCGTGTGGAAGACGATCGGAAAGGCATTACATGCAAAGCCCTTGAATCCGAAGCAGCACAGGAGGCAGAGGTGAGTTAACAACTTTTGTTTTACGCGCAAGCAGGCAGAGTTTGCAGAGAAAGCTGAGAGATGTGCAGAGCTTCGTGAGGTGGACTGACAGGGAATCCGGCAGTTAAGTAAGAAATGAGAACAGTCTTACCGCGGCATGGGAGGATAGATATCAGTCCACAATATGAAGAGATACACGCAAGGTCCAGCGTGTGACTGTGTAGGTCAGGATCGTCGCCACAAATTTTGTAGTAATTCAGCCAGTAGGCGGTGTTGGGATTCAGACAGGATTTATTCAAATCAGCTACACAGCAGACAGGAGCGCAGAGTGGTTGCATCCCCAACTCCAACTGCTCTCTGAACCTTTCACACAGACACAAGGCAACCAGGCAACAACCCAACATTCTACAAGGTGATGCCTGGAATGGAACATAAGAACACTCCACTGCAGCATAGGGCTGCAGTACCAACAGAGAATAGGAGGGAAGATACAACAATACACTATTTTTAAAAAAACACACACACATCCTCGTAGATTTTACCCCATTATTCACCTCTCCATGCGTGTGGTGGTGTTTCATTTCCGTTTCTCTCGTCATACAAAACGTGGCTCTCGCTTCTGTGACAAATATTATCCTCCGAGCCATCGGCAATCTAATAGCAGAAGTTTCAAGGAAACTAAGTTCTAAAGAGTGGAAGCTGGAAAACTATTCACCTCTTAATGTTAATGTTTGTTACTAATCCTGGGATATTCTGCTCAGGCAGCTGCTGTTCACAATATCTGCTGGTATGGACGACGGCCTTGTACGCCAGAGTTCACTTCTTAAAGGATTACATTAGTGACGTCATTTATTACTACAGGTGACTGCTGATGCCAGAATTGGCAGATGCTAAGAAATTCCGCTGTAGCTGCTAGAATATCTTTGTTTACATTATGCTGTAAAAGAAATTTGTTTCCATTTCTATAGGTGCTGCATTTTTCCACATAGATCTCTCTTCAGATGTAAGATTACTCTGGACTGTAAATGTTATATTTCTAAGCAGGCAGTTTTTCTCTTCATCGGATTTATGATGCTTAAGCACCCTCTTTGTGCGGAGCTTGTTTGAAACGTGCAAATGTGCGTGTTCAATTGGAGCTGTGCTGCATTCCTTGCTGCACCCGTGGCACTTATTCCCTCTGTCCCTTTCTGAGAGTGGGGGCGTAGTGAGTAACTATCCAGGAGAAATTATTTTGATAGTATCGCAGGATAAGGTGAACCTTAAAGAGCAAGCTCTGTTCGTAAGTTTAAACCAGATCAGACAGACTGCCTCGATATGACAAGCCCCTCTCGGGGACTGTAAGCCTGAGCTCAGCGCCTCCGGTCTGAAGGCCTGGACTGCACGTCTTAAGGATACTAACGAGTCTATTTAAAGGTTCGCTCGCACCTCCGGCCACTAAGAACAACAACGAGCGCACCTCCGGTGAGCTTGGGTGTCTGGCCACCGATGTGGTTAACAAACTGTAACTTCGCTAATGGAACAACAACGAGCGCACCTCCGGCCAGCATGCGTGTCTGGCCACTGATGTGGGAAGCAGCGCCGCTGCTGAGCAGTGTATGACTGAAACAGAATAGTGCTTACCGCCTACATATCGAGGACCGTGTCACGCCCAGTCCGGATGGGCCATCTAAAAAGGAGACAGGGCTGTAACAAAGAAGCCTCATTTTCAATCGGAGGCCACCGTTTAGCATAAACGATGACGCCAGCCAATGAGAATGATGGACGGGGCTTCAACCCCACTTATGAAATCTCCTCGAATACAAAAAGCCTCGCAGAGCGAGCAGCGCAGAACGCTTAATTTTAGTGAAATTATTACACAGCAGCGCTTGCTACTGTTTCCATAGGAAGAGTGTTTTTTCTTCACTAATAACTGTGGCGCCATTTGATAAATCTGCACGAAACTAACCCAAAAAAAGTTCATCCACCCCTGCTCCATCACGGAAAGTTTTTTGCGCCGACCCCTTATCCGTGGCCAGGAAAACAAGCATTGGCATAGCCAATAGGTCTCGCCTTTGGGACCTTATAAGTGTTTAGCCATGCAACAGTTGATGCGACTATCTCAAAGCTGGTCCATTTTAAATTCAAGGTCATGTATTAGACTTTTAAGCAGGCTTATGTGAATTAAAAACTTTGAACCTCAATTAGAATTAGGTAGTTTAAGGATTTAAAGGATAATCTGCTGGTGGAAATTACTATACACTAGGAGTAGCATGGTGGAGGAAATTCCACTCACTTACACTCCTCTGGTATAACCAAGGCAGAGCCACTGGAATTATGCAGCAATGGAGCAGCAAATAACAGCTCTGTTTACAAAATTATGTGGGCAAGAAAAAGCAAATTATGCAGCATAATGCTAACCAGTCTATGGCAGTATAATTTTGTCATTTCAACATCTATTAATACCACCTGGGCAAAGTTTACCACAGTTAGTATTAGTTTAAGAGCTGAATACAGCAAAAAGGAACTGAAAGGTCTTGCAGATGGTTTGCCAGTGCATGGAACCAAGATTTGTTTTTTTTTTAATCAAGCTTTAATCAGTTTGAACTGGAAACTATTTGTTTTGGGAGAAATCTTCCAATTATGCAGCAAATGGTGGATTGTGTGACAAATCCGTACAATCCACAATGAAGCAGAAAACATAGCTGCTAGAGAACCACATAATTCCAATGGCCATGGGTATAGCTATTCCTGTGAACCAACACTAAATCAGGAGCTTCACTTAGTTGGAGAGACTTTGAGAAGTAGTTAATTATTTTTTTAACACGGGAGGAATCAAATTTTGAATGATAATCTCACAAACCATTTCAAAATGTATATTTCCATCACAATGCCCTATGCACCAATGCGAGTCTCTTTTTCAACTTTTCCTGCATAGGGACTCAGGCCAGCTGCATCCAATGGCGTGCCTAATATTATTGTCTTCAATTCCCTTATTCTTGCAATGTTTTCCTGACTAAACAAAATGCAAAATAAAATAATGTTATTAAATCACTAACCAATAGATGGTTAATCTGAGTAAAACTGACATTGAACGGTTATTTTAAGAAAACCCAGCAAACAGTGAAGGTTCATTGCAGTCGAGCAGCCCAAAACTTCCTGTGAGCTCCGATAGATTCGAGCATACTTAACCAAAGTGACGAATAGCCTTCGATTCAGGGTATAAGAGCATTAACTCTTCAAATCACCATCAGGATAAAAAGAAATGAGAGCAAAGCGCGTTCAATCTCCTACTCTGTAAACTTTACCTCTCTAAATCAAGATAATGATGAACATTTGGATTACGTGAATTTAACTTGTTAGGGCACGGTGCGCGAGGGGAGGGCGCGAGGCAGGTGGGAGGACCCGCGCCACGACCTTTGTTGACATGACAACAGGCGGCTCTATTCTCGTCAGCGTCGCGCTATCAAACATGGCGGCCACTCGAGGGTGACCGAGCAACCAAGGACTGCACAATTTACGGCCTGTCCTCCCAGGTCAAAGCCAAGCCCCTGCGGCCTTTAGCGACTGGAAGCCGGCCTCCTTCCCTCCTCCAGAAGGGAGGCAAACAGCCGTGATTTATCGCCAGGCATGAACAACAAACACTCCCATGTCTCCGAGACTGAATGAGCCGACAAGGGCGGTGATGTTCAACCACACGTTTAGTATTCGACCAGTTTGAAGACTTGAAAACAGAGATGGGTGTAAAAACAGAAGACGGACAGGAATCTGCAGCCAGCATCTCCAGTCTGTGCCTGGATACCGGGGTGAGGGGCTGGTGCACTCCACAGAGGTAAGGGAGGAAAGTCAACTGCAAGGTAGGACCCGAACTGGGTACTTCGCTAGTCGCTTCCTGATAATGGATTACACAAAAAGAACACGTATAAATATGCAACTGTTTGGCACAAATCGGCAATATTAGTTGCAGTTTAAATTGCTATTAATGACAACGTTTACATAATCAGTTTCACTGCAAGCCCATAATTTAAAAAACAAGTGAGAGCAGACAATTCTTCCGCAATACTCAAGCACTCGTGCTTGTGCTGGCATCTACCTTGCGGGAGCGAGCAGCGGCGCGCGGGCCATCTGTTTTCAATTAGGGCGCGCGCCACTGCTCGCTCGCGCAAGGTGGATGCCAGCACAAGCACGAGTGCTTGAAAAGAGCTGACCAATTTCTAAAGGTCATCTCCTAGAGCAGCGCATGCGCGCTGCCTAGGCGAGACCTAAAAAGGGAGGGGTGGGAAGCTGCCAAAACTATTCCCCATGTTAATTCCCATAAGAAACTTTGCTTTTCAATACAGGAAAAACAGAATGAAATTACACCATGTTTTGCAGAAAGTTAGAACTTTACTCATAAAGCACGCTTTTCGTTATTTGGTGTCAATCTGTGCAACCGTTTTTTAGAAATTTGGATTTAAAGATGTTCTTGAGTTGGGTAGATGGGGTTAAAAAGGTAGGCAAATCTGGGTGGTTAGTCCCACTAGAGCAAATTTTTTTTTTAATGGCCTTTGATTGGCCGGGGGAGATACTCTCCCGTCTGCCATTTTAGTACCACAGGAACAAGTAATCTGATTGGCTGGCCACAACTCTGAAGAAAGTGTATTAGCATCCACTACATGACTCAGAGACTTGATCTGCGTGTCCTGAAAAAGTCCCCCTCTGGCACTTGTGGTGGGAACCCAGAGGGACCCCCCCCCCGCCCATTTCCTTCTAGCCTGAGGCCTATTTTTAAAAAAAAGAAAAATGTGTGCTGAACATACCACGGTTCTCCCGCGGGGACCCAGCGCAGCCCTCCAGTGTGAGGTACCACAGTCCTGCAGCAGGAGCCATTGGTCAAGATTCAGCCCCACAGAACTACAGTACCGTGCAAGGGGGTGCTGGCTGCCTGCAGTGGGGCTAGGCGCAGGGCCTGGCGTTTGGGCGTGCGCAGAAGGTGGCAAACTCCCCGCTGCACACAACCAAAGCGGGTCTTGTGAAGTCTTTAAGAGGGTAATTCCATTAAGGTGAAATAGAAAAGTGTACTGTGTTGAATTACTTCAAGTCCTCAAACCCTGCAGGATGCTGTCACAATGACTGGATGATGAGATAGGTGATGTCATCAATAATGTTATTTGTGATGTCATCAATGATGCCATTTAATATTTCATGAGTGCTGTAAAATGTGATGTCCTAAGCAGTACTTGGCAGAGGTTCGAGTTGTATTTAGCTCACTAAACTATAACTTGTGAATTTCAGTGGTTTTTAAACATTAATTTTTATCTTATTCCATCACCTAACTATGTCACCTTGGGTTTTTAGGTCTCGCCTGAGCCAGCGCATGCGCTGGTCTGCGAGACATTTAGTAGGTGGCTTTTCAGAGTGCTACCCACAGGCTTTTGCTGGCCTCCAGCTTGCGTTCACGATCGCGTGCGCGTGCACAGCTGCCATCTGGGTTGCTGTAATCGGGCTCCTCTGCTCGCACTCCCCCTCCCTTCTCCCCCTCCCTTTTCGTCAGCTTCATTTTTTTTTCGTTTGTCTTTAATCAGGCTCCTCTGCTCGCACTCCCCCCTCCCTTCTCCCCCTCCCTTTTCGTCATCTTCATTTTCGTTCGTCTTATACCTGTAGTGGGAGGCAGCTGGAGGGCTGGCCGATCTCAACCCTTCTGCTTGTATATTTCAACGGGGCCTCTCGTGCTGTGCCATGCTGATAATAAAAAAGCATGCCAGTGGCAAGGCCAATGAAAGCAGGGGCTGCGGGAGCTCGAGAAGTGAGCGCTGTGCCCATGAATACAGACCAGCTGAACTCTGGAGAATATCCTGGCATTTCTTCAGCTCAGCCACAACGACGTTTCATTTCATATGTAAAAAATGTATTCTGTGTACAGCGCTTGTGAGGCTCAGCTTCTGTTAACTTAAAAAACGAAAATAATCATTTGCATTGCTGCCATTGTCCTAATGAGATTTCTTGAAAAACGTAATGCATGACATGAAGCACGCGGAAAGGAAAATAATGGATGCATTGTTTGAAGGATTTGAGCGCTGTGCCCATGAATACAGACCAGCTGAACTCAGGAGAATATCCTGGCATTTCTTCAGCTCAGCCACAACGACGTTTCATTTAATATGAAAAAAATGTATTCTGTGTACAGCGCTTGTGAGGCTCAGCTTCTGTTAACTTAAAAACGGAAATAATAATTTACATTGCTGCCATTGTCCTAATGAGATTTCTTGAAAAACGTAATGCATGACATGAAGCACGCGGAAAGGAAAATAATGGATGCATTGTTTGAATGATTTGCTCTAGCATTGGCATAAAAACAGACCCTTTTTTTTCGAAAACAAAGTGCCTTTATACATGTTCTCACTCTTCATACAGACATTTTTTATTACGTGTGAACTACGTTAGTTCGAAACAGAAACCTAAAACATTAAATCCAAAGCATTTTTTTTCGTTTGTCTTTAATCAGGCTCCTCTGCTCGCACTCCCCCTCCCTTCTCCCCCTCCCTTTTCGTCGGCTTCATTATCGTTTGTTTTATATCGCTGTGAATCCTGCTCCTCTGCTCGCACTACCCCCTCCCAGACAAGAGGCGCCACTGGGGCACAAGCCAGACGGAGCCATCCTGCTTGATTAATGGCTTTGAATTTCCACGTGTTAGCAGTAAACAGGCCCGAGGCGCCAGTAGAGCACAACCCACACAGAGACATCCTCCTTAATTGATGTTTCCCCTCTTAGCCAATTCAGTTTACGCTTAACTCCAAACATTCCAAACAAACCAGAAAATGCCTGTACTTTTAAAAGAATACTATCTTAAACTGTCTGTTTGGGAGATGCTTTTTCGGATTTATTTCGTTAATGATTTTAAACTCCTATCTCTCCGATCTCTCAGAGTCTCACATTTCTTAAATAACTCCTTCTATACAATTTCTTTGGATTTCTTTCTCTTAAATAACTTTTTTTTTAAGGATTTTTTAGAATTTAATGGGATTTCTTTCTCTGTCACCCCTTTAGGTTAACTCGTGCCTTTGAAACCAAAAACAAGTATTATGGAGAGTTCTGTAACTAGCACTGATCAGAGTAGGGGGGTGCTGGGCGAGGGGGCAGCGCGCGACATTACACCACCTGACTGCCGCCGCAGTCCACCGTCCACCTTAACCAGCATCCCATGCAAGGGCCGGCACAAAGATGCCCAAACTGAGGTATGCATTTAAATGGATAAAGGCCCAGGAAATGTTAAAAAGAGTGGAGGTTCTAACCGTCTACGGGAACCTTCCCATGTGGCCATCGTCATTGCATACCCCTCGATCCATCACTTGCGGCAAGCTCCATTTTCCCAAACACAACTCGAAAGTACTTTAGAACGCTTCGAATTTCCCTGGGGTCATCTGCTCCAGATTTTTTCATGCATACATATTTTGTAGTGCACGTTCATCTGATAGTGCTGGGTGTAAGATTTTTATTTTTACCCAACTTGATCGCTTCATAGCTCTCTGAAAGATGAAAGGTCGAGAGGACCGGTCCGCATTTGAATCTGTTACCATGAGGTAAAACAAGGAGTCTGTAGCAGATGAGCCATCAGAACCATTACAGTAACAAGCATTGGCATAGCCAATAGGTCTCGCTTTGGGACCTTATAAGTATTTAGTTATGCAGCACAATATCCTTGGTGCAACAACATCAACTGTTGCATGGCTAAACACTTATAAGGTCCCAAAGGCAGACCTATTGGCTATGCCAATGCTTGTTTCAGTGGCTTTCAAGTTTATTTTGTTTTTGTTTTTTTAACGTAAACTAAGATCCTATTAATATACTTTCTATAATAGCACTTTAAGCTTTTGGTTTAGTCATTGAATTTCTGGATTTTGTTTAACGAAAGCAAAGATCTTATTACTGTACCTAATTATAACGTTATATATAATACTTATTTACCTAGCCCTCTTCATCTATTGGTCAGTAATTCATATTTTTGTTTTGCCCATCACACATTCAGCACAGGCGCAGGGTCATCAAACTTCAGCCAGTGGTTTACCTTGTTATGAGTGGTGGCAATGTGCACTTATTCAGAAAGAGTATTCCTAACTAATGGCACAATGCGAGCGTTTTCTAAATTTCCCTTCCTTTTTAGGTCTCGCCTACTAGACCGCGCGAGCTGTCTGATTGAGAAAGGCCTAGTGTGAACTTACAGTGGGCTTCGAGCCCACCTGTTGCTTACCATTGGCTGGCCTTATTGTTGCTCTCTTTAGATTGCTTTTTATTTGTTTGTGTGGGCTTGCTTCCCTCTTCTGCATTTGTCCCTCCCATGGATATAGCACCATTACATGTGTTTTCTACTACTTAATTTTTGGGAATTACATTTTTGTTTTGGTTAAGCAGTCCATGAGAGTGGCTTTGTTTTTCAGCTGTATTCCTCGTGTACTTCTCTCACCCCCCCTTGTCCCCGCCGTGGTCCATGTTACTTTCCCTCACCTGTGCGCTTCTCACCTTCCCCTGCTGTGTTGTGGTCGCCCTCCTATACTGCTAATCCCGCTTTGCTTACTCACTCGTATGCTTCTCCCTCGAGTGCTCCACCACCCTCCCTCTCACTGTTGCTGCCCCATCCCACCACCTGTGGTCTTTTTTTTAATTATTTGCATGTATGTTTGAATATTTTGTTTTGTAGCAGACCAGCCAGCAAATTGCTGCCAGCCATCAGCCTTAAAAGCTCTTATGCTCTACTTCTGTTTTTTACATTTTTTTTAATTTAGTTGGTCTTCGCAGATCATTTAAAAAAAGAAATGGAGCCCACGTCATTTTTGTAGGTGTAAGTTGATATTCGAGCAAGCTCTCGCTTACAAAATGACACAGCCGCACATTTGTGCCTTTTTATCGCCATCCTGCACAGCATTTTGCTGATGCAGTACAGCATGGATAGTAGGCATTCACAAAGCCAATCGGTCCCAAAGGTGAGACCTATTGGCTTTGCCATTGCTTTTCTTAGAGGTGGGTGAATTCTGCTCTGCCGGCAGAGTTCAGAGTTTTGCCCATTCTGCGCAGAGTTCCAAAAAACTCTGCGAAGTTACACGAACCGGAATTTTTTTTCTCGAGCGGCTCACCAACGTTAAGTTGTGGTGCGCTTGCAAGAAAATATCGCACGCTAGACCTCCTTCCGGTGAGATTTCTTAACGCGGGGGTTCGCGGCCAGTCGCGACTGCTCGCGCTGACAAATCTGCTGCTCACGTTGGGGAAGCTGCTGCTCGACTAGAATGTCTACTCCAGCAGCAGAAAGCAGCAGCAGCGCCCTCTGGCGTAATGCATAGTGCTGTTCGTATAGATTTTTACAGCGCAGGACAAACTCCCGGAGCTGAAAATCGGTGCGAGCAGCGCAGCTTGACAGACTCCACTTCTGGCAGAACTCCGTGGAGCACAGCAGAGTTTTTCCTGCACTTTGCAGAGTTCCGTGGGGTAAAACTCTGTGAAATCTGCCCAGGCCTAATTTTTTTCCAGTGCCTGGCTGCTCCTCTACCACTGCTACCAAGTTGCTTACATCACACGCTTAATTAAGTAATATTTCATGAAAATAAAATGTAAAATGGGTGCGTAGGAGCAATAATACATCCACACGCATGGGTTATCATCTTTGATTGGTTTTTCCTTTTATAAAACACATTCGAAGATGAGCACATTTGCGTGCCCATGCAGGAACATAAGAAGAAATCTCTTAGTGGTTTAAGAAAAAAACCTGAAAATAATTCAAAGATGGATGCCGGTGCATGTACTTGCAGGGGCATGCATATGAATAGGAAGGTATCTTAAAATAGTTTTCAGAAAACTTTATTACATAAACCTTTTAAGATGGCTGCCCATGCATGTGCATACATAACCGGCCATCTTTGAATACGTTTTGTAATAAACTCTTACTAAAACCATTAACGAACGAAACCAGCACTGGCAAAGTCAAAAGGTGAGCAGCGAATGCCAGACCTACTAGCATTGCCAAAGCTTGTTATATGTATGCGTACAACACTTGCATCCTTTGGCGATTGTGAGAGTGGGCTGAGAGGTAATGTGGATGTCATTGTTTATCAGTGAGTGCCTGTGGGGTTTGAAGTGCTTTACAGCACTATCATTGTGCAAGAAGATCCTTGCATCACCTTGGAAGAGCTAGTCTACATTTGTATGTATTCAGAAGACGGATCTGCTCAGATGTTTCTTTAAGGCAGCCATTGATAAGGAACTGAAGACTATAAATAGATGTTTGAAAACAGATTTACTTATGTGAATTGTGTAGATGCTTAAAGAGGAAGATCTCTGCTGGGTTTCATCCTGCACTTCAGGTTATAGAACATAAGTAAAAGAAATGCCAAAATGCACTTAATAAATAGGAGCTTCCCAATATAAAAACAAGCATTTGTAATGCAATAGTTCTCGCATTACTGAAAGTTTGAGCTATTGGCGTTGCATTATTATTTGCAACGGCAATAGCTCAAACTTTCAGTAATGCGAGACCTATTGCATTGCAAGTTAAACAGACAGATACTAAGGGATTGTGGTAGTTTGGATGGGGCTCTGAGTATTAGATGGCTTGAGTATATCAAAAACTTTGTTGGTAATCTTGGCCACCCCGAATACTATTCGGAGCCTTTAAGTCTAAGAGAGGTTCAGAGGAAAGATCTTAAAATTAGCTGTCTAAGTTACCTGGAAGATAAGAGAAAAAATGTGGAATTACAGAAAATAACTGTTCAAGCTCACCAGCTAATAGTCCCTTCTGTCAGAGTCCAGCCTTATTTAGGGTTGTTAACAAAGGAACATGATAGATTTTTGCTGACGCGCCTGAGACTGGGTATTTTTCATAGGCTTGTTACTTTTCCGGTCCAGAATGATTGGACAAGAGAGCTGTGTAAATGTTAATGTGACGACGTGTCCGTTCAATCGAGTATACATGTAATTGTTGTAGGGATTCTGCACATACACAGAGCTATGCACAGGACAATAGGACCTCAGAGTATAGTGCCCCTTAGTACCCACAATCCCAATCCGACTAGCTTTAGCGTCTCATTCGCAGCGCAGCTATCAATGATTAGACAACCCAGAACACGGTCTCTCTCAGGACTCGCGGGAGCAAGAACACCCTTTCATTAATCACTCATACTTGTCCACAACGCGCGTAATAAGAGACACTATAGTTTAAAATGTTTATTTCAACTATCGTGCTCTAAGATACAGTACACGTGTCAGTACTATCAGCATAATGCATAAGGATAAAATAATAAGCATGGTTACAATTCCATAGAATACAAACGGGGAAAGCATTTTATAAAGACAGTGGATATAGGACTAAATGACCTTACCACCCTCCCCGTGCTAATAACTAGTGTATTATAAAAACAGAAGACCTCTGGGCTTTGTCGGACTGACCCCCATACCTCAATATCTAGATGCAAGGTTTACATCATCAGACAAGCACAGCTCTTCTCTCTGGGAAGGTTTTTCTCCAAGTGCCGCAAATAGCGAGCTCACAATATTAAAGGCACCCGAATTCTTCCAGTGCAGCTGCATTATGTGTTATGTCTAAGTGCGAGGGGCTGACCAGATCAGCAAGAACAAGGGACGTTGTTTTTCGACCTTGTACATGGTGTGTAGACGAAACCCACAGGGAACATGAATATAGGTGAAAGGCAAAAAAGGCAGACAGTTCTAAAATAGCCGGGCACAAGCAGAGGCTGGAAAACAAAGTCACAGAGTAACGTGTGCAAAAAGGGCATCATGGCAGTCGGGCCTAAGCTAACTTAGCAATGTAGCCAATGAGGCCACAAACCACACTACACCCTCCCCTGGTCAGTCCATAGGCCAAGACATAGGACGAAAACAGTGTTCAAATAGATGGAGCAGAATGGAAACGGCTATTAGTCAAAAGTTCCCATGAAGGACATCGAATGGGAAACGAATATATTTATAGGGCAAAACGAAAACTTCAGAAAAGCAGGACGCAAAGTTCTCTAATCCAAGAGAGTGTAAGTGCAGAAAAACGCCACACCTTCCAAGAGGACATCATTGGTATTGTCCGAAAAAAGAGATGCCATCCAGTTCAACAAATCAAAACTGCACTCATGTTCCTCATAACAGGGAGCAGTGATCAGCATTGCGGGACAACTTGCGTGATACTCAATATAACTGTGTTGTAGGAGATTCTGAGCAGCCGCCCAGATATCCCATTGCGCCAGAATTCCAAGTGCAGCCGCATGCGCCATTAAGCCAGTTCCGGAACAGTCCCGTTCATGGGCCTCTAAGGGACCCATCAACTGGGCAAAATCCGGGTCCGACAGAGACACATTGGAGAGGCAAATATCCAAGGACCATGAGAAGGGACATCTTAAGCAAGACATCACAGGTTGCACGCAAGTGAAATACGCAAAGCGAAAGGAAAGTCGATAGGACACACTGAGTGTCGCCAATGGCAGGATGCCGAAGCTGAGGAGTATTCGTTCACGGAGCAGCCGGAGCCGACCTTGTTCGAGTAGGCCCCCAGGAAGTGCAGCCATTGCGCAGCAAACAAATTAAAAGTAGTATTCCAGCAGCTAACGCTAGGATCAACGGAAAGCCGCCAAAGACGCTGAAAAAATAGAATGAATAAAAGCCGGTATTACACCAAATATAGCTTGAAAAGAGGTAACAAGACCAGAGCCCACAACTTTAAAAAAGTGCACAAGACCTTCGGTGCGAGATGCATTGAAAACGCGGTGAATCAGCTCACCGAAATGTTGGGGGAGGTTTGTGTTCAAAAGGGCCTGTATCTCACTGTGGGTACTAGCCACCTGGAGGATGAAGGTCTCCCTTGCGGACGTGAGCATAACCTCCTGGTTCAATAACAGCGCTTTATTCTGCTCAATTTATTGAAATCTGCCTTCAAAGTTGGAATGGAAGGCCAAATGGAACTATCTATTATGTTGTGCGGGGGAGGAAAAAGCACATTTTTGCAGCACACAACCCGGTGGGAAACTGTCACAATATAGGGGATGCCGGCAAGCATTCCACAGCAGTCCTGATTATTTAGAAGGCGATAGCTACCATTTGCAAGCACAGTGAAAGTAGGTGATATAGCAGGAGCAGGAATGCCCTTTAAAACACAAGCAAGATTCGGAGCCGAAACATTACAAGCTCCATGCAATTTAATGTTTTTACAAACGAGTGAATGACCCACTGCAGAATCGCAAGACTCTCTTGTGAGAAACCTCTTTTCCGTCCCTAATGCACCTGTACATGAAAGGCAGGGACCAAAGTTCATGCAAGAAGGCACTGCCCAAAGGCTGAAAATGGCCCACAGGGTAATGTTTCATGCAGGAACTGAACTCAAAGACAAGGTAGTCCTCTATGCACACAAGGTTACAACACCTCTACAAACATCTATCAAGTGTGCTTAAAAAATACAATAACAATTCTTGTATTCAAGCGGACTCCTCCCGTCAAAACTGTCGACGCGGACGCGTTTCGGCCCTCAATTTCTTCCACGTCTCCTCAGGACAAGGGTAAGAAAACCAACCTAAGTTGATCCAAAAATATACATTTGTACACAAACTTTACCAACTGTCCTCTCAATCACACTTGGCATGCTGGGTCTACACCATGCAGGGAACAAATAAACAAAATGGTGTAGAGCAAATCCGTGTTGGGACTACGGAACTAAACTTTGTGAAGTGGCATCCCACCGTGATGGTTGGGTATCCTAATAGGGCTAAAATGCGATATTTGTGGTGTGCCAATATCCAAAAACTCGCGTGTACCCATAAAATAAAAATAAAGTACCAGACCAAGTAAAGTGCAGGAATAAAGAAAGAGATTGTGTATATAGTTGCACGTCACTCTAATGAACTCACGTGACATAAACCAATAATGGCTTTCGGTCGTACTCCAGGTCAGCAGTGTCCCTCGTTAGAAAGAATTAAGTGAACCCAACAACGAGGTTCAATCACCTGTAAATGGCGGTTCATATTGTCAGGGCGCATTCGGAAGAGACTCTGCTTATTATCCCAAAAACTAATACTAAAGACGAAACCACAAGAGTGTAACGCCCCACATACCTCTCAAAATCGGAATGGACTCTCTATTCAGTGTTCCGATCCTTGCGGGTGCTTGTTTCTCTCATGTGAGAAAATCCTTGCTGCGGGGTGAAATGACAGCATCTGTAACTAAGCTTGTCTGATATATAACTGTCGAAGCAGCTTAAATATATCCATGCACACCGTCGTTCTTACCTTTAGCTACCATCACAGGCCATATAGCTAACGTGTTGCTCGCACTGGGTCTTGGGATATTTAAAACAAGCAGGAAGTGTTCTGCTTACGTGGGCACGTATTGGCCACGTGATGAGAATGACCAACAGGGAAAAAGGACTACCTGAAATGTTTAAGACTGTTGTCAAGGGAACCTAAGCCCACACGAAAATGAAAAAGAAAAAACAAAAGGACACTATCGATTATGGTACTAAATACCTATAAACCGGAAACAAATACCCGGATTTTATGCAGTGAAAGAGGGAGAGCCACGATCCCAAACAGATACTAAAAGGATCGCATCTAAAAGTGTGGTGGAGGTAGGGTGACCAGATCTTGAGAACCACAAGCATTTGAAGGCACGAGCGGGGAGGAGGGGGCGACGCGAGTGGTGCGCGCGCGCCACAGCGAGACATCTGGTTTTAATTATCGCGCCCGTGTCAGAGCACGATAATTGAAACCACATGGCGCCCGTGCGGGTAACCGCAGGGAAAAGGCCATGACGCACGAGCATCTAGTCAGCTTTTTCAAACCCCCTACATAAAGTCTTCGCCAGAAGCAGCGCTTGCGCGCTACTCTAGGCTCGACCTAAAAAAGGCAAAGCGATAACCCCGTGTACTAGCCACACAGCAGAGTCCAACTCCGCCACAGAGAATGGTAACGGCTCTATCTTCTCGATATGTAAGAGAGTGTATGTAGCATCTTTCATGGACATGAACTGCTGTTTGTCAGTTAAATTAAACGGTAAGAACAAGGCAGACGTGTTTAAAAAGTGCCAAGGAACTTTACCCATTTTCAGTGTTTGCAAAGTCCATGCAAACTGCATTACTGAACGCAATTGATTCTGACCATGATATAACACAGACACATCATCCTGTACAATATCAACAACAGATGAAACAATATTCTCCAATGTGTAAATGCGGGAAGACAGGGTATTAATACTATTGTCAACGACAGCAAGCACTTTTTCTAGATTTGCTTGATCGATTTCCCGTAAACGGGAAGCAGCTTCAATTTGTGAAAGCTTCCAGAGTTCATTGTAAGTTTCATAAATGAATCTCTTAGGTCGGGGACCACGAGGCCCCAGAACAAAATCGGACAGATCAATGTTGCCTGATAGGAGGGATAAATGGTCTTTTACAGACTCTAATGAAGAGTGCTGCAACCACTGTTTACACAGTTTACCAACAGAATATGTTGTAACAGTACGAGAGTCAGAAAACCTCGAATCTGGCTTATCCTGTTTGTAACCAGGAGCTGAGTCATGAAAACGCAATTGGACAGGCATCTGATGCCAAGGGCCAGGCCAACCAGGGTGACTGAACAATCGTCGAGATATTAAACGAATTGTTTAGAAACAACGCTTGCAAATCTGTTAGGGAAATATTAAAATACAAGCTTTCGTTGGGAGTGGAAGACATGTCGGGAATGGAGGGGGCATTCAATTGTTTAGAAGTAGCCAAACCCCAGCAGGTCGTTTGATAGATCGTACTATTTAAAAATAAAATCTGGGCTGGGATTAGGCAAGCACGGTGCAAGGCTTCCGTACCTTGGACCTGCCATGACTTAGTGCCCTTGATGGACTTTAAGTCAATGGTGTCCTGCCAGTGTTCATAACCACCCACTGCTAACGCGTTCAAAAAGGATCCCGAATACAGCAATTTGGTGTGGGTCATCATGATCTTCTGAGTGGATGAAGCATTCAATTTAAAATAATAGGATCCAGGGTTCGACCTATCAAAATCTGTAAAATAAGTAAATTTATTTCTAAGAGTTTGGGAGCTACCTGGCAAAGGGGTCGGACAATGTTCCCATTGGGTGTAATTAAAAAGACCCCGAAGAGTACTTGGTTTATGGAGAAAATGGTTGCCCCAATGCTGGTAACAATATGTCAGCATAACTTGCAGAATTTAAATACAGATCTTCAGCATTAAATGCAGCATAAAATTTCAAATCAGAAAATAACGATTCAACTGCATGCACATCCCAATCGTCAGAATGAATGTTACTTTTAACGACATCACCCATTGAAACACGAAGGACATTTGGTACATTAATAATCTCGGTTGGTCCATGAATTTGGAAATTTACCGCATCCCATACGATGCCATCAGCAACTGGGAAAGCTGAAATGTTCACAAATGGATGGTCACATTTCATGATGTGTGATGAAGAATGTGGAGACAAAGTTCCAGCGACACAGTTCACTGCAGAGCGTTCTGGTAAATAGTGACCATTAATGAGCAAGAAGAAAACCGTCACAAAGCCAATAGACATGAACAGAAAAATCAGGAATAGCACCAACCAGATGTATGTCCACGGTGGGACCAGGAAATTGTCTCTGAACCAGGATACAAAAATACTGAAGCTGGACGGAATAAGTGATGAGGTGGAATCCGAATCAAAGGAAAAACGGGTTGGGCTCAGTGGTGTTGTTGGTAAATGAGCCACCGACTCGGTGGCGGGATAGGTGTACTCTGTCTCCTCGTTGCAGGAAGAAGCAGGGAATTCGAGCAGACGATCAGGCAAATTGACCATCTCAATGGCAACATCAGTGTCTGTGTAAGATGGAGGGCCACAAACAGGAGTACGTGAAATGGCTGGACAGGAGACCGCTGGTGTTACGCTATTCAGGATCGGCCATACGTTGTAGCTTGACATTGTCCACTAAGATGTATCTGTTGTCCTTGCGACCAGGAAGTGGGGGTAAGATGACTATACGAGTACCCTTCAAGCCAAGGACTGGAACCCGTGCACGATAAGAGGGGCCAAATTCTTTTTTGATCTCCACCTTCTCTCGGACCAGTTCTCCAACCTTCGGAAGCTAGCCGGCTACCGGAATCTGCAGCGCAGCGTCAGTGGCTGAAGGCAAGTGTTCGTGTGCAAGTTTGTCACGGGTCTCTTGTAAATGTAAATGTCCAGTATTTGTAAAGCGCACAGCTACCTCCGGAGAGGTGTCCCGGCGCTGGGGGCCGTCGGGAAGATTAAGCGAGCTATTGCCCAGAGTCACATGGTGCTGGGCTAATCTGCCGCCAGCGCCGGGGATCGAACCGTGAGCCCCAGGTTCCGGAGTCAGTCGCCCTGGCCGCTGCGCCACACCTCTTCCAGGTGTAACATATTAGAATGATTATCTACGTCAAAGATTGCGGCTTGTGCCGCCATGTCTAGACCATCAAGGTCTGGCACAAACATTTGTATGCCAAAGAGAATTCGTATGGGGTCCGCCCACCCAGAGATCTTCTAGGGAGATTATTAAGTGCACGTTGCACGCTATACAAGTGGGCCAGCCAGTTCCTGCCAGTACCTAAGACTCTAGCTGTCAAGGATTGCTTTAAGTCACGGTTCATTCGTTCAACAATCAAATTGCCCTCAGGCCGATATGGAGACGAAAATTTCACCCGCACCCCCAGTGACCCCATTGCGTCCTTGTAGGCCTTAGAGGCGAACGCTGGACCTTGGTCGGAATGGAAGGTGCCACAGGCAAAAATTCCCACAAAGACAAGCAAATCCCTGATGACATTTCGAGCGTCAGCACTCCGTTGTGGCCAGACCCAGATGAAACGTGTGCACGAATCCACTGCAACTAAGATGTATTTATATGCAGTGTCCGAAGAAGATGGACCGCAGTGATCCAGGTAAACACACCCAAAAGGTCTATTAGAAATGCAGAGCTGTGTTTGTGGTGGTCGTTGAACCGTTGAAGGCTTATTTTGCTGACAAACGTCACAAGAAAGCACATAAGTACGGGTCTGTTTATATAAACCACGCCACCAGTAACGCTGCTGCAAGATGGAAACAGTCGCAGACACGCCAGCATGGCCCGAAGCCAAGCCTTCGTGTGCGGCCGTTATCAAGGAAGGTCTGCGGTCCGCGTTGGGAATCAGCCGATCACCAACGTCTGAAATTGTTACGTAAGGAGCCTGTTCAGGACTTAAGTGATAAGAGTACTTGGAAGGGAAACCCCGTGGGTAATTAGCACCTTCCTTTGTTGCAGCAATAGCTGCCAAAATATCATTATCTATTTTAGTCATGGATCTTGTAACTGCTGCTACTGTGCACGTGGCTACTGCTGATTTGGCAGCTTCATCTGCCAAACTGTTACCGACAGCGTGTGCGCCCACATGCTGGTGGCCAAGGGTGTGAACCACCTGTGTGAGAGGCAGACGTTGTTTAAGATCTGCCACTCGAACCCAAAGCGTTTTATGCTTAATAGTGCTGCCTTTTGCATCTCTATAGTCGTTTTGCGACCAAAAGAAGAGGTTGTCATTGAAAGACTGAACACAGTAGAATGAATCGCATACAACAAGAGTAGTCACTTCTGGATTGGCAAACTCAAGTGCTAGCACCAAAGCACGCAGCTCGGCCAATTGTGCCTGTGTGTGCACTACACTCGACTTGAACTTTCCGTTCACCATAGTACCTGCAACAATAGCACATGCTGCGGAATAAGCATGCTTGGAACCTGTGGCCGGTTGTGCCGAACCATCGGTGTAAATAACACATTCGTACTCCTCAAGCGGTAGCAAAGACAGAGGAGGAGGAAGAACAAACTCATACTGTAAGAACTCCTGTGTCTGAAGTGTCAAAGATAAAAGTGACATCCGGGGATGTCAGAGATGTAGCCCATTGAATCCAACGGGGGTGCAAAGCCTTAGAGTTTGGCACACTTGCCTTTGTCACTGCCTCAAGGGCAGGATATGGTGTTACCACCAAAATGCGTTTTCCCTGTGCCAGTGCGCGTTCCTTTAGAATCGCCATTTGCACTGCAGTCAACTTTCTCCACAGATGAAAAGCGCAACTCCGCTGAAGTGTAAAGATGTGACTTGTATGCAATCGGTACTGTGTCACCTTCGTTAAAGGTTAAGTACGTGAAACCCACTGCCCCTGGCACAATTCTAATTACCAGGTTCGTGTGGTTATCACGAGTCAACAAGAATTTAGATTCAAGTAGATTCAAGTAGATCAGACTGCAAAGACTGCAGTATAGTTGAATGCTCAGGAAGCCAGCATGACTTCGAAAAGGTAGGTTGTATCAAGGCATAAAGAGGCTTGATACGCTGGGCATATTCGGGAATGTAAGTACGCCCGAAGTTTAGGAAACCCAGTAATGACTGAAGCTTCTTCAGTGTGGACGGAGGGCTCAAATGTGCGCCCTTCTCCAAGAAATGGGGTGCTAAGCCCTTACCTTCATTGTTGAGCTCCTAGCCCAAAAACAAAACTGTTAATTCAGCAATGTGAGATTTGGCAAAATTAAATTTGTATCCTAAGACCGCAAATTCAAGAATAATGCGGTCCACTCGGGAAAGATGCGGCCATAATTCGTCGTCTGTCAGATAGATATCGTCGACGTACGAACACGCATCTGAGTCTATGCTGTCCAACAAAGAGACAACACGGGCGGCGAAGACACCCGGGCTGTTCTTGTAGCCCATGGGCAAACGCCAGAATTTGAAATGTTTTCCACCGGAAGTGAAAGCGCTCCATTGGCTGCACTCCGGGGACAAGTTGTGCGTGTAAAATCCATTGGATAGGTCAAGTGTCGTTTTATATTTTTTACGAACAAGACTGTCTACAAGCGCAGAACTGTGTGTATTTTGTACCGCAAAGGTCCGACAATGAGAGTTCAAATGTCTGTAATCCAAAACTAGGCGGTACGACCCATCGGGTTTAGAAACCGCAAAAAGGGGATTATTCATTGGTGATGCACATGTTTCAATTACTCCTTGATATTCTAACTGTGTCAGAATGTCTGAAACGGGACCTTTAGCTTCCCGCCGGATGGGATATTGGGGTTGTGGCTGAGGCAGAGACTGCAATGGTATTTCATGGGAGGGTGAATCCTCATCCCAGCCCACGTGATTACGGTACAGTGCCGGGGCCAGGGCCACAGCCCATTCAGCTGCGAGAGCCTCTGCTTTGTCCTTAGGGACATGACGAGAAAAGCTCGGAAGGATTACCTCCTCCCCACTACGAGCAGCGAGTACGAATGGGGGCGGCCAATCCGCCTCTGCTAACAAAATGTCATATGAAGAGGTCAGATTCTCCCAAAAAATCCCTTTAATAACACGCTCAATGTCACCTTCAATTTGAATGACAATATTAAATAGTCTGTCAGGGGGTGCCACTCGGGTGTCAGCTGTCTCGACAGTAATGAATGTTTCAGTTGCTGTCGCCTCCACATGAGGACGCAGTGCCTCCCGCACTATGGTAACTTCCGCGGCGCTGTCTAGCAGCGTTACTGCCCACGTCCAATTCAGGAGTCTCGTTCTCACCGTCTGTGGCATACCTCGCTGTTACAGCTGCAACTTTTTTCTTCTGAAACTGTGGGCGAGGATGTAGAAATTCTTCTGGTTTCCCTCGGACTTGTTGTCGAGGTTGGTCTCGTCCCTGTGGAGCCTCACGACCCCTGCCTCTATCCTGGCGATCTCCTCCACCAGTCTGGGAGGTCGATGGTGCCTGTGAAGAACGAGGAGAACGCGGATCAGGGACTTGAAATCTCTCTGGAGAATTAATTCTCGCGCGGTCGCGCAAATCATAAGTACGTTCAGAAGATACGGAAACCGGGGACGCAGTACGCGAACCGAGCTTTTTCTGTTGCTTACCCTGTTTCTTCAACCTCCAGCTCTTTTTAGTAAAGAACGGTTTCTCATCTTTCTCAGATTGAGATTTTTGTTGTGGTTGTGATTGAGGTTGCGTTTTTGCAAAAGGCTTAACTCCCAGGCTATTGCGGCCAATAGTTTTATAAGCCTGTGCAATAATTTTCGGTAATTTGCGTGGCTTGTCCGGATCTGGGATCCAAGCCAAAGCATTAGCGACTTGAAAGTTAACTGCATCGCCCTTGACATTAGCAAGGATCAAATCAGCCACTACATCGAACACTCCCACTAGTCTCATCCCCAATTCCACAGCCGCCTCAGGGCCATGCTCATCCTGCACTCGTTTAATTATAGAGGGGAGTACTGTCATGGAAGGGGTGCCGAAACACTTCGCATACACTGCTGCGAATACCTTGCCCCAGTTGTTGCATTCTGTCAACTCTGGAATTAAGTCTTTTGGCAAACTGATCGTCAAAATCCTGTGTTTTTCCACAGGAGAAGTATTAGGAAAAACTGCTTCCAGCTGGTCAAATTTCTCTGCAAGCCAATAAGGTAAATCGTCCTTATTTTGTGGGCGCTTGCCCATCACCGAATTAACCATGACGGGACTTATGGTTACACCGCCCGGTCCAGCTGGATGCGCTGCAACTCCAGGAGGGACTCCCTGGATGTTGCCAGTAACATATTGTACCAAAGCTCTGTGAACACGTATCAAAGACGTATGCAATTCACACAGTTCAGCAACCGCAAGCGTCATATAACGCGGATGTGGGGTATACCCAGCCAAGACTGGCCAAGTGGCCCCTTCAATCGATAAGGGGCCTAAAGGAATCGGGGTAACCGGTTGTGGGAGGGCGCCATTAAACCAAACACAGTGTTGCCATGCCGTGAGCGGTACTTCAAGAGTCCGATAAGGCCTATAAACTATAGGAAGAGCGGTGGCTGTATAGTCGCGGAACAGATTATCAGTCCCATCCACCGCCGGGAATGTGACCCAAGAGTAAAATACTTCAAAGAGGTAAGCAGGATCCGCTTGTACCACAAAGATCAGCTCGACACCCGCTTCAGGCACTCCATACGCCATCAAATGAGCTCGGAGCGCTGCGCGACTATGTGCCGCAATGTTAACAGCCATCAAGGCGAAGAATGTTCGACAACCTAGTATGAGGCAGCGCTATATAGGGTTTATTTTAACACCTTTTAATAACTTCAAGCTTGAAAGAACCTATAAAAACATCAATATAGGAGGTACCACCTTCACACACGTTTCCGGAAACGTATGTGAAGGGTGTTGTGGACAAGCACAAGCACTACTCAAGCGTCTCGCAGATAAGCAGCCCACCACGTTGGTGGCGCCATGTTGTAGGGATTCTGCACATACACAGAGCTATGCACAGGACAATAGGACCTCAGAGTATAGTGGTGAGCCAACTATGCCCCTTAGTACCCACAATCCCAATCCGACTAGCTTTAGCGTCTCATTCGCAGCGCAGATACCAATGATTAGACAACCCAGAACACGGTCTCTCTCAGGACTCGCGGGAGCAAGAACACCCTTTCATTACTCACTCCTACTTATCCACAACGCGCGTAATAAGAGACACTGTATAGTTTAAAATGTTTATTTCAACTATCGTGCTCTAAGATACAGTACACGTGTCAGTACTATCAGCATAATGCATAAGGATAAAATAATAAGTATGGTATGGTTACAATTCCATAGAATACAAACGGGGAAAGCATTTTATAAAGACAGTGGATATAGGACTAAATGACCTTACCACCCTCCCCGTGCTAATAACTAGTGTATTATAAAAACAGAAGACCTCTGGGCTTTGTCGGACGGACCCCCATACCTCAATATCTAGATGCAAGGTTTACATCATCAGACAAGCACAGCTCTTCTCTCTGGGAAGGTTTTTCTCCAAGTGCCACAAATAGCGAGCTCACAATATTAAAGGCACCCGAATTCTTCCAGTGCAGCTGCATTATGTGTTATGTCTAAGTGCGAGGGGCTGACCAGATCAGCAAGAACAAGGGACGTTGTTTTTCGACCTTGTACATGGTGTGTAGACGAAACCCACAGGGAACATGAGTATAGGTGAAAGGCAAAAAAGGCAGACAGTTCTAAAATAGCCGGGCACAAGCAGAGGCTGGAAAACAAAGTCACAGAGTAACGTGTGCAAAAAGGGCATCATGGCAGTCGGGCCTAAGCTAACTTAGCAATGTAGCCAATGAGGCCACAAACCACACTACATAATATTCTTTTGTAAATTTTACTCTTGCAATAGAAAAAGGTGGATTCTGCTGATTTTAAGATATAGTGGTCTAAGACAATGCCGTCCTGCCTTTTTGTTTTTACAAATATTAGGAGAAGAACAGATGATTGTATCAGTTTTAACATTTTTAAAGAATGTTTTAAAATGTAGAAATTCGATCATGATGTAATCAATTTTTAGAGTTTATCGACCCCAGTTGCGCTTTAATTTAAAAAAATGAATTTTATATATTATGTATGTATAATTGGTGGTTTGTTTTTTTATTGTGCTTTTTATGATTATCATGTTTATAATCGAATAAAGCTGACTGAACTGAACTGAGCATTGCAAGTGCTTGTTTTTAATTGGCATCAACACATAGATGTAGAGCAAAATACAGGCTACACAGCATCAAGTACAGTAAGAATAATTTACGAATACGAAAAGCACTCCCGTTTGCATAGAAACTCTGTACTCTTCCGGTACATGTTTTCAAGCCATTTTAAATATATCCTAACAACGACGAAATGCGTAGAACCGGTAGGTCTCATATAAGTTACTCAGTCGGTGGTTTAACATTGCCCCAATAGTTTGAGTCTGATACTCCTGGGAGGACTTGGATTCACCTAGTGAACCCAGTGATTTACATCAACAACATTTGATGTATATGATACTATCCACACTTTTTTTGGATTACTGCACCTATTCTTCCACACACCATGCGCCAATTCAGCAGTATAATGCACCTCACCCTGTCATAGTGCATGTAGGGAGGGCAAATGGAATTTTGCAGTCACTGTATTTTTTCATATTTATGGGTTTACATGTTTTCCACATAATCTGCCACCTGCTTCATAATGTGCAGGTTTTAACGAATGGTTCAAAAGTTAAAATTGCACAAATTATGACCTTGAACAGTCATAGAGCCTTTGTTAAAGTTAACTGGGTCACATTTCAGTTTCTAAGATAAGACCTGTTCCCAGACAGTATCAATATGCATTAAAATGACAAAATAGTGAAATGATACTGCTTCAGAATGTACTACATTATGCCACATAATTTTCCTTTATTGCATAATTTTGTAAACCCACAAAAATAATTAACCCCCACCTTAACGCATAATTCTACTGGCCCTGCATACAGGCCAAACCACAGAGTACACCCTTCCAACCACTAAAAATACAATACACACAGAACTCCTTACTGTCTCTAAATGTAAAGCTGTGAATATTTTTAGCAATAAGCAAACCTGTGTTTAAAAAGTAGTGCATTGATTTAAAATTATACTATCATTTTACCATTTACAAATTATGGAGGGCAGATATTGCTTAAGAATCTGTGCACTATTAATGTTATGATTTTGACCTGATGAAACGTAGATCAGGGATGAAGTAAAAGGCGGTTAGTAGATATAAAATTTGAAATTGCAAGTTGTGATCATGTTATGGTCTACTCACTGCAGGACTGCCTTTAAATCAGCAAATTGTAATTGTATTTATATAGCGCTTACTACCCCTGACGAGGAGTCAAAGTGCTTTTCGGCGATTAGCACGCTACTCCGGAACCCAAAAGGATTAGTGGTGGATAAACATTTTTCTAGGTATCGCGTCAAGAATTTTCAATTCTATTAAGAACACGGAGGCGAGGATTATGCTTCGCTTTCCTTTACTACGTAATACACAGCAGCCAATCACATTTTTACAAAGTGAAAAACTACATTTCCCATAAGCCCCAGTAGTCCAGGGTCCACCAGTCATTGGGGCATACCACATATATATATAATGCCATGTAACGATATTACTTCCTCTGTCTCTGATATTGGTCATCCAACAGTTCTTGTAACAAAGCTCAACTCGAATCCTCTCGGAACCCGGATTCATATCTCCAACTTGGAACCATAGAAACTGTGAAGGTTCAACCTTTCCTTCGATAATCCTTTGTCCTGAGCCAAAGTTTCCTCTGATCTTCAAGATGTTTTAGCCCCTGTACCTGAAACAAAAAGATGAAGCGGTAATACGTTCTTCCTCATACCACAACATATTACACAGGGTGGGAAAAACATAACTATTTACACAAAATCCAACTTAACATTAAGGATGAACCTTTAATCATAATCAGTAAGAAACCATCCCTTCTGATTCACCATCGGGCGGGATAATCCTCGCCTCCGTGACCTTAATAGAATTGAAAATTCTTGACGCGATAGCTAGAATTTTTTTTATTCTATGTCAGGAGACGGAGGCTTCGGATTATGCTAGTTTAAAGCTGCGCCACAATATTAGAGGCTACATCCACCAGTGGTTTATGATAAAACACTTTAAAAGTGGAATCCGATGACCAGTCTGCCACGGCCATAATGTCTTCCAGACGAGAGCCAGTAGAGAATGCCTTAGAGGCCATGGCTCCCCTGACTGAATGTGCTCCAAAACAAGACACATCAATTTTTCGCTTCCGCGAGGATCCATCTGACCCAACGAACCAGTGTTGCAGACTTGACCGGGTGGAAAGGTTTCTGTAAAGAAATAATTAGTTGACCTTCTTGGTCCATTCTCAACTCTTGTAACATTTTAAACATTTAACCACACAACTTTTGATGGTGAGGGAAAGCTGGATACATAATACATTTCGAATCCGTTTTCGTACGTTTTGATATGGAAAATGAGACCCCGAAGGAGTGAATACTCTACCTGCTATGTCCAAGGCCCTTACGTCCGATACCCTTCTACATGATACAAGGCACAACAATATCGTAAGTTTCGCCGTAAGATCTTCGTTAGCTGGCCAAGCCGTAAGAAAACGCAAGACCACATCTACATCCCATAGAGTAGAATATTTTGACTGTGGAGGTCGCACCATCCTTAATCAATCAATCAATCAGAAGTTTGTTAAGCGCAGCTACTCACCCGTAAGGGTCTCAAGGCGCTAGGGGTAGGGAGGGTGCAGGATCTATTCCATCAAGGAGGGGGTCTGTCGAAGAGCCAGGCTTTGAGGTTTCTTGCGAAGATGGGGAGCGATGTTGTCTGTCTGAGGTGGAGCGGAAGGGCGTTCCAGGCTTTGGCCGCGAGGAAGGAGAAGGAGCGGCCTCCCGATCTGGTCTTTCTGGTGCGGGGGACCATGGCGTAGGAGAGCTGGGCTGATCGTAGGGTCCTTTGGGGTGCGTGGAATTTGAGTCGGCTGTTCAGGTATGCTGGTCCGGTGCTGTGGAGGGCCTTGTGTGCGTGGGTGAGTATCTTGAAGGTGATTCTCGCCTCGACGGGGAGCCAGTGGAGTGTGCGCAGGTGCTGGGAGATGTGGCAGTGTTTTGGCAGGTTGAGGACCTTATACTTCTTAAAACCTTGCATACTTCTTAAAACTTTGCATACCAAGGGATGTTCCCCCACTGGTCGACCCTCCACATAAGGGTGACCTGCCGAAATAGCTGAACGGAAATTATTCACTGTTCGGTAGGCCAAACCTTGCTTTGCCAGATCCAACAAAAAATGTATGATCATTTGGATACCGGATCCCAAGGGATCCACCTCCCGTTCACTGCACCAAGCCACCCATCTACGCCATGCGCAGTCATATAGTTTGTGGATAGAGGGGGCCCAGGATTGGGGTAAGAAAAACAATATGTCCTCTGAAACTCCTGGCACCTGCCGACGTCTCCTGAAAGTCGCCACACAATGAGACACAACCGCTCCTGACTCATCAGGGGTTGGAGACAACCCACTGGGTCTGTTAAAAGGGCCGTTCGAGGTTGAATGCGAATTGGAAGTTCGCAGGATAATTCCATCGCCATTGAAAACCAGGATTGCACTTTCCATAATGGGGTAACCAAAACCACCTCTGCTATTTGCCTGCTCACTTGTGCTAGGACCCTTGGAATCATCGAAAAAGGGGGAAAAGCATATGACCGGTCCCCTGACCAATTCTGTAGAAACACATCCGAACTCGTTGCTCTCTGATCCGGTCTCCAGCTGTAGAACCGTGGGAGCGGAGTATTGAGTCGCTACGCAAATGAATCTACTGGGCAGGGAACCCTGCGAATATTCAGGGTCTGAAAAACCTGCGGGTGTAGTTTCCAATCGCCAGAGTCCTGTAGAAAGCGGGAGTTCCAGTCTGCTCTCACATTGGTCAAACCCGGAATGTACTCCGCTGTCACTGAAATTTGGCTCTGGAGGCAAAAGTGCCAAAAGTCTTTGGTGATCTCCGCCAGAAGGCGAGACCTGGTTCCTCCCAAGCGGTTGATATAACAAACCACCGACACGTCCACACTTAAAAAGATGCAACAACTCGTCTTCTGTGGTTATAAGGTCTAAATCGCAAAGGATCCCGCCAACAATTCCAGACAATTGATGTGTAGTGAAAGTTCTCTGGGGGCCCACCGACCCTCCCCCTCCCTCCCCTCTCCCCTGTCTCCACCGAGCCGCAACGTGCTCCCCAGCCTCACCACCTAGCATCCGATTCCATCACTATTTCCGGTACTGAAGTGAAAATGCCTCTGCCATTCTAGGCGTCCTTGTGGTCCAGCCACCAATTCATCTCTGTCCAGACCTCCTCTGTCAGATGAATCTGTTCAGAATAAGACAGACCTTTGCGAAGATGCAAAATTTTCAATCATTGAAGAGCTCGATAATGTAATGGGCCCGGAAAAATTGCCTGTATGGATGACGCTAGTAGGCGAGCCAGGGTCCTCCATGATATAGTCGGAGAGGCAAGCTCTCTCCTCAACTCCTTGATTAACAACTTCTTCCGTAATGGTAAGAGAAGTTGGGCTCTGATGGAGTCCACCTAGAAGCCCAGAAAGTCCAGAACTTGTGCTGGTACCATGACTGATTTTTCCCTGTTTAGTACAAAGCCCAGGTCTTGAAGAAGGCGACCTGTCCAAGTGAGGTGTAGAAGGACTGTGTTCTCGTCTTGCGCCATGACAAGAATATCGTCCAGGTAGATAATTAAACGCACCCCTAGTTCTCTTAGGTATTGAACTACCGGGTGAAGAAGTTTGGTGAAACACCAAGGGGCTGAGGACAGGCCGAATGGCATGGCGATGAATTTGTACCATCGATGACGCCATTTAAATTGCAGAAATCTGCAGTGAGGGGCAAAGATGGGAACCGCCAGTTATGCATCTTTTAAGTCTAACCGAACCAGCTGTCGTGTAGTTCCTAGGATTCCCCCAGGACCTGCGCGTTTGGATGACCTAAACTGAGGGCTAGGTGTCCCAACCGCTTTCGGACACCCCTACAGGATATGTCAGCCGTTAGACCTCTAGCTGTACAGTGCCACTACCACCCCCCTGTATTCTACAGTGGTGTAGGTAGACTCTGGCAACCACTAAACATGACAACCCTGATTCCTCAGGGATCGTGGAAAACAGTACAGTACGTTTCGCTCAGACACTCATGCTTGCTTTCTCTCAGAAAATACACAGGATGGCGATTTAGGACGTTTCAATAAATATTTATTGGTCCAGCAACAGTCTTGTGTAAAACATGTGTGCTGTGACAATCTGGAGACAGAAGCATACGAAAGAGATTGCTAATACCAATATAGCGAATAGTAGATACATTTCTACCATAGTGCTAATAAGATAAACAGAAACAGTTCAGATAAAAACAGTAGCACTTGCATATTCGTAAAATGCGCGCCCTAAGTAATTTGCTAAAATGTACCTAGCCTAACCTGTATGTGTAGGTGTATATGCGTATAGCTATGTGTATCTGTAGACAAGAAACCCCCATGGAAGAACCAGCCCTTCACCTGATGGTTTAGAACGAAGGACCCCGTCTCTGCGTCGAGGATGATAATCCGCAAGGGATGTCAGACCACTGTGTGTCGAAGATTCGGCATGCAGGACTGGAAGGAATTCTCCTCTAATTTGTAGGGGGGGAAGTGAGGGTCTTTTATACTAAAGTGGGTCACTCCAGGGTTTTTTCTAGAATCGATATGTTTTTAAAACAATCATGGATGTTTTTAAAACAATCATGGATGTTTTGCAAACAATCATAAATGTTTTGAAAACAATCACCAATGCTTTTCTAAACAGGTGCGATCATGCATAGCTGGCTGTTGGCCAAGGATCAAAAAAAGTGGTGACCCTTATACAGAATAAATCTGCCGTGCCTGGGGACATGATATGTACGTCAGGTACAGGGATTCTGATAGAAGACTAAGAGCCTGGTGTCGAAGAGACATGAGCAAGCTATTAGGTAAAAATTAGGTATTGAAAGAATATATGAGGCCAATGGATGAACAATAGGGGCGCTGTACAGTTGTGCATATACATCAGGCACACTTGACATGATTTCATCCACCTGTAGTATGACCCAGGGAATATCGACAAATGAGGTATTTTCATATGCACAGCGTAATAAAGTTGCTCGCTGTTATATGCCACATAGTAATATATCAGCCATTTATAATGTGAGGGTACCGTGCCGCTTTAGGGAACATAACACAGACGATGTATTTTTACACATACGCACTTTATGGCTATCCCGCGCCAGTTGGTTGCTGATGTATCATATATAGAACAGAGAGTCCGGCCGCAGCGCAATAATCCTCTATTGCAGCGCAGACGGCTGGTATCTATTCAAAGATGGCGCCCATGAAAGGTAGACTTGTAAAGTGGAGTGGCTTGTGAAAGAAAAAACGCCCTGTCTCTATGTGAGGAAGCGTATTGGGCATTGAAAGCCTGTGACCCAGGTAAGAGGGTCTAACGCCTGTTTTCCGGGTTGGGGTACGCCTATTTTATCCAGCGCACGAGTGCTTCCGGCGTGCAGGAGGCTTTTGAAGTACAGAGTATCGGTAGAGCGGTGAGTGACGAGAAGCGAGGCCGGTGGCATGGCATGACGCGTGTCGCTATTTTTAATGACTAAATATAGTGCAGGGCTCTGGAACACCAAAGCGGGTGTGGATGACATAGGAGAGGTTTTGTGTCGCGCTCTGCATAGGCTCTGCTTCGGCTGCATTGCTAATGCTCCTATTTAATTAATTGAGAACTGATGAAGGTATTAGGATATTAACTGGCTAGCACGAGAAATATGATTAAAATATTGACACCAGTTCATGATGGCCAAAAAATGCGTATATGTATTTACAGGCTTTCAACGGGTGGCTGCGCTCTACCTGATGGGGAAAAAGTTACTAAAATTCGTTTTTAATTCCCCTTCTGAGTGAGTTGCTGGGAGGAGTCCACCGGGCAACCACTTGGTAATTATGGCACAAATTATAGACACTTCTACGATAGTGTGGTAACGTTGACACAGAACAGTAATTCATATATGCGTTTTATGTCTCTGGCACAATCTGTCTTTTTATGTTGTTTGTCAACCACCACAGATCATTTTGAAAGCATCAGTGAGGTGGAGATGCGTCCCCGAGCCCTGATGAAATTGCCAAAAAATTACATGGCAATGAAACATGTCGGCCGTTCCAATTAATGATGGTCTAAACATGCCGTTCTTTTTAATCTGAGTGTGGACACTGTGGAAATTAAGTGTGTATAACAAAAAGTGAGCCACAACTCATTTTAGTTTAGAAAAGTGGTTTCTGTTGCACTTTACGGGGTCCTGATTTTCCTTCACCTTTCCGCACACAATTTCAAGATTTGGGCAAAATCTTCACTATCCCCTTTTCTTTTTTTTGTCATGAAAGTTACCAATGATGACAATGTGAGCATACTAGTGAGTACCAACCAGCAGCTCTACAGGTGGTGCTTACGTGAGGTACTTTCTGACTTTTCACACCTTTTTTCCTTTCTGTAATTGATGTGAGGATGTGCGTGATGGATTGACAAACTGTTAACTTTTAAAAGAAACAACACTTGGGGTTGGGCACGACTGCTGACTAAGCGTAGCCTGACGTAGGAGTGGATATATTCAAAGAAACCCGCCCCATTTCTTTTGCTGATATAACATTGAAAGGCTGTAGTGTTCTATGTAACCAGGTCATTTGTGTATGGACGTTATTCAGTGCCCTCTGGACCCAGTATAGGTGATTGACCCAACTACCGCCCGCACCTAATACCCTTGCTGTTAAGGATTGCTTTAGGTCCCGATTTTTCCTCTCCACCACTGAATTTCCCTCGAGATGGTTGGGGGAGTAGTACTGCAAGGCCACACCCATACTTTCCATGGCTTCCTTGTAAGCCCGAGAGATAAACGCAGGGCCACGGTCGGAATGTAACGTGCCAATTGCGTATGTGCCGATGAAGACTCGCAAATCCTTTATAACAGGAATCTAGAGCATGAATCCACGGCCACCAAGATGTACTTGTAAGCCCCTTCTGAATTTAAGGGGCTGCAGTGATCCAAATAGACACATGTGAGAGGTCTGTTGGAAATGAGTAATGGTGTTTGTGGTGGCCGTGCTACGGTGGAACCTTTCATCTGCTGACAAATGTCGCACTTTAAGATGTAAGCCTTTGTTTGTTTAGACAAGCTCGGCCCTCCAGAATCGCCGCTTCAGTAACTAAACTGTAGCAGTGACTCCTGCGTGTGCAGAGCCCAGACCCTCGTGTGCAGCTAGAATTAAACCTAATCTGCGATCAGTGTTTGGTATAACACTATCCCCCACTCCTGGAATTTGAGCATACAGTGTTTTTTGCGATACAAAAGGGGATGATGGACGGAACGTTTGAGCCAATCAAACACTCACCCCCAGTCAACTGATCTGGGTTTAATCCATCATCATTCTTTAGCTCACTCCACCACCCCAGTTCAGACATGGCCATATGCAAATCAGTCTGACCCTGTGCCTCATGGGAACAGTCCAGCCCGAACTGCCAAGCCATGTCTTCCCTGGACCGGAAACAAGCATCCTAGGACCGGTTTCTGGCATTTCAGCCGTCATCAGCCAGGCTTGCTTGAATCCAGTGGCAAAGTGAGCAAGGGACCCACGTCTGGGCATACCCCCGCCAACTTAGGGCGACCAAAGCGATACAAAAGGGGATGATGGACGGAACGTTTGAGCCAATCAAACACTCACCCCCAGTCAACTGATCTGGGTTTAATCCATCATCATTCTTTAGCTCACTCCACCACCCCAGTTCAGACATGGCCATATGCAAATCAGTCTGACCCTGTGCCTCATGGGAACAGTCCAGCCCGAACTGCCAAGCCATGTCTTCCCTGGACCGGAAACAAGCATCCTAGGACCGGTTTCTGGCATTTCAGCCGTCATCAGCCAGGCATGCTTGAATCCAGTGGCAAAGTGAGCAAGGGACCCACGTCTGGGCATACCCCGCCAACTTAGGGCGACCAAAGCGATACAAAAGGGGATGATGGACGGAACGTTTGAGCCAATCAAACACTCACCCCCAGTCAACTGATCTGGGTTTAATCCATCATCATTCTTTAGCTCACTCCACCACCCCAGTTCAGACATGGCCATATGCAAATCAGTCTGACCCTGTGCCTCATGGGAACAGTCCAGCCCGAACTGCCAAGCCATGTCTTCCCTGGACCGGAAACAAGCATCCTAGGACCGGTTTCTGGCATTTCAGCCGTTATCAGCCAGGCTTGCTTGAATCCAGTGGCAAAGTGAGCAAGGGACCCACGTCTGGGCATACCCCCGCCAACTTAGGGCGACCAAAGCGATACAAAAGGGGATGATGGACGGAACGTTTGAGCCAATCAAACACTCACCCCCAGTCAACTGATCTGGGTTTAATCCATCATCATTCTTTAGCTCACTCCACCACCCCAGTTCAGACATGGCCATATGCAAATCAGTCTGACCCTGTGCCTCATGGGAACAGTCCAGCCCGAACTGCCAAGCCATGTCTTCCCTGGACCGGAAACAAGCATCCTAGGACCGGTTTCTGGCATTTCAGCCGTCATCAGCCAGGCTTGCTTGAATCCAGTGGCAAAGTGAGCAAGGGACCCACGTCTGGGCATACCCCCGCCAACTTAGGGCGACCAAAGCGATACAAAAGGGGATGATGGACGGAACGTTTGAGCCAATCAAACACTCACCCCCAGTCAACTGATCTGGGTTTAATCCATCATCATTCTTTAGCTCACTCCACCACCCCAGTTCAGACATGGCCATATGCAAATCAGTCTGACCCTGTGCCTCATGGGAACAGTCCAGCCCGAACTGCCAAGCCATGTCTTCCCTGGACCGGAAACAAGCATCCTAGGACCGGTTTCTGGCATTTCAGCCGTCATCAGCCAAGCTTGCTTGAATCCAGTGGCAAAGTGAGCAAGGGACCCACGTCTGGGCATACCCCCGCCAACTTAGGGCGACCAAAGCGATACAAAAGGGGATGATGGACGGAACGTTTGAGCCAATCAAACACTCACCCCCAGTCAACTGATCTGGGTTTAATCCATCATCATTCTTTAGCTCACTCCACCACCCCAGTTCAGACATGGCCATATGCAAATCAGTCTGACCCTGTGCCTCATGGGAACAGTCCAGCCCGAACTGCCAAGCCATGTCTTCCCTGGACCGGAAACAAGCATCCTAGGACCGGTTTCTGGCATTTCAGCCGTCATCAGCCAGGCTTGCTTGAATCCAGTGGCAAAGTGAGCAAGGGACCCACGTCTGGGCATACCCCCGCCAACTTAGGGCGACCAAAGCGATACAAAAGGGGATGATGGACGCCCGTTGGGAAAACCCACCCCTTGATCGTGAATTCTTTTCCGAATTATTATTTTTAAAACTTTTGTTTTCCTATTTCTTTTTAGAAGAAGTGGGTGCTTGCTTTGAGTTGTCTTTGTCGGGACTACCCGCCATTTGCGACTTCCCTGCTTTGGTTCCCAAATTATCTCGATCTAATTCAGCGTAAGTTTCTTAGATAATTTTTGGTAAGTCTCGCTCCCTATTTCTCGGTGCTATTTCCCTTAGGCAGTTGTGTATGGCCACTGCTGCTGCCTCCCCCTTTATATTACTCATCATTATTGTTGAGACTTGGGAAAAATCACCCAACAATTTCATTCCCAAGTCCAGGGCAGATCCTGCCCCGTATTCATTTTGTATTAGTTTCAATACTTCTGGAACTACTGCTAAGGAAGGAGTACCGTGTATTTTGACGTAAATGGCAGCAAAGATTGTTCCCAAAGTGGTACAATCATCAATAGAGGGAACCATCCCCATTGGCAAGCAAATTGTTGGCATTCTATGTTTTTCCTGCGGACCCGTATGGGTGAATACTGCTTCCAGCTGTGCAATTTTTTGTGCTATCCTGAACAGAATTTGCTTCCGTTTGGAAGGAATTGTCGCTATTACTGATTTCAGTGTCTGTGGGTTAATTGTAGGTGTGGTCTGATGTGGACCAGCTGGTGCATTTCTCGCAGGTTGGACTGTTAATGTTCGCATGACGAACTGGACAATATGTCTGTATAGCCTGACTATGTCTTTGTATATTTTACGTACTTCATCCACCGGTAGTCTATCTATCCCGGGATGTGGAGTGTATGTTGCTAAGACCGGCCAGGTTGTTCCGTCTATGCTGAGCGGACAGAGTCTCACGATAGATGTTGTGTGTGGGAGGGTGCCTTTAAACCAGCTTTTATGCTGCTGGTAAGTTAACAGGACTTCAATGTCTTCGTATGGAATGTATTCTTCCGGTGGTTCTGCTACAATGTATGTGTGGAACAATTTAGTCACCGGATCTGCAGGTGGGAACTGAACCCAAGAATAGAATACCACTGATCTGAACACCTCGTGTACCTCGATCACGAAGGTAACACAACCACCTGTTAAGGGTACGCTGTGTTCTAACAGCTTCATAGTAACTGCATGTCTGCAGTTCTCTGCGATGTTAAGAGCGTTTGCAACTTCGTCTTCCCCCGTGCATGAACCACTACTCGTGGACTCAGTCATTCTTAGGCGAATAACCAAAGTTCCAGTACCTAAGGAATTTGCACAATGTGAGAACTTTTTATCCTTACAAGCTTGCTAAAACCTTCAGCCAATACACAGAGTATATCTACTCAGCTGAGGCAGATTTTCCCTTCTCACTTCAGACATCTCTGAGAAGGTGTGAGTAGGGCTTTCTGAGAAAGCACGACTGAACTACTCAGATTTTGACTGTTTATATAAGAACTAAACCAACGTTAGGTGCCATGCTGTGTAGTTCCTAGGAGTCCCCCAGGACTGGCGTGTTTTGGATGACCTAAACTGAAGGCTTGGTGTCCCAAACGCTTTCGGACACCCCCACAGGATATGTTAGCCGTTAGACCAGCTAGCTCTACAGTGCCACTACCAACCCCCTGTTCTCTACAGTGGTGTAGGTAGTCTCTGGCAACCACTGAACATGACAATCCTGATTCATCAGGGATCGTGGAAAACGGTACAGTACGTTTCGCTCACTCTCGTGCTTGCTTTCTCTCAGAAAATACACAGGATGGCGATTAGGACATTTCGATAAATATTTATTGGTCCAGCGACAGTCTTGTGTAAAACATGTGTGCTGCGACAATCAGGAGACCGAAGCAAACAAAAGAGATTGCTAGTACCAATATAGTGAATAGTAGATACATTTCTACCATAGTGCTAATGAGATGAACAGAAACAGTTCAGATAAAAACAGTAGCACTTGCATATTCGTAAAATGCGCGCCCTAAGTAATTTGCTAAAATGTACCTAGCCTAACCTGGATGTGTAGGTGTATATGCGTATAGCTTTGTGTATCTGTAGCCAAGAAACCCCCAGGGAAGAACCAGCCCCTCACCTGATGGTTTAGAACGAAGGACCCCATCTCTGCTTCGAGGATGGCAACCCACAAGGGATATCAGACCACTGTGTGTCGAAGTTTCAGCATGCAGGACCCCCGTGTCAGCTTGGCAGGAAATCTCCTCTAATTTGTAGGGGGAGTGAGGTTCTTTTATACTAAAGTGGTCACGCCAGGGTTTTTTCTAGAATCAATATGTTTTTAAAACAATCATGGATGTTTTGCAAACAATCATAAATGTTTTGAAAACAATCACCAATGCTTTTCTAAACAAATGCGATCATGCACAGCTGGCTGTTGGCCAAGGATGAAAAAAAGTGGTGACCCTTATACAGAATAATTCTGCCGTGCCTGGGGACATGTTTATGTACGTCGGGTAGAGGGATTACGATAGCATACTAAGATCCTGGTGTTGAAGAGACAGGAGCAAGCTATTAGGTAAAAGGTCACCTGTTTAGAATCATTATAGTCGTGTGGATGAGATAATGTATGTAAAACGGGGTATACATGAGGGGACTATCCTAAAAGACATGACGCAGTCAATCGCCTTCCTGGAGTAGGTCTCGTAATAAGTGTATGCCCCCCATTTTGAAGTGGCGATACAAGATCCAGGCATTGAATTATTTTAGATTGAGTACGAGTTGGTAACACTGGTCTTTTTTGGGAACTGTACTGGTGAATCCCTTGGGGTGTAAAGATGTTGAGGTCACTGCTCCTTTGGTTATAGGTGACTGAACCTCGTCGTCTATAAAAGACATCTCTGCGTGGGAAAAATTAAGAGGGAATGGTTGGGTGTTCTGGTAGGGAGTTGAATAAAACTCCAGGTGAAATCCCTGAACCGACTGTAAAACCCAGGATCCTGAGAAATCATCGCCCAGTTGTGCAAAAATAATTGAATCCGACCCCCTACCCTGACCTCTGATTGAGGCAGAAGGCTCACCTGCGTAAGTGGTATCAGCGATGTTGTCTCTGCCTCGGTAGCCTCCACGGCGGCCATGGCCCCTGCTGCCTTGATTCCTGTTGGGTATAAGTTTGACTGTCTTTGGGGGGCTCCTCCTCCCCTGGGAGCGTATCCGCTTGCGGCCTGTGAAAGCAGCAGCCTGTTGAAACCCACGGCCTGGTGCTCTGCCACGATATCGTCCAGCCCTGACAAAAAGGCCCCTGTTAAAGAACTTTTTTCAGAGATGTTTGTGCCTTGTCTAGAGCTGTAAATGTCGACACGTACTTTCCTAATTCTTTGACAAATTTATCAGCAAAAAGTAGGCCATTGGCCAAAGTGCCCGCTTTGCTGGAGGCCAGATCCGCCAGTTGAGGGTCTATGCGCATCAAAACTGACTTGCGGCGTTCAGTAGATAGAGCGCAGTTGGCGTTGCCTAGGAGGCAAAGGGCCCTCTGTGCCCACTCCAATATCTCCCCCGGGTCCAGTTGGGTTTCAGCATCTTTAGCTTGCACTGCCAAATCAAGGATTTTCGTGAGGGGTCCGGAAATATCTAGCACCTTGTCCTGACATCCCTCCATGCTCTGTCTAGACCTTTCTTGAGGTCTTTAGAAAATTTCTTCATGAATGTGGCCATGTTCGGGTTGAGTTCTGGAGTGCCCGCCACCTTCCCTAGTAGTGAGGGGCGTGGACATTTGGAGTGTTGCATACTTCCTTCTCGAAGCCTTGGCGCAGGTTTGCTTGTACATAGTGCGCCACCTCCATACACGGAACCCATTCAGTAGATCTTGGGTGGATGATTTGTTTTGGATCAAATAAGAGATTCTTATTAGGCGGTAAATCCGGTTGTGTATGATGCACCTTGCGCTTACGCTTGGTGGCCTGTCCTGAATTCCCTGGGGCTACCTCTTGATTTGAGGGAGACTCCAACGATGACGTGGAAGGATCCGCCGTGGCGGTGGAGCTTCTGGAACACCCAAAGGGTCCTGCCTCTTCCATACTCGCGTATTGGTGGTCCTGTAGGACCGTTTGCGCCAGTTGTGAGAGCACCTCAGCCGAGGGTCCTCTAGGAGCACTGCGGGCAAATCCTGCATTATGCCAAGCCAAGTCACATTTCGATGTGCCTCCTGTCGTGCCCAGCAATTGACGGTCATATTTTTGGAGTGGTTGAGTAAAGGGGTGTAAGGCTCTAATTAATGCCCGATTCACCAAGCATTGCACTTGATTATCAAGTGCCTCCACAAGTCGCTCCTCCATATCCTGCTCAAAGAGAACTTCTTCATATTCCAGATAGTCTTCCCCCATATCTTCCTGATATGCCATACTTGTCACTTTATCTCACTTCCTTCACTTAAATCTGAGGAGGTTCACGGGGGAGAGTCAGTCCCAATCAGGCGCAACCCACCTATGTGGATTAGTTAGGGTCCAAAGTTTCCCAATAAAGTTGCCCAAATTTGAATGTGGAGGGAGGCACCGTTCTCTCCTAGGGCAGAGCCCTTCTCAACGTTTATATTTGATTTGATTTATCGATTTGTATAGCGCGCGCATGCCCGAAGGCGTCTTGGCGCTGAATTTGGCAGGACGTATGAGTAGGCGGGACCGAGTGATGCTCCTATAAGATTCCAGTAAGATCAGTTGGAAAATAGCCATGTTTTCAGTAGTCTTCTAAAGGACATGAGTGAGGTACTGCTTTTTATCGATATTGGCAGGAGGTTCCAGGTTTTCGCTGTCCCCAATAGGAAGCTTCTGCCTCCCCAGCGAACCTGCTTATACTTTGGTATTTGTAGCAGTTTTGACTGAGATGATCTTAGATTTCTGGCTGGTACGTACCATTTCAAGTGCGATCTCAAATATAATGGTCCTTTACTCTGAAGTGCTTTATAAGCAAGACATTGTGATTTAAATTTGATTCTCTTTTCCACTGGGAGCCAGTGGAGGGCTCTCAATCTATGGGAGATTGATTCATATTTGGGGATGTCCAGTATCAATCTGGCGGCAGCATTCTGCAGTCGCTGCATAGGGATACTGGGATTGTATCCCCACATAGAAGGCATTGCCATAGTCCAGTCTGGACAGAGCCAAGGTTGTCACAAGTGTCTTTAATGCATCCGGGGGAATGAAAGAACGGATTTTCCTGATCATCTTTAAAATACCCCAGAAGGTGGAAGAAAGCTTGTTAATTTGACCGTCAAATGTCAGTCTGTCATCAAAGATCACACCTAGGTTCCTAACCTTGGGAACTGGCGTCGGGCAATCGCCCAAGTTGACCGGCCACCATCTCGGCGACCAGAAGGAAGGGTTGGGGCCCAGCAGCAGGACTTCCGTTTTTTCGCCGTTCAATTTCAGGCAGTTGGTCTGCATCCAGGTATTTACCTGAGACATGCAGTTGTTAAACCGATCGGCTGTCTCCTCCACGTTATTTGATACTGATACAACCACCTGGGTGTCGTCAGCATAGGAGACTACCGAAAAACCACGCTGCCTAATGATCGAAGCCAGCGGAGCCACATTAATATTAAAAAGTGTGGGGCTCAGAGAAGAACCCTGTGGCACACCACACGGCAGTTTGAAAGATTTGGATGCAGAGCCACCCAGTACTACTGAAAAAGTTCTGCCAGTTAGATAGGATGACAGTAGATTAAGGGCGGAGTCCTGAATACCCAGCTCCGCTAATCTGCCGGTTAATATTTCGTGGTTGACCGTGTCGAAGGCCGCCGATAGATCTAACAAAATCAAGGCGGCCTTCCGGCCTATATCGCCTGTCCGGTGTTCTCCAGGAATAGTCTTGGCTTGTCTGCTCACTCGTGCGGTCGCGCTGTGAGCCGATCGGAAGTTCCGATTTCAGCCTCACTGCTTATGCGCGAGTCGGCCGCAACGAGAGAGGACAAGGCCGAGTAGCGGGTCTACCGCGCGTCCCTCTCCCGCTCCATGGCAACTAATTAGCAGGTGGCAACGCCCCGCGTACCGGTTGCAGTTGACCAAAAACTGCACCACAATCACCATATACAATCGCGTAGCAAGCACATTCAATAATAATGATGAAATGACTTAACTGCAGCCACTGCAGCAGCAAAGAAAGAGGAAGTTAAATCGTTACATGGCATTATATATATGTGGTATGCCTCGATGATTGGTGGGCACTGGACTACTCGGGCTTATGGGAAATGTCGTTTTTCACTTTGTAAAAATGTGATTGGCTGCTGTGTATTACGTAGTAAAGGAAAGAGAAACGTAATCCGAAGCCTCCGTCTCCTGACATAGAATTAGTATAGGGAAATATGAGTTAATGTGAGCGGTGGACATGTGAGTCTGTTCGTATGATTGATTAGGATAATGAAGAGATAGAAGAGGGAAGAGTCTAGAGAGTGTTATTTGGGAGATCATAGTAGTAAGATGAGGTTTGGGATGAGTAGAAAGGAGAGATGGAGGAGGGAAGAGTCTGTAGAAAGGGATGAGGAGATCATAGTAGTAAAAGGAAGTTTGGGTTGAGTCAAGGGAGGAATACATGAGAGAAGTATTTAGAAAGGGTTGTTTGGGAGATCATAGTAGTAAAATGAGGTTTGGGATGAACTGAGGAGGGAAGAGTCTAGAAAGGATTATTTTGGAGATGATAATAGTAAAAGAGGCATTTGATGATAGCCATGTTTTCACAAGAGGCAGGCAGGAGTGGAAATTGTGCCAGTAGAGGCTTGGTGGAGTTCTGCTTAGGCAACGGAATCCCCCAATACCAGTTGATAAGTGCAAACAGAGCCATTAGGCTATTAAGAGCACAGCAAAGCAAGTTTGCATCACAGCACTGATCACCGCCATGTGGAATGAGGCACTGACCACATACCTTAATGGGCTTATGATTATAAGGAGCAGGGCACAACTCTGTGTTCCAGACCATGGAAAATGGATATACTGTCTATGTCTATGTAAGTGATTTATAAAGCTCGACTGTTACTCCAAGGAGTGTCCTGGCGCTGTAGCATAGGAGTCGTCAGCAGGCAAAGAGACGAGAGGGAGACTAGGTGCAGGAAAAGAGCCAGGTCTTAAGTTTTCTCCGGAACACCAGTGTCTCCTTGATGCACCTGAGAGCCAGTGGCAGCTTGTTCCAAAGAGAGGGGCCCAGGAAGGAGAAAGATCTGCCCCCTGCCCTGGACTTTCTAATCCGAGGAACTGTGGCTAGACAGAGATCTTCAGAGCGAAGGTTTCTCTGGGGAGTATAGGGCTTGATTTTGTCTTGAAGATAACCTGGGCCTGTACCGTAAAGTGCTTTTTGGGTTAAGAGCAATATTTTAAAAGTGATCCTCTTCCTGACCGGAAGCCAATGTAGGCTGTGAAGGAGGCCAGAGACATGGAAGTAGCGTGGGGGCCCAAAGATGGTACGTGCTGCTGCATTCTGTACTAACTGCAGCCTGTCTATCAGGTACTTGGGCATCCCTGCATATAGGTCATTTCCATAATCCAGTCGTGAGATTATCAAGGCCTGCGTCACCTGTTGTCTAGCCTGAAAGGAAAGGAGATAAAAGAATTTCCTAAGTACACGAAGGAGGGCAAAACCAGTGCCCACCACAGAGTTGATTTGGGAGCGAAATGACAGTTGCTCATCAAATTGGAAGCCCAGGTTTTTTATCACTTGACTTTTTAATACGGGGCGGGGGGCATCCTTAGGCTAGAAAGTTTCCCATGATGTCTTGGCCTCTGTGCCAAAGAAGAGGAGCTCGGTCTTTCCAGCATTACATTTGAGTTGGTAATTGGATAACCATCTGAATGTTGCATTCAGGCACTCACGGATTTTCTCCCCAGGGAAAGCATCACCCTTTCCCCAGGAGAAGAGTAGTTGGGTGTCATCTGCATATGACACTATTTTTGCACCCCAGAGTTCTACTAAAGAGGCCAAGGGAGAGAGATAGATATTACTGCCAGGTCGCCAGTTGCTATTTTTTTTCCAGGTTGTAAGTTGCTAAGTCTCATTGGCTGAGACAAACTTGGAAAAACTAGGGGTTCACTATAAATAAGCACATGGACATACTTTAATATTTTAGCCAAGGTAGTTTTAATAAAGGTAATAATATCACTACAAGGGTTCTAACATCTTTGTTAGACTAATCCTCAATGCATAGCCACGGCTGCAGTGGCTTTCACATGGCTGAGTGGTGGTGCAGGTCAGAAATAGACCTCTACGACATCCAGAGGCAGGAGAGAGTTATCCTGTGTCTTCTTTTCCAGTTTGGGGGAAGTGACAAGATCAGCATTTAAAATTTGACTGATTCAATGTTGTCCCTTTACAGTTACATGACTGTGGCATCAAGCCCCTTTACCACTCATTTATACAAATATGCCTCTGGAAATACTATCAGGGCAGAGTGATAGCTTTCCAGGATACCAGCGATCTATCTGTTCCATTACTTACCTTACTGCAATTTTCTAAGCATATAAAATGTGTTGAACAAAGATCCATTCTACACCTACCTTTCAGCATCAAATACAGGTAATTCTGAAGATGGCCATAATCCATGACACAAAACCTGGTTCACAAAAAAACAAGGCCTTAAACACACAGCATTAATGGTCTTACACAGAACGAGGCTCAGGCACGGAGCTCCATAACCATACTCAAGGAGAGCAGGGTAGGGGCACAAGGTGAATAACCCATGGCCAGGCTCACAAAGGACAGTACCCTGACCCAGGGTGCAAAATACTATTCACAGCGACCTGATGCAAGCTGAATAACCAAGCTCATAAAACAGGGCCACTGCCCATTCTGCATAACCAAGCAAACAAAGGCATGGGCTCTCAGCCATGCTACATAACCAGGATCAGAAAAAGCAGGGCCCTGGTCGAAGGTGTATAACATAGGCTCACATAGAACCAGTCCTTAATCCATACTTTGATACCGAAAATGTATATAATAGTGCCTAGGCTATCCATGCCATATATCAGTGCTTAGCTGCATAGAACACAGATTCAATTCATGCTACATACACTGAATGTGGGACACTAATCTGTGTCCGACACCTTAGCTCACACTCATAAGGGTTACTGGTCCGTGCTTCATACTCTGGCTTCACCCACAGAACTGGCCTATGCTGCGTAGTAACGATCAGGGGGACAAAATAACAATAAACAGTGCCATGTTTTTTGGATCACGGTCACATAAGCAGCCCTGATACCAGGAGCAGGGGCTAGTGGAGTTACAGCAAGCCAGCATAACAATACGAGAGTTTACTTTTTGCTTTCATACACACTTCTTCCAATATAAAAATCATTATTTGGGGCACCTCTCTGTCGAGTCCCAACAACACTAGCACGGACGCTTGCCAGGCAGCAATATTTAAATACCACAGTGCATAAAATGTATCTGTAACATCCCCAAGTTACCGGACACAAAACAATCTGCACTGACCTGTGATGCCTCTACTTTGGGTTACACGGAGGAAGAGGCAAGGGCCGCAGGAGTTAACAATAAAAAAGGGGCAAGTAAAATAGACTCCATGTAGTCATCTCACCGACTCTTCTGAAGCCCTAACATGCATAGCTGTCCTGGCAACAAGAGGAATGGAACTACTGGTGCAAAATAATCTGTAACAACCATAGCTCGTGCAAGCACAAGTTCCTCTTTAGCTCACTATTAGAGCACAACTTGATTTTTAGAAAAAGACATATCACAACCTGAAGAGGTTCTGAGTGAGCAGCCAAAATTCGGTGATACATTTAGCTCGCAGGAGATCAGCAAATTGATGATATTCTAAACTGTGCGCGCACAAGTATGCAATTTATTTTATTGTTAAAAATACTTTACTCTGCCACTTATATGTTGGGTTACCATAATGTTTTAAGCTGCTTGCTCCTGTAGAGGGGTCTGAAATGCTCAAGTAGAACTAGAAACAAGGGTTTCCTCATATCATTGAATGAGGTTACATGGGACTTTCATTGACACCCACGCGATGCTTTCAGTCTTCACAGCCTGTTTCCTCAGTGAGGAGTCAGTTGTAAGTCGGACGGTTACGAGACATTCGCTAGAGAGCTGCCTTTTAGCTGTATGGCAGTTGAGAGGGACGAACAGCCTCGCCTGGCGCATGCTATTATACAGTCTCGCACCTTCAAGGTTGTAGGAGCAGTGGAAAGAGATCGGAGGACGTATTTTTCGGAGCACTTCAAACAACATTTTTAAGAGTTACCAACAACCCTTGAGTACACAAATTAAACTGTCCCACAGAGGAGTTACTGATTGTAAGAAAAGTAAAAAAGATTAAGGTAAAGAGGTTAGAAAATGCTGGCTGCTGCACCCCTCCAGGACTCTTACTTTGGTAAGCATGCCTCTTGGCTTGTGCAATTTATAGGGTAAATTGTTTTGCGTTTGCTTTATAAACGTACTTAACTGTGCGCTGCCTCTCCTCTGCAACAGCTGAAACACGCTTTTGGTTGCACTGATTATGTTTATCTAATGTGGGCATGGTCTCTATATGCGGCTGGTCTCTCCCAGAAGCCAGAGTGGGTGCGGCAGGCTGTATGGCAACTCTGCAGTAAACGTCCGTTGCTGCCTGCTGTGGGGGAAAGAAGAGGGCTCGGAAGGAAGGAGGCAGTGTGTGCGCTCAATTACTTGCAAAGTTTGTTTACACACTGATTGGCAAATGCCGTCCAAACAAGAAGCGTGGCAATGTGAAGAGGGCAGAAAGCAACAAGTCAGTGAGGGGCAAAAGATGACTGCTGCAGGGGCTGTGTGTGCTTGGAGGGTGGGAGGAGGGCTTATAACCTGAAGCAGCGTGTGTGCTTAGAGTTCAGCGGGTTGAAGCGATGGCGGAAAGCAACCAGGGAAATGCTACATTTGTGTTGCAGGACAACATTGAAAATAAGCAGGGACACGTGAAAAGACGAGTGCTGCAGGGGCTGTGTGCGCTCGGAGGGTGTGGGGGAAGGCTTATAATGCAGAGCAGAAGGGGAATGAAAGATGTGTCATCGGAAAGTGGTGTGCTCTGGTCAGCACATAATTTCAGGCTGGGGATACCTGCCTGTGAATAGCTAGTCTGTTGGCTGGGCACAGACTGGTCAGAGGATGGTCGAGGCTGCCACAAAATGCCCCTTTACTGAGTTATGATTCTCCTTCTTGCGTGAACAGTCTGTTCAACCTCTGCGCACTGAATGAAGACGTTCTGTAGAGGAAGAGACATGTAGCGAGCCCGCATGAAATTGACATGGAATGACCGCATGTGCTCAACTTATGTATGCGAATGTGCGCAGTGTGTCGCTTTCAGAAGCGGAACGTTTGTGGGAAGGACGAAGCTGAGCGGTGCGCGCCACCTTTTTCAGGTTCCTTGGTGTTGTATCTCCCACTTGTTGGTCCCTCGGTGGACACCGTACTGTAATAGACACTGCTGTGTCCCTGCGCGGACACCGTATCTATGTGCCATGTCAGCTGTCAACGGTCAGTTATGACAGTTGACAGCGTACACAGTTACAGGCTCGTTACGCTCCTTATACTGGAGCCTGTGTTGGTGCTAATAAAGGCGTTACTTCTGCAACTAACTTGTGTGCGCCCATCTTTACAAGTTGGCAACGAGGAGCACCAACACGTGGACATGGCGTGTGATTTTATACGGTACTGGAAGACCTTCAAAGAATAAGACTGATCCAGCAATCCAAGAACTGGACATGGAAGAAGGGTAATTTCCAGGTTTGAGATGAACTGTGTACCTACATGAAGAACAAAAAGCAGTTCGTGAGCCACTACAAGAAGTGCAGGGGTCGTATATACAGCGGACGAAAGAAGCAATGGTTAGTGCTCTTGTCAAGTTTTAAAATAAATTTTGAGGAACAATTTAGGCGTTTAAGCACGAAACCAGTGAGAAATCTGGAGCAGGAAAATTGAAGCGGAGAAAAGAACGCTGAAGGAATCCAGTTTGCGGCCAAACTGTCACTCCTGCATTCCAACCGTCAGCTGTTCGTGACGTCCACTCATGTGGGACGCATGACGTGTTGGATCTTCACGTACGTGTTCAGGTGCAAGCGGCCATCTTGGAGTGTCGAAAATGAAAAATGTAAGACATTAAATTACTCAGACTAGTGTTGCACGCACGCAGCACTCGACGTACTCCGAACTGTTTTGTCAGCTCACCGGACCCTTCGCAAAGCACAAGAAGAATTGTCAACCGGCAAGGGAAGCGAATGCAGGTGGACAAAAGAAAAAGGTACTGTTTTAAAAAAAAAAAACACAGTGTACACATCCTTGATTCAAAGGAGGATTATCGCAAGCAAGGCATTTATTCAACAAAAAAAAAAATGAACACAGGTGAAAATGCACCTATAAAAAAAAATTACTTGATGGTATCATCTCATAGTGGGGTGTGTAAAGATACAACAGGGTGACACATATCCTTGCCCATCACCTTCACACAAGGGTTACAGTAGGATTGAATGAATAACTCCAAAACAAAAAAGAAAACTAACTAAACTTAACCACTAGCTACACAGACTCTCAGCTCTGTACAAGCATGGCATCAGGGTATGTCTGGAACTGTCACCACCAGAAACATTTCTAAGGGCAGGAGGAGAACCAACACTCAAATGGGAAGAGTGGAGGGAGTACTTTATAAACTATATTGCAACTCTAGAGGATGATGAAGAGTTAAAACCAGAAAAGAAGTATAAATTACTCATGCATTGTCTGGGTGCTGGTGGGATAAAAGTTTATAACACTATAAACAAAAAATAAGAGGAGAAAACGAAGGTGACGTGTACGTAAATGCTATCGAAGACCTAAACACATACTACAAACCCACGGTATGTGTGGGAGTCGACAGGTACAAATTTTTCCATAGGAAACAAGGAAAAGAAGAAACAATTGATGATTATGTGTCCACACTCAAAAATCTGGCCATTAATTGCCGTTTTGGGGAACTGCATGATGAGTTCATAAGGGACCAGATAGTGATGCAGGGTTCAAACGCTAATATACAAGACAGTTTGTGGGCAAAGGGAGAATATCCATTACAAAACATCATAGACATTGCCAGGAAGGCTGAACTTACTGGTAGGTGCGCTAAAGCAGTGCTTTTAGAAAACAAGGAAAAAAGAGATGGTGATGTGGTAGGGAGAGTTATTGGAAAAAAAGGTGGCCAGTATTCTACCAAGCATCCGAATTATACCAGGGAAGCTCAACAAACATACAACAAACCAACGCAACAAACCATCGTTCAACAGCAAAAATCGTTGCTACAGGTGCGGTAGCATAACGCACATGGCAGACAATATGAAGTGCCCAGCGAGGGGTGTAAAATGCACATTCTGTGGGGTCGTGGGCCATTTCCAGAAGGCGTGCAGGAGAAGGAACTCGCGCACGGTGAGAGTTATTGAAGAGGATGAAACCAGTTACCAACAAACCTCTGATGAGGAGGATGTAAACATGTTTGTTTTGAACATTAACGATGACTCTACTGAAAAGGGAATACTTCCATCACCTCCAAAGTTAAGAAACCACTGTGTAACTTGAACATTGGTGGTGTAGACATCAGTGTTGTTGCGGACTCTGGATCACCATACACCATAGTGAACAAAAAGGTATGGGACGATAAATTCAAGTCCAAATTAGGTAACCAGTTGACCAAATCTGACATAACTATAAAATCATTTACTGGTGAACCCATCGAGGTGTGTGGATTCAGGAAACTCACTTTCAGGTTCAAAGGTAGAGAATCCGTGTGTAAGTTGTATGTGTCCAGAGTGGGACCATCCGTGCTAGGATGGATGGACCAAGGAAGCGTAGGCATAATTTTGGATCCCAGTAAAGATGACCCTGTGTTAGTTGTAACCAACAACAACGACTATGCCCAAACGTTAGTGGACACGTTTACAGGAGTGTTTAGTGGACACATTGGCACCCTAAGAGGGTACCAACATAAGATTAGACTCAAACCCGTCTATACACCCACTGTTCACAAGACACGCAGCTTACCGTTTGCCATCAAGGAGGAGGTGAAGGCCCAACTGGACCAACTGCTTGAGGAAGGCATCATAGAAAAGGTGGAGGCCTCGGAATGGGTTGCCCCCTTGGTGATTGCCAAACGCCCCAACGGAAAACTTAGGTTATGTGTGGACCTTCGTGACCTGAACTGTAACATTGTGGTTGAGCAATTTCCCCTCCCGAAAATCGGTGAAATGCTGGCCGGCACCAAGGGGGTGAAGTGGTTTTCAACCATAGATTTGAAATCGGCGTATCACCAGGTTCAACTGCATCGTGAAAGCAGGAACTTAACAACCTTCATAACTCCTTTTGGGTGTTTCCGCTTCACAAGAGTACCTTTTGGCCTTGCCTCCGCAGCTGCCATGTTTCAGAGGCTTATGCACAATGTGTTCGATGGTGTCAAAGGTATACTGCTTTTCCAGGATGACATACTGGTGATGGGAAAAACCAGAGATGAACATGACCAAAGAGTTAAACAGGTACTAAACATAATGGAAAAAAGGGGTTAACAGCAGAGCATCTCAAATGCAAGTTTGCAAGAAACTCTGTCACGTATCTGGGTCATGAAGTGACTGGTGATGGCATTTGCCCTAAAAAGGATTTGCTGGAGGCCATAAAGGAAGCACCTTTGCCAAAAGACAAGGATGAATTGAGGTCCTTCTTAGGGCTTCTAGAATTTTATGCAAGATTCATTAGCAACTTTTCACAGAAAACATTTGGTTTACGCCAGTTGCTTAAACTCAAAAACAAATTTGAATGGTCTAAAGACTGTGATTTAATATTCAAGTCACTAAAGAACGAAATGTGTGCTGCACTTCCGCTGCAGGGTTTTGACCCACAATTGGAGAACTTTGTCACCACCGATGCCAGCTCTAAAGGGCTTGGCGCAGTGCTCACCCAGAGAGATGATATGGGCACTGAGTATACCATAGCTTTTGCCTCTCGCTCCCTCACTCCAGCGGAGGAGAAGTTCTCTGTCATTGAGCGCGAGGCATTGGCATGCGTATGGGCATTGGAGCACTTCAGACAGTTTGTGTGGGTAGAAATGTAACAATATGCACGGATCACAAACCTCTGACAAAAGTCTTCACCATAAAAGGGTTGTACAATGCCTCTCCCAGATTAGCAAGGCTTTCTGTAAGACTGTTTGACTATATTTACAAGGTTCAATATGTGCCCGGAGTAAAAAATGTAGTGTTTTTTTTTATAAATAGGATGCCTAAAGAGGACAATGAAGAGGGTATGGAGGAAGAAAAGGAAGAACTCTGTATAGCGAATGTGCATGAAGAGTTGGAAGGAATTACCAAAGAGGAATGGCACTCTGAGCAAGAGAAGGATCTAATAATGTCCAATGTGGTGGACATGCTGAGCAAAGGGTGGTCAGCAAAAGGTGATTTAACTGAAGACATCAAACACTTTTGGGAGGTAAAGGATGAACTCTCATTTGAAGGCGGCCTCCTGTTCAGGAGCGGGAGAGTTGTGCCACCCAGCGGATTGAAAAAAAAAATACTTGAATTGTGTCACGAGGGACATCTGGGCATATGCAAAACTAAGAGCAGGGTAAAGAACAGTTACTGGTGGCCAGGAGTAAGCTTAGCCGTCGAGAGAATGGTCCGTGATTGTGCCCTATGCGTGAATTCGGATACGACTCAAATAACGTACAGACCCCCCTTCACCCAATCCCTACGCCAGCCATGACATGGGAAAGAATTGGTATTGACATCATGGGCCCTTGTGCCAGACAGGCAAGAGCAATGGTATGTTTTAGTTGTCATTGATCATTTCAGTAAGTGACCAGAGCTCAAGGTAGTCAGCAAAACCGACGCACTCCAAATAGTCAAATTCCTGGATGATATTTTCACACGAGAAGGTCTCCCGAAACAAATTGTCAGCGACAATGGTCCACAATTTACATCAGACACCTTTAAAAACTATGTGAGAAGAAATCAGATTGAGCATAAAACAACATCTGTGTACCATCCAGCTGGAAATGGCGCCGTGGAGCGTTTTAACAGGGTGATCAAAGGTGTTATCCAGCTTGCGAACAACAACGGATTGGAGTGGAGAAAAGAGGTGTTTAAGACCCTGTGGGCGTATCGCATTACTCACATTGACACCGTTGGGCACAGCCCTTTTGAACTAATGCGTGGTAGGACACCTTTGTCTAAAGACAATGTAGTTTGGGTCAAGACGGCAAAGAGAGTCGAGTGGACAGCTGAACTGGTCAGGGAAAAAAGTGCGTCAGCCCAAGCCCAGGTCAAGTCCAGATACGATGTCAAGCAAGGGTGCAAGACCGTAGGAATACACGTTGGCGACAGTGTTAGGGTCAAGAGAAGTGGTCACATAGGAAAAGGACAGAGCAGATACACTCCACCACTCACTGTACGCAAGATTTTCTGTAATTCCGCCCAACTAAGTGATGGAAGAGTCTGGCATTTCTCTGCTCTTTCCGCGCAGAGAATGAGGCCAGTTGACTGTCCTAGTTTGGAAGAGGAACAAGGCGGTCTGAAAACACAAGTCAAGCAGCGGGTATGGTCTGATGATGAGACCGAGTTAAGTCAACCTACCTGCGACGACACAGCTCATGGGACATTTGCACAGTCTGCATCTGCAGCACCGATGGATGATCCAAGTTGTTCTCATTCTGTAAGGATCAGGAGACAGTCACCTGAGATTCCCTCACTCGACACCAACCCAATGGTTGTCACCAGTAGGGCCGGAAGAAGAATCGTGCCTCCCACCAGGCTCACGGACTATGTGTGCGAGTAGCGCATCCCGGCCTGTTATGTTCTACTTTTATTCTTCCTTCCCTGTACCTTTCACTTTCCCTTTCCTGTTCTCTTCCTTCTCTCCTACCTTCTCTCTGCTCCCAGCTCGTATTCTGTCTCCAGCCCTCACCCCTCCATCTGTTTCTTTCCTATGTATTGTTGGGAAGGGAGATGTGTTGTATCTCCCACTTGTTGGTCCCTCGGTGGACACCGTACTGTAATAGACACTGCTGTGTCCCTGCGCGGACACCGTATCTATGTGCCATGTCAGCTGTCAACGGTCAGTTATGACAGTTGACAGCTGACTGCGTACACAGTTACAGGCTCGTTACGCTCCTTATACTGGAGCCTGTGTTGGTGCTAATAAAGGCGTTACTTCTGCAACTAACTTGTGTGCGCCCATCTTTACACTTGGTCACTGAAACATCGGCTTCCATGTAAGCACAAGATGATTTCATTATCACAGACCTCTCAAATTCCAAGGAATCCATTGTGTTCAATTTAAACAAAACCTCGACTCATCGCAATTTATTTTGCTTCTGTTGCTACGAGACACATGAAAAACATTATCGAATATACTCAAGATCATGTAGACAAGGATGTTAAAAGCGTTTCAGCTAAATGCCGTTGACAATCATTACAAATGCCTGTAAAGACTGATCCAACGCAGGAGGTAAGTTCAAAGTCTTTATTTAAGTAATGCCGCTGACACCAGAGGGCACGTCTTCACAGGAGTCTCAAGTCTCGGCAACTGTCACCCCAACCATCACCCATGCCCAAGGTTCTACCATGGAACAGTAGGACATCATAAAACACTTGGGCATGGGCACGCGGCAGGGGAAGCAGCGCGAGGCCAGAGCAAGACAAAAGGCAAAGCGGAGCAGTATAATTACAACATTACATTATACAACATAACAATGCCGTGCCTCTAATTTGTAATTAAAAATGGCCTCTCCTCTCCCGCACTGCCGATGACTGTACCACAGCTTTGAAATTAATCTTCCGAACACAAAGGCAAACCACTAAAATGTTTAGCACTTAATGTTTTGACCACGTGTGGAATGCAATAGTCTTTTATATGTTTGAAGAAGATAGTTTTTGAATACATGATACTAGCAGTAAGTAGCGATGTGGATGTAGCTCATTTACAGCCTGCAGTTCTGAAATGTCAGCAGGAAAAAACAAGTCCAATCCCCCTTAAAAGGAAGCCCAAAACCAACCAAACAGCTTACCAAAAGAAGCCCACCTGACGATTGACATCCAAAATTGCAAAAAAAAGGCTAAAAATAATACAAGCAATGGGGCAGTAGGCGGCAGTAACACAACTGGCATTAAGGGGCAGTGGGAGGAAGAATGCTATATTTAAATGTAAGCAGCTAGGGCGCTGAAGCTGAACGCAGACAAACAGTAACAGAGCAGGAAACCAAGAAAAAAATAGTCCTCCCCAAAGAACAGATAAAGAACCATAGCAGAATGATACAGTACTAAGTCCCTGCTCTGTGGGAGGAGCAGAAGAGAGAAAGGAGAGACAAAGAGGCAGGACTGACCACTAGCAAGCCAGGATTTTTAAAAGACATTGACATAGACAAATGAAAAGCAATGGCAAGTAGGGGGATGAACTTGAAGCCCTCAGACTGATTACAGCAGGTCTTGAAGAGACAGCGCATGCGCTGGCTAGCTCGACCTAATAAGGGCCTTCATAAACGTATAGCCTGATCATTGATAACCTGAAGTATTCTTTTAGCTGGAGACTTCTATCGCAAACATGCTGCTACAGGGTTGCCACATGGATGCCACATATAATATTTTATGTACTGACTTAGACCACACTGCAATACTTTTCACTTTTTTCACAAGATGTTTCTGAAGGATGAAAAAAGTGATTTTATATGAAAAGAAATAAACGTGCACAATTTGACTAAAGTGTATTTCAGAAGCACATTATGAGCACCTTGCCCTCCAGTTATGCCAGAACCAGCTTAAATAATTGAATACCCTAAACAAAAGTCAGTTGTTTGAGCAGAGATCAAATCATTATTCTGACACTAAGGCCACTCATACATTTAGGGAGGTGTTTCTGTGTGTTTGTGAAGATATTTCTGCACACTATGTACAAATGTATGTTGGTACCCACACTAGAATGAGAGAAAGCTATTTTTTTTATATTGGCGAAAATAAATAAATACTACCGCTCAACACAAACTCTTTGTACATAGGCCACGTTAAGGAACCAACCAAGCACCACTGATGGAGAAGCCTCTTACTCATGCTCCCAGAAGCTTTTTGAGTATTAATGAAAGTTAATAGCTGGTATATGAATATACTTTACAATTCAATACAATATTAACTAGATACCTACACCATATACACTTCCTATCATTTGGTTTAAGAAATCACAACTGTTAATGCTGTTGGGCTTTGGCAGCCAGATGCACTCCTCTTTGAAATGCAGTCCATTACTCGTCCTTCAGTGACCATGGGGAAAGGCAACACCACAACTATAATACATCTTCTAGTCTACAAGTGATCTTGGCTACTTAAATACACTGTAATTACTGCACAAGCACTACAGACTAGCTCGGTTCATCCATGTTTAAGTTCTACTATAACAAAGTTTCACTCTCATCATTTCAATAGAATACATCTATAGTTTTGTGTTATGCTTTTATATGTTAAAACAGTGGTTCACCTGGAACTGAATTAGAGTAAACAGTTGAATCAATCATTGAACACTCTACACGTAGACAAAACTCATACTGTCTTAGCCATAGAATCTCATTATTAACACATTGTCATAAATCACATACAGGTTTTATTTCCACATATTACATTTCATGTTTGACACAGAACAGATGACTATAACAGTCTTAGATTCATAGGTGTTTTTTTTAACCCCTGTGATCATACACGGATAAGAGGAAGAAATGTGCAAAAGAGAACATATAGAGTGTGTGTAAACCAAAACAAACAACCATGGGCTATTATTTTACTAAGTTTCTTGAAGCTTGGTTTAGGGATATCAGTTCTTTAAATTTGTGTGTAATAATTTGTCGACCGTGTTTAGACCTCGTTTGAATTGTTGAGGTCTCATCGAGCCTAGTAAAAATGTGACACACCTAAATGGAGAGATCATACCAAACAATATTAGAAATTGGTGAATGGAGAGGTATGTAAGGCTAGATTAAGGTCATTATGCAGCTAAGTTAAAACGGTTGAGCGGGCACGTGCTCAATTTAATGGCCCTTTTGGATGGCTAAAATATTGTGAAAACCATAGTTACTGGATTTGTTGCAAAACATCATACTGAAGACACAGGGATTTACTACTCGACTTGCTTGGTGGGGATCAAAAGGTGTAGAACCAAGTGAGAATATTAAAATATAACTTACCCTCTGGGTTAATTACTGCAACCTGTTAGTAGAACTTGTCTATTTATAACCATGAAATGATGTTAAGCCTATATGCATAAGAAAGCAAATATTTTGTAGAGTGGATTATAGCTTTTCTAGCATGCATAAAATGTGAGGTTCACCAGTGGTAGTATTGAAACAGATCTGATGTGAAGGTACATAACCTGTACTCCTGATCACACATCTAAAATAACTTGTGAATTGCTACTTATACCAAGGTCACTTAGGTTATGTTTTAACAGACAAATGTGTAATTGGTTTGCTACCACTTTGCCCAAGTTTATTGATAGGCACTGCTTTTACTTGTTACATAGCTTGTGAAACTACAACAAAGAGACTGCATACAATAAATGTTGCTTACTTGTAACTGTTACTCTGCTGTTGTCACAGGTGACCTCCCTCCCTGTTAGGTTGCAGGGAACACAAATTGACATTTGTTATAGCTGATCATGTTCCTAGTCTGTCAAGGAACAAACAAAAATGTAACAAATGAATGGAGAGCATCTGCTTTCTGGTCCGCTGAGATCACACAGGTTCTGATTTCAGTCACTGCCATGATTGACATTATTAGCTTTCAGAAAAATAAGTGGTAATTCTGCCCTTCGTGATGGTTGGTATATCCAGCATATGAAGCTACAACAGTGCAGGCCTCAAACCACTGGTTACATGTAAGTAACTTTTTCCTACTCTTTCCCCTGTTTGCAGACATCCCCATATCCTACATGCAGGGCATGTTTACTTTCTAAATAATAATTATTCTCTTTTGTTTGACAGCGAGTACAGAGGTGAGTTATGTGGAGCTTGCTTTAAGCGTCAAGATAATATACATTATACACTCAGGAACAATGTCAGTTGCAAGTAACAGAGGTTCACCTCGCATATCAGATTAGATGCAGTATGTCAATGGCTTAATCTATCACTAGGCGGAAATAAAGGTGTTGGGCACTGTGGATTGTATCCAGGAATACATCATCACTAATTGCAAGTAAGTAATGTCTTTGAGAAATTAACATGATCATATACAACAAAGTGCATTAGGGATGTCACTGATGGATGGAATTGACAATGTACATATTAGTGCAGTTCATATGCTAATATTAATTTTGTGATCTATCTTGAAGCGGGCGCGCCATTTATAATGTACAAAAGCCTTTACATGATGCAGGGATTCAGATTTAGGATGAAGATTGAGATAAATAAGCACTCCGGCATATGGCATGCTGATGAATATCCGCACTATAAATACAAGTCCATTTTGCATGCGAGACAATTAAGAAACAGTTTATAACTAGAAGTGTAGAAGTAGGTGTTTACATTCGAATCAGTTTTGCACTTGTTTTTATTCTAACATTGAGAGGATGTATACCAGTATTGTTCTACAAAGTACAATAGTGACTGTTTCTGTAGATAAGATAATATTTTAAAGAAAGGCAGCCATTTATAAGTCTCACTTTCCTCTAGAACGAAGAGTGATATTAATGTTTTTTATTTCCTTGATCAACAGGAAAAATGGAAGCTTCTACCAGCCTTTCTAAAGGTACTGTAATGATGAACTAATAGATTCTAAAAAAAATTTAAAAATAATTATTGAGCTACTTAACTTTTCGAAAAATATAACTTTTGTTTGTCGCTAAACATAACATGATGTTTTAGTAAGTACCTGTCCATCCAAAACTTTGTTGTTAGAATTGTTCTTTTGCTTTTCATAGTGTGATTTCTTGAGGTTAAATTGACTAGGAGAGCTCCTTTGAGATAGTCATTAATCGTCAACTCCTTTTTGGGGATCTCTATTGAATTTCCAAAAACATGTTGTTATTTTATTGTGTAGCCATCTTATTTTCTCTCCTCTTATACATTGGTCATCCGTTTGAGGTTTTTCCCACTAAGGACTCAAATAGAACATATATACCTGCTGATATTGGACTGTCTTATTGACCATGATCCAGAATTGTGGTTATTGAGTCACTGTTTGTTTGTGAATATAACTGTTTCTTTTGACAGTTGATTTTTTTATTTTTTATGAGGAATGATAAATGTGCTAACTGTCTAAAGCTGATTACAAGCCCAGCCGCACATGCTAGAACAGCAGATTGGTAGAAACTCTATGCACAGTGGACCTCAGTCTAATTAATTTACTTCTGAGCAAAAGGTTTATACGGCAGTAGTAGCACATTTCTATACGCGGGTATTAAAAGTCGCTACCAGAACTCCTTTATTGAGGCTTTTCAAGCTTAATCTTTTTATGGTCAGGTTCGAGAGCACCGTTGTTGCCGGACAATTATGTGAAAATCACCAGGTGAGGATCTTTGGCTCCGTCCACATGTTGGAAGCCAGGAGTACATGTTTTGGTTGGGCAGAAGTATTGTGCTTCGACAAAAAAGTCATTGCCCTCACCCAGCTGTGATCATTTTGTTTATTTATCCAGCTGCCTGAGCTTGAACTTTCAAGGGCACATGCATGACATTGTAATGCTATTAAAGTGTCTTAGATAACTAGACAATTTTTTTTATTTTTTTCTGGCAGCACAGATGATAGTCAATAACCTACATGGATTTTTAGCTCCGGTTTGACAGTGAAGAGGTGTGGCGCCGCGGCCAGGGCGACTGACGCTGGAATCTGGGGCTCACGGTTCGATCCCCAGCACCGGCGGCAGGTCAGCCCAGCACCATGTGACTCTGGGCAATAGCTTGCTTAATCTTCCCGACGGCCCCCAGCGCCGGGATGCCTTCGGGTAGCTGTTCGCGCTTTACAAATACTGGATTTACATTTACAGTGCAACTCTCACCAGACGTTATGTGATTCACTAAAAAGAGCTTTCAGAGTCCTACTGAGATAGAGGCTTAGACTCCACCCACATGTTGATCCCCCTAAGTACAGAATTTGATTGTGCCGAATTTGTTGGCTTCCACCAAAAAGATAGCATATATTGCAATTTTTTGGGCTTGTGGCAGTGTTTATTCTCCATGCAGCAGGACTGAGTTGGTTATGATGGCAATCCAGTGATCAAGGCCTAAAGGCCTGACCAGTTTATTATGAAATGTGTATTTATTGTGAACATCATATGTTAAAGTTGATAGGCATTTAGCTGTGTATTGTTGTTACTCTATATAAAAGCCTACAGATAAGTATTTTGTTGATTGGAATCTCTAAGATTACGGTAGTAAGCAAGGGTTTTGAGGTTGGCCACTCTGACAAACCCTGGGGGGTTTCACTGTGATGATTCTTGTTACGTCCTATTAAGAGGGGTTGTATTTTGTTTTGCAAGTTTTATTTTTCTACATATTTCTAATTTTATAGCTGTATACATGAAGGTTGCCAGTTTATCTGTACTTGAATAGCCCGATGTTGGGTAATGTGTAAAAGGCTTCATCAGTTCATTGGGAAAACTATGCAAGATTTCATAGGTTTTAAAAAAAAAAATTTTATGATGAAAAGTTATGATAAACCCTTTATGCCTGGATTACTTATTATTAATGCATGCATGCATTAAAGGCAATAGGCTTTCAAAGATGTGCTAAAACCTGTAGGCAGGTTCTTTGTTTGTATAGCATTTCACAGATTACTGTAGTAGCAAGGTTTCTGCTGCTGGTGATTTACTCGAACAAACTGTGAGGTTAGAAGATATGCACTACTATACTACAATCGGTATTAGCCTCTCTTAGGAGATATAGTATGCTGCTTTACCAACTGCAATTTTGTATGCATTTTTAGGATTCGTCTGAATAGAGAAATCTATTGTTTTTAAAATAAACTTAAAGGGGCCTTCTCTCTTTCCTGGCTTCTCATTGGTTCATGTGCGTCCCACTTACCTTTCCTCCATTTCTATTTGCTGTAGCATATTTTCCTGCATTTACCAATGCTTGTTCCTGGTCTGCTTCCCTTATCATTTTCCTGCCGCCAAAATACTGTTAACATCCGTTTTGGTGGAACTATAGTTTCATGAAGTTTTGTCTCTTACTCTTGCAGCATATTGATACAACAATTTATCACCGGGAGAGATTAAGTGATTTGCATAGAATCACAGTATGTTGTGCGGCGCTGCCGAGACTTGAACCGGAATCCCCAGCTCTCGAATCAGCACCTCTGGCTGCTGCCCCACATCCTATCCACTCCTGTGTTATCTGTCAGGGAGCTGTTTCCTTCTTCCCGACAATGATTGATGAAAACAGCTCTTTATTCATTACATAGTGGCGAAACCAATGCATTACCAATGCTTGTTACTTTTATGACTATGCCGGATGGTCGCCTTGTGGGAAAGCTTATGCTCTGTACAGTAGGCTTGAATTGGTTATGTAACTGCAACAAATGATGGACGGAATACTGAATGATTCAAACATTCTCCCCCAGTCAAGAGATCTGGGTTAAATCCATCGTTTTTTTGCCCACTACTGAGTTTGGACCCAGCCATATGCAAATTAGTCTTGACCCTGTGCCTCATGGGAACAGTCCAGACCGAACTGCCAAGCCAGGTCCTCCTTGGACCGGAAACAAGCGTCCTAGGACCGGTTTCGGGGTATGTCACCCTTCATCAGCCAGGCTAGCTTGACGCCAATGGCACAGTGAGCAAGGGACCCACGTCTGGGCATACCCGTCCCACTTAGGGCGAAAAGTGTAACTGCAAAAAATGATGGACGGAATGCTGAATGATTCAAACATTCTCCCCCAGTCAAGTTATGCCTGATGCCATAGGACTGGCCCGTTTATTATGAAAAGTTATTATAAAAGCAGCAGGCTTCTAATGGAGGATTGTTGTCTTATTACGTTACAGGCCGTAGAGAGGCAAATGGTTTCATGTAATTTAACATATTACCATCGTAGGCAAAGGTTATGGTGTTGGTCTATCACTCTGACAAACCCTGAGAGCAAAATTTCAATATGAATATTGTTGTTAGGCCCTATTGAGAGGGACTGGATATTGTTTTATGAACTGTAATTTTGTATATATTTGAATTTTTTAAAATGTATGCCTGACAGTTGCCAGCTTTGGCGCACTTCTCGAGGCCTGGGTTGTATATAGTGTCAAGCCATTGGGGAGGGTAAGGGGCCTTATCAGTTCACTGTGAAAAGTTGTTAGATTCCTTAGGTGTGATCCGTTTTTAAAATGAAAACTTATGATAAAACAAGTAGGCATACTTATTTATTGTGAGAAGTATGTGTTAAAGGTAAGCAGCTTTTAGGATAGGCTTGTTATGACACTGTGCTAAAGCCTGTAGGCAAGCATTTCGTTACATGGAATTTCACAGATTACTGTAACAGACAATGGGTTTTTGTGTTAGTGATCCAACTGAACAAACCATGGGGCTAGCCTATTTGCACTATAGTCATTTTTAGGTCTCGCCTGAGCCAGCGCATGCACTGCTCTGTGGCGAGACATTTAGTGTGTGGGCTTTAAAAAGCCGACCACAGCTTTTTGTGTGGCCTAGAGCGTGCGGTTACGCGCACAATTACGAGCAGAGGCGCCATCTGGCTTTTCTCTCTCGTCATGGTGCGCGCACACCACTCGCCAGACATGCCTCCTTTTTTTAAAAACTTGCAGCGCGAGGCGCACGCGCTTGTTTAACTCTTCTCTTACGTTTCTTCCCCCACTGTTCTGCCTTGAGCTCCGGCTTCTGCGTCCGCTCTTGCATTCTCTTTTCTACCACTCCCCGCGTTTCTCTTCACCTGCAGCTTCACCCTCTCACATTGCGTCTCTTTCACTGCTGGTTTATCTCGTCCTATACTGTTGCTCTCCTCCGCTATTACCTCACTGCATCAGTCACTCTTGTTTTTTAGGTCTCGCCCTGAAAGCCAGCGCTTCAGCGTGGCTCTGGGCGAGACATTTTGTAGTGTGGGCTTGCAGAAATGCGACCACAACTTTTGGCTGGCCTAGAGCATGCGAGTGCGCGCACAGTAACGCGCATTCCTCGCATGCTCCAGGCCATCTTCCTTTGATGTCACTTGCTCCTCCCCCTCCCCACCACAGAGCGCTTCTCGGGGCCGCGCGGCCGTGTCACTTTCACGGCCGCGCGTCACTTGCTCTCCCGCTCCTCCCCCCTCCCCCACCACAGAGCGCGTCTCGCACGGCCGCGCGGCCAATGCTTGTTTAATTAAAATGAGCGGGCTCGTAAATTCCCTGACTGATAGAAAATTCCAACTCTATTCAGCAGTGTTTTAAATTGTTGTCGTGATTCTCTGCATGACTCAGTGTTGCTTTCACTCGACAGCAATTTCCAAGAAATTGGCCAGCTCCGAGCCTGCTGCTTTTCAAAAACCCCAGACCTGTTTTTCGCCAGTTAAGACATTGTTCAAGCTCTCGACTTTAATTAACGCCTTTCTTTGCTGATTACGGTGAATGCCCGCCACACCCTCAGCACGCGGGATTCCCCCCTCCCACCACACCCCCGCCTCTGCAAGCTGAGAATTTGCATGCATGCTCACTGATTCCTGTAAATGTACTTTTTCCTGAAATTTCTAATAAAAAGCCGTTATCTGCTCTTCTAAAGCACGACCTCCGTTTGAAAAGTAGAGACGTCTGTCTGCCTTGTGGCAGGCACCCTGCCCGGCTCGATGCAGTTAACTGAACTCAATTTTGTAATTAAAACTTTAAATGAAATAAGAACTTGTGGTCGTTTATGACTGCTCTTGTTATTGTTGGGTCGAGCCCTCTGCACTGTCGGAAACTCCAAACCTCAGACATCCGTCGGAGTTTCATGGTTCACATGCTGAACATTCGCTACCAAAGTGGGCTTTTTCTGTGTGGGGCACACCCGGGGATAAGTGGCAGCTTTTATTGTACTAGAGGGAGAGTTGAATCAGGGGCATAGCTTCCACTGGTGCAGCGGCGCAGGCGCCCAGAGGACCATTGAACCTTGGTTATTGCTGTATTTTATACTTCAAACAGCATCCTGCTCTTGCAACAGGGCCCATGACACACTGGCTACGCTACTGTTTTCAATCCGTTACACACACCGGTGAAACCAAATTCACAATATGACAGTCATCCACTTTTGAGGAAGGATATGAATCTTACACAAACAAGTCATGCAGACAGTTTCATTTCAGTCACATTGTGAAGCAATGCCTTTATATGAATATTTTTATTGAACTGTGGTATTGAAAATAGGCGCGAAAACAGCACTGTCTAGACACAGGTTGTGCCTTCTGAGTAGCATGGATACGAACTCTTGGAATTATGCACTTCAGCATGCATTTAGAAGTGCGGAAATACCACTGGTAAAGCTGGATTGCTACATTAGCAACTGTAGGGTTAGGGGTGGGATTACGTTCGTTTATGGATGGATCATCCTAGTAAATAAGATGAGCACTCACAAACTTTTACGTGTGTGGATATTACTGCACCTCATACATAGGTTTAACCACTCAACAAACACATGCAAAATTGCTTCTGTCAAAGTCAGGGGTGAATGCCTTTAAGGGGTGGGATCGGAAAGAGAAGGCCTCCATATTTTACCAGAAAATATTTTCCCTATGAAGAAAATAGAAAAAAATCTGTGTGTTAACGCACATTCAGGAATTCATGCATGAGGGCGCCTGATGGTGTTACTGCCTGTTTAATTATTATGCATTGGCTTATTGCAGGGAACATGTGACTTTTACAAATTAGGCAACATATTCTGAGAATTATTCCTTGTTCTGATATTGTAGCACACTTTGATACAAAAAAGATTCCAAGTGCTATGGAAAATGCACTGGTTTCTTAAGAAAGAAAACTATACACATTCAGTACATCCTATTGAAAATGTTCGCCACCAACCATTAATAATTTAGGGGCTGATTACGAGTTTCGTGGGCAGGGTTACTCCATCACAAACGTAAACAAGCATTGGCATAGCCAATAGGTCTCGCCTTTGGGACCTTATAAGTATTTAGTTAACCAGCACAATATCCCTGGTGCAACAACATCAACTGTTGCATACCTAAACACTTATAAGGTCCCAAAGGCGAGACCTAGTGGCTATGCCAATGCTTGTCTCTCTGTCCTTTCCGTTGCTCTCCCTCCAGCTGTTTCTGCCCCTCCCCATTTGCCTCTCCTTTTGCTCGCCCCCCCACTGCTGTTTCTCTGTCTTTCCCTCTAGTCCGCACCCGTATGTTTTGTTTTGCCGGTTTTATATAGTGCAAAGTCAACCCGAAGGTATTGGAGCGCTTTACATGAGCACCAGTTCCAAAAGCAGCCTCTCTGCCATTACGCCACATCTTCGCTCACCTTCTCTCTCCACGCCCACCTGCACACAAGCCATATATAATCACCACTCGCTTTTTTAAAACAAACTCTTCTACCCCTCTTCCCCTCTACCCCTCTACTTCCCCTCTACTTCCCCTCTACTACCCCTCTACTACCCTCTACTACCCCTCTACTACCCCTCTTCTACCCTCTTCTCCCCTTCTTCTACCCTCTTCTGCCCCTTCTGCCCCTCTACCCCTCTACCCCTCTTCTACCCCACTACCCCTCTTCTACTCTTCTACCCCTCTACCCCTCTTGTGCCCCATTACCCCTCTACTACCCTCTACTACCCCTCTTCTACCCCTCTTCTACCCTCTTTTCTACCCCTCTACTACCCCTCTACTACCCCTCTACCCTCTTCTACCCCTCTTCTACCCTCTTCTACCCCTCTTCTACCCCTCTTTTACCCCTCTACTACCCCTCTACTACCCCTCTACCCCTCTTCTACCCCTCTTCTACCCCTCTACTACCCTCTTCTACCCCTCTACCCCTCTTCTGCCCCTTCTTCTACCCCTCTACTCCCTCTTCTACCCTTCTACCCTCTTCTACCCCACTACCCCTCTTCTACCCCTCTACCCCTCTACCCCTCTTCTACCCCACTACCCCTCTACCCCTCTTCTACCCTTCTACCCCTCTACTACCCCTCTTCTACCCCTCTTCTACCCCTCTACCTCTCTACTACCACTCTGCCCTCTTCTACCCCTGTACCCTCTTCTACCCCTCTTCTGCCCATCTACTGCCCTCTACCCCTCCACCCCTCCACCCCTCTACCCCTCCACCCCCTCCACCCCTCTACCCCTCTTCTACCCCTCTACCCCTCTTCTACCCCCTCTACTGCCCTCTACCCCTCTTCTGCCCCTCTACCACCCCTCTACCCCTCTTCTACCCCTCTTCTGCCCCTCTACTGCCCCTCTCTACCACCCCTCTACCACCCCTCTACCACCCCTCTACCACCCCTCTTCTACCCCTCTTCTGCCCCTCTACTACCCTCTTCTACCTGCCCCTCTTCTACCCCTCTCTCTACCCCTCTTTTACCCCTCTTCTACTGCCCTCTTCTACCCCTCTTCTACCCCTCTTCTACCCTCTACCTCCTCTGCCCCTCTACTGCCCTCTTTGCCCCTCTACTACCCCTCTACTACCCCTCTTCTACCCCTCTTCTACCCCTTTTCTACCCCTCTTCTACCCCCTCTATCTACCCTCTACTACCCTCTGCTACCCCTCTACTACCCCTCTACCCTCTTCTGCCCCTCTACTACCCCTCTGCCCCTCTTCTACCCCTTTTCAACCTCTTCTACCCCTTCTACCCCTCTTCTGCCCCTCTTCTACCCCTCTTCTGCCCCTCTTCTGCCCCTCTTCTACCCCTCTACTGCCCCTCTACTCCTCTTCTACCCCTCTACCCCTCTTCTGCCCCTCTACTACCCTCTTCTGCCCCTCTGCCTCTCTACTACCCCCTCTGCCCCTCTTCTACCCCTCTGCCCCTCTTCTGCTCCTCTTCTACCCTCTTCTGCCCATCTACTACCCCTCCACCCTCTACCCCTCCACTGCCCTCTAGCCCTCTTCTACCACTCTTCTACCCCCTCTTCTACCCACTCTTCTACCCCTCTTCTACCCCTCTACCCTCTTCTGCCCCTCTACCCTCTTCTCTATCCCTCTTCTATCCCTCTACTACCCCTCTACTACCCCTCTACTACCCCTCTACCCCTCTTCTACCCTCTACCCTCTTCTACCCCTCTTCTACCCCTCTACCCCTCTTCTACCCCCTCTACCCCTCTTCTACCCTCTACTACCCCTCTACTACCCCTCTTCTACCCCTCTACCACCCCTCTACTGCCCTCTACCCCTCTACTGCCCCTCTACCCCTCTACTACCCCTCTGCTACCTCTCAACCCCTCTTCTGCCCTCCCTCTTCTGCCTCTACTGCCCTCTACCCCTCTACCCTCTCTACCCTCTCTACCCCTCTTCTACCACTCTCTACCCTCTTCTACCCTCTCTCTAACCTTCTACCCCTCTTCTACCCCTTTTCTACCCCTCTACTACCACTCTACCCCTCTACTCCCTCTACTACCCCTCTACCCCTCCACTCCCTCTACCCTCTTCTACCACTCTGCCCCTCTTCTAACCCTCTTCTGCCCTCTTCTACCCCATCTACCCTCTTCTGCCCTCTTCTGCCCCTCTTCTGCCTCTCTCTACTGCCCTCTACTACCCCTCTACCTCTCTCTCTACTGCCCCTCTACTACCCTCTACTGCCCCTCTACTGCCCTCTACTGCCCCTCTGCCCTCTACTACCCCTCTGCCCCTCTTCTGCCCCTCTACCCCTCTTCTACCCCTTTTCAACCCTTCTACCCCTCTTCAGCCTTCTACCCCTCTTCTGCCCCTCTTCTGCCTCTTCTGCCCTCTACCCTCTACCCTCTACCCTCTTCTACCCCTCTACCCCTCTTCTGCCCTCTTCTGCCCCTCTTCTACCCTCTTCTACCCTCTACTACCCCTCTACTCCTCTTCTACCCCGCTACCCCTCTACTGCCCTCTTCTACCCCTCTTCTACCCTCTACATCTCTACTACCCCTCTACTCCCTCTCACCCATCTACCCCTCTTCTACCCCTCTTCTACCCTCTTCTACCCTCTTCTTACCCCTCTACCTGCCCCTCTTCTGCCACCTCTACTACCCCTCTACCCTCTGCTATCCCTCTACTACCCTCTACTACCCTCTCTGCCCTCTTCCTACCCCTCTACCCCTCCTACCCCTCTACCCCTCTTCTACCCCTCTTCTACCCCTCTATCTGCCCTTCTTCTACCCTCTACTGCCCTCTTACCCCTATTCTACCCTCTTCTGCCCCTCTGCCTCTCTACCTCTACCACCCCTCTACCACCCCTCTACTACCCTCTCTACCCCTCTACTACCCCTCTACTCACCTCTATCTACCCCTCTACTCCCTCTTCTACCTCTCTCTGCCCCTCTTCTACCCCTCTACCCTCTTCTACCACTCTACCCCTCTTCTGCCCCTCTTCTACCCCTCTTCTACCCTCTTCTACCCCTCTTCTAACCCTCTTCTACCCTCTCTACCCTCTTCTCTACCTTCTACCCCTCTTCTACCCTCTCTGCCCTCTTCTACCCCTTTTCTACCCCTCTTCTACCCCTCTACCACTCTTCTACCACTCTGCCCCTCTACTACCTCTCACCCTCTTCTGCCCTCTACCCCTCTACTACCTCTCACCCTCTACTACCTCTACCCCTCCACCCCTCTACCCCTCTTCTACCACTCTACTCCCTCTTCTACCCTCTTCTGCCCCTCTGCCCCTCTACTACCCCTCTACCCTCTTCTGCCCCTCTACCCTCTACTACCCTCTGCCCTCTACTGCCCCTCTGCCCTCTTCTGCCCCTCTACTACCCTCTGCCTCTACTCCCTCTGCCCCTCTTCTACCCCTCTGCCCCTCTTCTACCCCTCTTCTGCCCTCTACTGCCCCTCTGCCCCTCTCACTGCCCTCTACTGCCCTCTTCTACCCTCTTCTGCCCCTCTGCCCCTCTTCTACCCTCCTCTACTGCCCTCTACCGCCCTCTTCTACCCTCTGCCTCTTCTGCCCTCTCTACCCCTCTGCTATCCCTCTGCTACCCCTCTTCTGCCCCTCTGCCCCTCTTCTGCCCTCTTCTGCCCTCTCCTACCCCTCTGCCCCTCTTCTACCCCTCTGCCTCTCTACCCTCTACTCTCTACCCTCTTCTACCCCTCTGCCTCCTACCCCTCTACCCTCTTCTACCCTCTTCTACCCTCTACTGCCCTCTACCACTCCTCTACCCCTCTGCCCCTCTACTGCCCCTCTGCCCTCTACTACCCCTCTGCTACTCCTCTACTGCCCCTCTGCTCCTCTTCCTGCCCCTCTGCCCCTCTTCTGCCCCTCTACCCACTCTTCTGCCCTCTACTGCCCTCTTCTGCCCCTCTTCTATCCCTCTGCCCCTCTACTACCCCTCTGCCCTCTACTGCCCCTCTGCCACCCCTCTTCTGCCCTCTCTACCCCTCTACTACCTCTTCTGCCCTCTACTACCCCTCTGCCCCTCTGCCCCTCTGCCCTCTGCCCCTCTGCTCTGCTCCTCTGCCCCCTCTTCTACCCCTCTTCTACCCCTCTGCCCTCTACCCCTCTGCCCATCTACTCCCTCTTCTACCACTCTTCTGCCCCTCTGCCCTCTACTGCCCTCTTCTGCCCTCTACTACCCTCTCTGCCCCTCTATCCCTCTTCTGCCCCTCTACCCTCTTCTACCCCTCTGCCCTCTTCTACCCCTCTCCTCTGCCCTCTGCTACCCCTCTCCTACCCTCTTCTGCCCCTCTACCCCTCTCCTGCCCCTCTTCTACCCTCTTCTGCCCCTCTACGCCTCTCTTCTACCTCTCTCTCTACCCTCTTCTACCATCTTCTACCCCTCTTCTAACCCTCTACTACCCTCTACTCCTCTACCCCTCTACTGCCCTCTACTGCCCTCTACCCCTCTTCTGCCCCTCCACTCCTCTTCTGCCCCTCTGCCCCTCTTCTGCCCCTCTACTACCCCTTCTGCCTCTTCTGCCCTCTTCTACCCCTCTTCTGCCCCTCTGCCCTCTTCTGCCCCTCTACTCTCTACCCTCTTCTGCCCCTCTGCCCCTCTTCTGCCCCTCTACTACCCCTCTGCCCACTACTACCCCTCTACTCCCTCTACTACTCCTCTACTGCCCCTCTACCCCTCTTCTGCCCCTCTTCTACCCTCTTCTACCCTCTTCTACCCCTCTGCTCTCTCCCTCTACTCTCTCCCCTCTTCTACCCCTCTTCTGCCTCTCTGCCCCTCTACCCTCTACTGCCCTCTGCCTCCTCTGCCCTCTACTGCCCCTCTACTACTCCTCTGCCCCTCTACTACTCTTCTGCCCTCTGCTCTCTGCCTCTTCTGCCCTCTTCTACCCTCTCTACCCTCTACCCTCTCTGCCCTCTACTGCCCCTCTACCCCTCTTCTACCCCTCTGCCCTCTTCTGCCCTCTACTGCCCCTCTACCACTCTGCCCTCTTCTACCCTCTCTGCCTCTCTACTGCCCTCTACTGCCCCTCTGCCCCTCTTCTACCCCTCTTCTGCCCCTCTACCCCTCTTCTACCCCTCTGCCCCTCTTCTGCCCCTCTACCCTCTTCTGCCCCTCTACCCTCTTCTACCCTCTTCTACCCTTCTGCCCTCTACTACCCTCTCTGCCACCCCTCTGCCTACCCCTCTACCTACCCTCTTCTACCCCTCTTCTACCCTCTCTTTGCCCTCTTCTACCCCTCTGCCCCTCTTCCTGCCCTCTTCTGCCCTCTGCCCCTCCTCCTACTCCCTCTACCCCTCTTCTACCCCTCTACCCCTCTATCCCTCTTCTGCCACTCTTCTACCCCTCTTCTGCCCCTCTGCCCTCTTCTACCCCCTCTTCTGCCCCTCTTCTACCCTCTTCTACTACCCTCTTCTACCCTCTGCCTCTGCCTCTCTCTACCCCTCTACCCCTCTTCTGCCTCTCTTCTACCCCTCTTCTGCCCTCTTCTGCCCCTCTACTACCCTCTTCTACCCCTCTGCCCTCTACTACCCTCTGCCCCTCTACCCTCTCCTACCCCTCTGCCCTCTTCTACCTACTCTGCCCCTCTTCTACCCTCTACTGCCCCTCTGCCCTCTACTGCCTCTCTACTGCCCTCTGCCACTCCCTCTACTGCCCCTCTGCCCCTCTTCTACCCCTCTACTACCCCTCTTCTGCCCTCTCTGCCCCTCTGCCTCTCTGCCCTCTTCTGCCCTTCTACCCTCTTCTACCCCTCTACTTCCCCTCTTCTGCCCCTCTCACCTCTGCCCTCTTCTGCCCCTCTACTCCCTCTTCTACCACTCTACTCCTCTTCTAACCCTCTTCTACCCCTCTACCCTCTACCCCTCTTCTACCCCTCTGCTCCTCTTCTACCCTCTTCCTACCCTCTCTACCTCTCTGCCTCTCTGCCCCTCTACCCCTCTCTACCCCTCTATCTACCCCTCTACCCCTCTTCTATCCCTCTACCCCTCTTCTACCACTCTACCCCTCTTCTACCACTCTGCCCCTCTTCTACCGCCTCTTCTACCCCTCTTCTACCCCTCTACCCTCTACTGCCCTCTACCCTCTACTACCCTCTACTGCCCCTCTGCCTACCTCTACTGCCCCTCTTCTACCCCTCTTCTACGCCCTCTTCTACCCTCTACTGCCACCTCTACTACCCTCTTCTGCACCCTCTACTGCCCTCTCCACTACCCCTCTACCCTCTTCTCCTCTCTGCCCTCTCTCTACTGCCCTCTACTGCCCTCTACCACTCCTCCTCTACCTCCTCTACCCTCTACCCCCCTCTGCCCCTCCTCTCTACCCCTCTGCCCTCTACTCTCTACCCTCTACTACCCCTCTACCCTCTAACACCTCTCTGCCTCTCCTATCTGCCCCTCTACTGCCCCTCTACTACCTCTGCCTCTACACCCCTCTGCCCCTCTTCTACCCCTCTACCCCTCTTCTACCCCTCTTCTACCCCTCTACTACCCCTCTACTACCCTCTACTACCCCTCTACTACTCATCTCTCCCCTCTTCTGCCCTCTTCTGCCTCTACTACCCCTCTCTACCCCTCTTCTGCCCCTCTACCCCTCTTCTGCCCCTCTGCCCCTCTTCTACCCCTCTACTACCCTCTGCCCCTCTTCTATCCCTCTACTCCTCTACTACCTCCCTCTACTACCCCCTCTTCCTACTCTCACCCCTCTACCCCTCCACCACCCCTCTACCCTCACCCCTCTTCTGCCCCTCTTCTGCCCCTCTACCCTCTTCCACCTCTTCCTCTTCTACCCTCTACCCTCTTCTGCCCTCTCTGCCCCTCTTCTACCCCTCTACCCCTCTACCCTCTTCTACCCCTCTTCTACCTCTCCTACCCCTCTTCTACCCTCTTCTACCCCTCTTCTACCCTCTACTGCCCTCTACTACCCTCTCTACCCTCTACCACCTCTACTACCCCTCTACTGCCCCTCAACCCCTCTTCTACCCCTCTGCCCCTCTATCTGCCCTCTACCCCTCCACCCCTCTCTACCCCTCTACCCCTCTTCTACTCCCTCTTCTGCCCCTCTACCCCTCTTCTACCCCTCTGCCCTACTGCCCCTCTACCCCTCTTCTGCCCCTCTTCTACCCCTCTGCCCTCTTCTACACCCTCTTCTAACCCTCTTCTAACCCTCTTCTACCCTCTACTACCCCTCTACCCCTCTACTACCCTCTTCTGCCCTCTACTGCCCCTCTACCCTCTGCCCTCTACTACCCCTCTATCCCTCTACTGCCCTCTACTGCCCCTCAACCCCCTCTTCTACCCCTCTTCTGCCCTCTTCTACCCTCTCTGCCCCTCTTCTGCCCCTCTTCTGCCCTCTTCTGCCCTCTACTACCCCCTCTACTACCCTCTCTACTCCTCTACCCCTCTACTACCACTCTCTCTACTCCTCTACCTCTCTTCTGCCCCTCTACCACCTCTCTACCCTCTTCTGACCTCTTCTACCCCTCTGCTACCCCCTCTACTGCCCTCTACTGCCCCTCTGCCCTCTTCCTAACCCTCTCTGCCCTCTACTGCCCTCTACTACCCCTCTGCCCCTCTGCCTCTCTGCTACCCTCTACTGCCCCTCTACCCTCTTCTGCCCTCTGCTACCCTCTACCTCCTCTACTGCCTCTTCTGCCCTCTCTACCCCTCTACTACCCCTCTACCCCCTACTACCCCTCTATCCCTCTACTGCCCCTCACTACCCCTCTTCTACCCTCTCTTCTACCCCTCTTCTACCCCTCTTCTACCCCTCTTCTGCCCTCTTCTACCCCTCTTCTACCCCTCTACCCCCTCTCTGCCCTCTACTACCCTCTACCCCTCTGCTACTCCTCTACCCTCTCTACTCCTCTACTACTCCTCTGCCCTCTACCTCTCTTCTGCCCCTCTACTACCCCTCTACCCCTCTACTACCCTTCTGCTGCCCCTCTACCCCTCTTCTGCCCCTCTTCTACCCCTCTAGCCCCTCTTCTACCCTCTTCTAACCTCTCTTCTAACCCTCTACTACCCCTCTTCTGCCCCTCTACTACCCTCTACTGCCCCTCTACCCCCTCTACTACCCCTCTACCACCCCTTAACCCTCTTCTACCCCTCCTACCCCTCCACCCTCTTCTGCCCCTCTACCACCCCTCTACCCCTCTTCTAACCCTCTTCTAACCCCTCTAACCCTCTTCTAACCCTCTTCTAACCCTCTACTACCCCTCTACCCCTCTTCTACCCCTCTACCCCTCTTCTGCCCTCTACTGCCCTCTCCCCTCTACCCCACTACTACCCCCTCTATCCCTCTGCCCCTCTTCTGCCCCTCTACCCCTCTTCTACCGCCTCTTCTACCCCTCTTCTTCCCCTCTTCTACCCCCTCTGCCTCTCTACTGCCCCTCTACTACCCCTCAACCCTCTACTGCCCTCTACCACCTCCCTCAACCCCTCTTCTACCTCTCTCTACCCCTCTTCTACCCCTCTTCTACCCCTCTACCACCCCTCTACTACCCCTCTACCCCTCCTCCACCCCTCTACCCCTCCTCCACCCCTCTACCCCTCCACCCCTCTATCCCTCTTCTACCACTCTTCTACCCCTCTACCCCTCTTCTACCCCTCTACTACCCCTCTACTACCCCTCTTCTCCCTCTTCTACCTCCCTCTACTCCTCTTCTACTCCTCTTCTACCCTTCTACCCCTCTTCTACCCCTCTTCTGCCCCTCTACCCCTCTTCTACCCCTCTAGCCCTCTTCTGCCCTCTTCTACCCCTCTACTACCTCTACCCTCTCTACTCCTCTACTCCTCTACTGCCCTCTACTACCCCTCTACCCTCTACTACCCTCTTCTACCGCCCCTCTACCACCCCTCTGCCCCTCACACCACCCTCTACCACTCACCCTCTGCTCTCTACCCCTCTTCTGCCCCTCTACTCCCTCTACCACTCTTCTGCCCCTCTTACTACCCTCTACTACCCCCTCTACCCCTCTACTACCCCTCTTCTGCCCTCTTCTAACCTCTTCTGCCCCTCTTCTACTCTCCTCTGCTAACCTCTTCTAACCCTCTACTGCCCTCTACTGCCTCTCTACTACCCCTCTACCACTCCTCTGCCTACTCCCTCTACTCTACCCCTCTACCACCCTCTACCCTCTCTACCCTCTCTCTACACTCTCTCTACCCTCCACTCCTCTTCTACCCCTCTACTCCCTCTTCTACCCCTCTTCTGCCTCTGCTCTCTACTACCCTCTCCTGCCCCTCTACCCCTCTTCTACCCCTCTTCTAATCCCTCTTCTACCCCTCTACTCCCTCTTCTACCCCCCTCTACCCCCTCTACCCCTCCACTGCCCTCTCTATCCCTCTACTGCCCCTCTACTACCTCTACCTCCCCTCTTCTACCCCTCTTCTACCCCTCTTCTACCCCTCTTCTACCCCTCTTCTGCCCCTCTTCTACCCCTCTGCCTTCCCTCTTCTACCCCTCTACCCTCTCTCTACCCCTCTACCCTCTACTACCCCTCTACTACTCCTCTACCTCCTCTACTACTCTACTACTCCTCTACTCCCTCTACCTACTCTTCTACCCCTCTTCTACCTCTTCTGCCCTCTACTACCCCTCTACTACCCCTCTACCCTCTCTTCTACCCCTCTATTCCTGTACTACCCTCTACTACCCCTCTACCACCCCTCTACTACCCTCTACCTCTCTACTGCCCCTCTACTACCCCTTCTAACCCCTCTACTGCCCTCTTCTACCCCTCTACCCCTCTTCTACCCCTCTACCCCTCTTCTACCCCTCTGCCCTCTTCTACCCCTCTAACCCTCTTCTAACCCTCTTCTACCCCTCTGCCCCTCTACTACCCCTCTACCACCCTTCTACCACCCCTCTACCACCCCTCTTTTACCCCTCTTCTACCCCTCTTCTACCCCTCTTCTGCCCCTCTTTACCCCTCTTCTACCCCTCTTCTACCCCTCTTCTGCCCTCTACCCCTCCTCTGCCCCTCTACCTCCTCTACCCCCTCCTACCCCTCTATCCCTCTTCTACCACTCTTCTACCACTCTTCTACCCCTCTGCCCCTCTTCTGCCCCTCTTCTGCCCCTCTTCTGCCCCTCTACTACCCCTCTACTACCCTCTTCTACCCTCTCTACCCCTCTTCTACCCTTCTACCCCTCTTCTACCTTTCTTCTACCCCTCTTCTGCCCCTCTTCTACCCCTCTTCTACCCCTCTACTACCCCTCTTCTACTCCCTCTACCCCTCTTCTACCCCTCTGCCCTCTCCACCCTCTACCCTCTTCTACCACTCTGCCCCCTCTTCTACCCCTCTACTACTCCCTCTACCACCCCTCTTCTACCCCTCTACCTACCCCTCTACTACCCCTCTACCCCTCTTCTACCCCTCTACTACCCCTCATCTGCCACTCTACCCCTCTTCTAACCCTCTTCTACCCTTCTACCCCTCTTCTGCCCCTCTACCCCTCTTCTACCCCTCCACCCCCTCTTCTACCCCTCCACCCTCTTCTACCACTCTACCCCTCTCCTCTAGCCCTCTTCTGCCCCTCTGCCTCTCCTCCTCTACCCCTCTTCTGCCCCTCTACCCCTCTGCACTCCCTCTTCTACCCTCTCTGCCCCTCTACCCCTCTTCTACCCTCTCTACCCCTCTTCTATCCCTCTACCCCTCTTCTACCACTCTACCCCTCTTCTACCACCTCTCTGCCCCTCTTCTACCCCTCTTCTACCCTCTTCTACCCTCTACCCCTCTACTACCCCTCTACCCCTCTACTACCCCTCTACCCCTCTACTACCCTCTACTACCCCTCTGCTACCCTCTCTTCTACCCCTCTTCTACCCCTCTACTACCCCTCTTCTACCCCTCTACTGCCCCTCTACTACCCCTCTGCCCCTCTTCTGCCCTCTACTGCCCTCTTCTACCCCTCTGCCCTCTTCTGCCCCTCTACCACCCCTCTACCACCTCTCTACCCACCCCTCTACCACCCCTCTTCTGCCCTCTTCTACCCCTCTTCTACTCCTCTTCTACCCCTCTACTACTCCTCTACTACCCCTCTACTCCTCTACTACCCCTCTACTCCTCTACTGCCCCTCTACCCCTCTACTACCCCTCTACCCTCTTCTACCACTCTACCCCCTCTCCTGCCACTCTGCCCCTCTTCTAACCCTCTTCTACCCTCTTCTACCCTCTACCCCTCTACTACCCCTCTACCCTTCTTCCTACCCCTCTACTACCCCTCTACTACCCTTCTACCCCTCTTCTATCCCTCTTCTACCCCTCTACTGCCCCTCCCTACTGCCCCTCTACTACCCCTCTACCCCTCTTCTACCCCTCTACCCCCTCTGCCCCTCTTCTACCCCCTCTACCCCTCTTCTACCCCTCTACCCCCTACCCCTCTACCCCTCTTCTACCCCTCTTCTACCCCTCTTCTGCCCTCTACCACCCCTCTACCCCTCTTCTACCCGTCTTCTAACCCTCTTCTAACCCTCTTCTGCCCCTCTACCACCCCTCTTCTACCCCCTCTACCCCCTCTTCTACCCCTCTACCCCTCTTCTACCCTTCTTCTACCCCTCTACTACCCCTCTACTACCCCTTCTACCCCTCTTCTACCCCTCTACCACCCCTCTTCTACCACTCTACCCCTCTTCTACCCCTCTTCTACCCCTCTTCTACCCCTCTACTACCCCTCTACTACCCTCTGCCCCTCTACTACCCCTCTACTACCCCTCTACCCCTCTACTGCTCCTCTACTACCCCCTCTACTCCCTCTGTACCCCTCTACCACCCCTCTTCTACCCTCCCCTCTTCTACCCCTCTACTACCCCTCTACTACCCCTCTGCCCCTCTACCCCTCTTCTACCACTCTACCCCTCTACTGCCCCTGTTCTACCCCTCTACTACCCCTCTTCTACCTCTGTTCTACCCCTCTACTGCCCCTCTACCCCTCTACTACCCCTCTAACCCTCTACTACCCCTCTACTACCCCTCTACCACCCCTATACTACCCCCTCTACCCCTCTTCTACCACTCTACTACCCTCTTCCCCTCTTCCCCTCTTCCCCTACCCCTCTTCTACCACTCTACCCCTCTTCTCCCTCTTCTCCTCTACCCCTCTACCCCTCTTCTACCACTCTACCCCTCTACCCCTGTTCTACCCCCCTACTACCCCTGTTCTACCCCTCTACTACCCCTCTACCCCTGTTCTACCCCTCTACTACCCCTCTACCCCACTACTACCCCTCTAACCCTCTACTACCCCTCTAACCCTCTACTACCCCTCTACTACCCCTCTACCACCCCTCTTCTACCACTCTACCCCTCTTCTACCACTCTACCCCTCTTCTACCCCTCTTCCCCTCTTCCCCTCTTCTACCCATCTTCCCCTCTACCACCCCTCTACCCCTCTACCACCCCTCTACCCCTCTTCTACCCCTCTACCCCTCTTCTATCCCTCTTCTTCCCTTCGGTGGACTAAGTGGCAGCCGGAGCCTGATAGCACTGCTTGTCCTTTAACAAAAAAAAAAAGCATTGGCATAGCCAATAGGTCTCGCCTTTGGGACCTTATAAATGTTTAGTTATGCAGCACAATATCCTTGGTACAACAACATCAACTGTTGCATGGCTAAGCACTTACTGAGGTCCCAAGCGAGACCTATTGGCTATGCTCTACATAGCTTGTTATATGGCACTATCAGTAGGGACTATGTATTGTTTTTATATAAACAAGTTTTATTAAAATTTTGAGTACATCCAGGCCAAAAAGGCCTACACATTGCAATATCATTTACAACACAGCAGATCTCAATGGACCCAAAGAACTATGCCTGTTAGGGACTGTGTATTGTTGTGACAACTTTATTTTTGTACATATTCGTAATTTTGGAACAGTATTCCTGATGGTTGCCTTGTGGGAAGGCTTATGAACCAATACAGGTCAATAGTTCCGAGTTGGTTATGGTGACAAGCCTATGATAAAGGTTATAGGCTTTGTTTATAATGAAAAGTTACGATAAAGGCAGCAGGCCTGACAAATTGATTGCGAAAAGTGTTTGTTAAAGTCAATAGGCCTTTAAGGGCTGATTGTTATTACTCTGTATTAAAACCTATGGACAGGTATTTTTTTACATGGAACCTCACAGATTACCATAGTAGTCAAGCATTTTGGTGCTGGATACGCCCTCTAACAAACTGTGGGTATAGAAGATTTGTGATTGTCAGAATCATTGTTAGATCCTCCTAGGAGGGGTGGTATTTTGCTCTGACAACTGTAATTTTTAAACTATTTAATTTTATGACTGTATGCCTGATGGTGTCTTGTGGGAAAGCTTATGCTCAATACGGGAGGCCTCGGTTGGTTATGTGTGATAACCGCTACAGTCCTGATTGGTTCACTAGGAAAAATATTTCCATTGCCATAGGTCTAATCTGTTTATCATGAAAAGTTATAAATAATACATTAGACTTGACATATTGATTGTGAAAAGCATTTGTTTTTAAATCAACAGGCATTTAAGGGTGGATTGTTAAAGCCTACATATAGGTATTTAATTACACAAAATGTTAAAGCACTGTTGTATGGAATGATTTTGATGTTGGTTACTGCCTCTGACATATCCTAAGGGGAGAAGATTTGCATTGCAGTATTTCTTGCTAGAATCTCTTCTTAGATGTCTACCAAGATCCTGTAATCCAAAAGTCATTAAAAAATCTATCTATCTACCTATCTACATATAGATACATAGAGAGCTTTTGAGTCCACCCTCTTCTGCCCTTGGTCTGTCTGTCATTTACATTCTCCATCCATGACAGCAAACTGCATGGGGTAATGGTTTTGTCTGCATCAGTCATTGGCTCTTTTTCCTTGTGACTGATGGCGTTTTCTGAACAATTGTGTACATCCACCATCAAATGAGTTTGCTTCAGTATCAGGGCTGGTTGGCCCGTCCTTTTGAATTTTCCTCTTTTTTTTTGTAGTACCCCTTTCGCTTCTTTGCTTCTTGTTGTTTTATTGTAATGTTTAAGAACATGGCGGGGCGTGGCTAGCAGCCGAACAAAATGGCCGCTGCCAGGAGTCGCCCCGAACCCCCACAGGCATCTCCGTCTATCCGAGCAGTGATCCGCTCATCTACTTCACATGTGCGAGGTGACATACACGTCGGAAGGACTCGGGCACAAGAAAATTGACCTGCAACGAGAAACGGGTGTCTGCAGCGGCAGCTACGTCGAAGGAGACGACTACGGCCTAAGTGCGAGGGAGAAGCCGGGACCTATAGTGAGCCTGTGACCCGCGGCCGCGCACGAGAAAGCCCCCGATCTCAGCAGCTGGTGCAGCGACGCACAGAATATCACGCAGCTCACCGCAAGTCCGGACGCGGAGTGGGTGAGTCCTATAGTGAGCCTGTGACCCGCAGCCACGCACGAGAAAGCCCCCGATCTCAGCGGCTGGTGCAGCGCCGCACAGAACATTACGCAACTCACCGCAAGTCAGGACGCGGAGCGGGTGAGTTGCCAACCTACATGAGCGGCCCTTCCCTATGATTTGGCTGATTTTGCCTTCCGCTCCGCACGGGAGGTGCGACTTGGGCATGGTGCGCAGACCCTAACCGCTTGTACAGACGGCTGAATTGCAGCCTCTTGATCTGCGCGACGTAACAAGACCCATTTGAGCACGGGACTGCTGCAGTCGCGGTCCTGCTCCGAGTCTCTTCTCCCCCCCCGATGGTTGAGGGCTAACGGGGCGATACAACAATCACCGCGGGTGGCCCCCTACTGGGCGCTGGAGCGTTAATTCACTACCGCATTACTGAGACCCTTTCCAGCCTCACCAACCATTAAATATCGTGCAGTAGTTGGGGCGCAAAGAACAATATTACAATTATTAACCACCACCCACGGTGGGGCTCCTTCGCCTGGAGAGTGGGCACAGATCCTTGAACGGGCCTCTGGAAGGTCACACAACCTACAGAACACTTAATCCCACTAAAAGAGATAAGGCACTGGCCTCGTCCGCAAATCGCGCCTCCTGCAGGTCCCAGATAAGGCACCCTCATAATTTCCAGGCTGTCATGCGCACACTACAACGCATACCACCTGTGGTAGGAAACCCGAAAGGCCGCGGGTGGCAGTGTGCGGCCCAGGTAGGCAGCGGTGAGTACTACCACTCACGTCTTTACCACAGCGGGACGCGACCTGGAACACACAGAGATGGGCCAGCGCGTTGCACACCAGACCAAACTGGATAAATACACCTGTACCAAAACCCAACAAGAAACGATGACCCAACCTACCACACAAGCACCAGATGAGGCCTCATCGGAAGGGTCGGAAATCACGCTGCAAGATGTACTCTCTACCTTAAACAAAGTGCATACAGCCCTTGACTCGCGGATCGGCACGATATCGGTGGAACTCTCTCTGATCCGGGCTGATTTTAAAAACATGAGCGCAAGAGTTGCAGAAGTAGAAACCACAGCAGGGACCCTATGCGATGATACCAATGAACTCAAACGTCAAGTGCGCCAGCTAGAAACTGAAAGTAAAGTGATGGCTGCTAAACTGGATGAGTGTGAAGGCCGATCGAGGCGCAACAATGTCAGAATAGTTGGGGTACCGGAAGGAGTGGGAGGACCGGCAATGGACCTCTTTGTAGAAGATCTTATCAAGCAACATCTACAGCCTAGAGGCCTCTCCCACCACTTCACAGTGGAAAGAGCACACCGCGTCCCAGGTGGTAGACCCAGACCAAGTGCCCCCCCAGGCCCTTCCTGGCCCGCATTTTTAATTTCCGAGATCGTGACCTCGTTCTGCAAACAGCGAGAGTGGCTCCACCTGTACGTTTTGAACATAGCACGATCACCTTCTTTCCTGACTATACAGCTGCAGTGACGAAGCAAAGGTGAAGTTTCTTCGACATCAAAAAAGAATTGAGAAACAGAGAACTGAAATACTCCATGCTATTCCCAGCTAGGTTAAGGGTAGAAGCGGAAGGGAAAGTGTGGTTCTTTACCACACCGGAGGAGGCCCGGGAATGGCTCGATGGATTGCGCAGTCGCCAAACCCGGGAAAACGAACAGCAAACAGTACCACCTTCCGACTGAAACGACACAAACCACACCAGAAGAGGTAGAATCTACACATGCCGAATCGCTTGAGAGACGTTGAACAGGGCAAACCTCTTATCAAGAGATTGAGAGCTGCATACATAGCTCTTCCGCATAATAGACTGTGACGCCTCTAAATTCAGCGGGTCACCTGTCAAACTAGAGACTTCCTTAGATATTACCGACCAGATGCTTGAGAGACAACTTATGCTAATAAGCCAAAAGCACCGTACGCATGTTCACCTATATAAAGTACTGTTAATTTTTATTGCCATATACTATGGTCACAGAGATGTTCTGGGGGGGGGATACTGGAGAGATTTCCCCCTACGAAGGTAACGGGAAATGGGAAATAGGCACTCTGCATTGTTTGGGAGGCGGGTAGTTTCAAGTCCGTCATGCAGGGAGGGGGAGGGACGGGTAACAGGGATTGTTAGTTTTTCTTCAGTTTGTTTTCTATTGTTCCATTGAATTTCTAATGCGACTTGCAACTTTCTAAATAAGGTTTCCACCGTAATATCCGATAGTGACATCTCACAGGACTGGCTCTCATGACACAAATATCCACACCACCTACACCTGATGTGCCCGCGATGCGCCCCACGCACGCTCCGCCACTGTCACTCGTCTCCTGGAATGTTAATGGATTAAGGGACAAGTTAAAGAGAGGGCTCGTGCTGCAATATCTTAAGCGCAAAGCGCTAGCAGTAGCCATGATTCAGGAAACCCATCTGGTGGGATCGACATGTAAGGCCCTAGACTGATGGGGTTTCAAGTTAGCGGTACACTCTGAATTCACATCAGGTTCACGTGGGGTGGGGATCCTGATCAGAAAGCAATTCCCTCTGATCGTACACTACACTTACACAGACGACCAGGGCCGCTTTGCAGCGATCTCTTGCCAATGGGAGGGGCGCACAATTAATTTAGTCACTGTCTATATTCCTCCTGCACTCCACTCACTGGCCTTTCCAGCGCTCGGCAAATTCCTACTCACGCTTCCGGAGGGAGAACTATTAATTGGGGGCGATACCTTGGATCGAACGCCCCCTCGACTGCAACACCGTACACGCTCTAGCTATGCAGATTTTCTAGACGCCTTCGGCCTAATAGATACTTGGCCCTTTAAATTCCCGCAAACGCGCCAATTAACATACCACTTTGGTGCTCACAATAGCCTCTCTAGAATCGACTACATACTCTCATCAACAGATAGTGTGGGTAGGTTCCGGGAGGTGTCCCACTTACCCAGAGGCATCTCTGACCACTCTCCTGTCTCCGCTGAGTATGCCCTGCAGGTCCCAACACGCCGCCGCATATACCCAATATATCCTGGCTACTTACAGAACCATAAGATCTGGAAGGGATTGCTAACCACCACAAAACATTACTTCACAGAAAATGAATCATCGGTATCCTCCCCTCTGATTCTCTGGGAAGCGTACAAACCTGTTCTTCCGGGTCAAGCTATATCCCTGATTTCAGGTCATAAAAAGGAAAAGGGAAAGGTAATAGAGACCCTAGAACATGAAGTGAATCACCTAGAAGCGCTCCATGCTCCAGACCCATCTGACACTAACACACACAGGCTGCATACAAAGCAGCAAGAATAGAAAGAATATTTATGGGAAGACGCCAGAACCAGACTCGCAGCAGTTCACCACAGGGTCTATGAGGCCGGGGACAAGGCTGGCAAGCTCCTAGCCTGGCTCGATAAACGAACACGAGCGGATAGATGGGTAACAGAGCTCCGGTTAGATAATGGAGAAATCACGTCTGACCCGCAAGAAATAGTGAACGCCCTGGCGGTTCACTATGAGCGCGTTTACACTCCCATGACCAAAATTGAATTGCAGGACGCGACAGCATTTCTTCACGATATACGCCTCCCAACACTCACGAAGGAGGAGACCCAACTAACACTTGCCATAAAAAATATACAGTCAGGAAAAGCCCTAGGTCCTAATGGCATACCCATTGAACTTTACAAGCGGGCAGCCACTACACTTGCTCCCCACCTGTTAAAGATGTATGAAGCCAGCCTAGAAAAGGGAGAACTCCCCAGAGATCAACGCATAGCCACCATAGTAGCCATCCACAAGCCTGGTAAACCACCCTCAGACAGCACCTCCTACCGTCCCATTTCTCTGATTAATGCAGAGGCCAAGATATTGGCCAAAACGCTGGCCAATAGACTAACACCCCACCTATCAAAACTGGTACATCCGGACCAATCCGGATTCATGCCGGGTAGAAATACAGCACTAAATCTCAGACGCCTACATAATGTCATGAGCCGTAAACATACCATCCAAGAAGAGGCCGCTATATTATCTCTTGACGCAAGGATGGCCTTCGACTCTGTCGAATGGCCATTCCTCTTCGCTGTCCTCCAGCATCTAGGATTTGGACCAAAATTCTGCTCCTGGGTTCGCTTACTATACACTAATCCACTAGCACATGTAGTAGCCAACGGACATACCTCCAGTGAATTTCCCCTAGGACGTGGAACGAGACAGGGATGCCCCCTGTCCCCACTCCTTTTCGCCTTGGTGCTAGAGCCATTGGCAGCCTGGGTAAGAACAGACCCAATTATCCACAGGCTCCGATGGATGGAGGGGTGGGAAGACCCTTTATGCGGACGATATTCTCATATACATGGCATCCCCAAAACGCTCCCTACATAGACCTCTAAATATATGCGAAGTATGCGGGACATGTTCTGGATACACCATCAATTGGGGTAAATCGGTATTGTATATCCTACATGGGCCCCCTCCAATGTTGCCTAGAGGTTGTGAGTTGAAGATAGCAAGAGACAGCTTTAAATACCTGGGGATTCATTTCACGCCCGATCCCGATGACTTCATGACCAAAAACCTTCAGGGACCGCTGCAAAGATTACGACGGGATGCCAGCACTAGCAATCACTAGCCCTTACCTTGCTGGGTAGAGCAGCACTTTTCAAAATGATGGTACTCCCCAGATTTCTTTATGCCCTCCATAACACCCCCTTCTGCGTTCCTGCGTCCTATTTTAAGGCAATAGACTCAGAAGTGAACAATCTCCTATGGGACGGAAAACCCGCTAGGATAGCCGCGTACAAGCTGGTCAGGAGTTGGTATGACGGCGGCATCGCACTTCCAAATGTCCGGACATATTACTGGGCCTCGCAATTAGCCGTGATTAATCAATGTCTCCATTCACCCCAAACTGACCCCACTTACCGACTAGATAGGCACGCCCTGGGAGTAGGAGGAATAAATCGAGTACTCTATAATAAAAAGCGAAAATCAGACCTTCTGGGACCGACCGCACATACCGTCCACATATGGTATACAGTGACACGACATTTGGGCTGGAACGACAAGTTAACACAACACACCCCACTATGGGAAACAGGCAAGCTGCGTAAACTAGGCAAGAGTAAGGGGTTTATTCAATGGGACGCAATAGGCATTTCGCGAGTGGGTGACCTCTGGAAAACGGGAAAAACCATCACCTTCGCCCAATTACAAGACCAATACGAAATGGGACCCACTGACCTGTTTCGATACCTGCAGGTTAAGCATGCACTTGAAGCGGTCATCCCGCCGGATACTATCCTACCAGAAGCTTCCCCATTAGAGGACAGACTCCTCACGGAATATATAGATAGGAAAGCCATATCACTCACATACCGGAAAATTATTAATCAGTTAGACCCTACACAACTGTTACGGGAAAAATGGCAGGCTGATGTGGGCGAACTAGACGAGACTGACTGGCAGGAGGCGCTGGAATCCCCGAGGGTGGTAGCAGTATCCTCTAAGTTCCGTCTAATACAACTCAAAGTGCTCCACAGGACGTATTTCACCAGAGTGACATTAGGCAAGATAGGGAAGACCAATGACCAACTCTGCCTGCGACAATGTGGTGACATAGGCACTTTTTATCATACACAATGGGAATGCCCTGCAATTAAACTGTATTGGGCAACAGTGATGAGCACAATTACACAAGTTAGCGCAAATCCTGTACCGCCTGAGCCTAAACGATGTCTCCTAAACATCTGGGAACCAACAGACATGAATCACACAGCCCAAGCTTGGGCAACCCTAGGCATGACAATAGCAAAATGGAATATTGCCAGACTTTGGGGGGCATGCACGGCCTCAACTCTGGGAGACTAGTGTAAAGATATGGATATCGCCATGGCGGCTGAAAAAGCTACATACGTTCACAGAGGATGTCCCAAAAAATGGGAGCGGGTATGGGGTAAGTGGAATACATTTAGGGGAGGTATCTGTACTCCAACGACTATAGATCCAGTTTCTGAAGATGATGTTTAAAAGGAAACACTGTATGTTTATTGACAGATCATATGATGTATGTACAACGTGCTATATGCATATGTTTTCAAATACTGTATAAGGGAACAATACTGTCTTATGGGTGTGATGTATTGCAAATGTTACCATTGCAAGTCTTGTCTTTAATAAAAATATTTATAATTTTATTTTTATTTTTAAAGAACTTACTACAGCTCTCCTGGTAGTGCTAAAGGGTTACTTGCTCACAACTCATTTCATCTGTGGTGCCGCACATTCCACGTGGCCTCTTCCTATAAACCAAAAGATCATTATGGAATGCTGTTGTCCATAGTATATCATTGTGTTACCATTCCAAGATTGCCAACACGTTGGTTCTAAATGTGGCAGCCATGCTTGAATTTTAAAACAATGATAGACTGTTTGCAATACCTTTGCAAGACAGACACCTGCTGTGGTGTTTTATTATTGCAAACATATACCCGCCGTGTTTAGAAGTGAGTATGCCTTCTTTTTTCTACTTATATTCTTTTTATTTACCTTGTACATGTTGTTGAGTTTGTGTGTTTGTGTCAGAGAGTGAATGAAAGGATAAGTCAGTGGATTGATGAATGGATGCATAAACGCAAATATGAGTGACTGAGTGCGTGTATGATAACATATTGAATGTCTACACCCACAAAAGGCACATTAATTCATAAGCCTGACCTACTGGCATTGCCAATACTAATTTTACCTTTCCTTCAGGAAGTCAGGAGCATTGTCTTCCTGCTTGAAAAGGAGCACCCTCAAATAATTTTTCTTGTGTGGTACAACTAATAACTCTTATTCACCAGTTCAACACATTAGTTTTTATTAAATTTAAAGCTCTCCAATTGTTTCTCTTACTACAAGTCTGTGACTAAGAATAAATCTTTGCTTCCCATTTTGATCTCCGTCTTCCTGACAGCATGCTTTGATACGTGCACTTTGCAGTTGTTTTCTGCAAGAGTTAATATAATGGTACCACCATAATTCTGACCTCATCTTCGACTATTGGTGAGGATCCTACAGCCTCATTCTATTTCTACTACAAACTTAGCAGCAGTGGAGAGATGTGACCAGCACAAAAACCTTCCCACAAGTGTGATCGGTAAGAAGAAAGTATGTAAAATGTGCTACCACAGACTGCACCCCTGCTGCAAAGAGGTTCAGCAGAGTACACTGCTAAAGCAATGACTTGTACAATATCCAACAAGTGTCTGGAGCACAAAACTATTACAGCGAATCCAATCACAACCTAATCTAATGGCAAAGAAAGCTTATTTATTGATAACAATGTCATGACTTTAGAACATGGCAGATACGATTTTTACAGCAAACTTAGTTCAGTAGTTACGAATGTGAAGAGCATGTGAGTGGTACAAATATAGTAAAGCAACAGACAATGTAAATTGTACCTGTCCCTAATACAAGATAAGGGACATCAGAATGTAACCACAAAAAACAATTGTCCAGATATGACCAGCACAGCCAACATGTGTTTCGTCGTTGAATAAGACTTCCTCGGGCTAACTAATGCGTAGTATAAATGTCTACTGACATGTAGTTAATTCGTCCAGTAATATGATGTATATAAATTATATTAAGTCAAGTACATTTCTAGAGAATAGGCCACCAGTGTTGAGGAGTATGAAGTCAATCAAACGTCTGCCACAATAAATATGCAAGATGCGATCAGTTTACGGGCGATGTGCAAGAACCCCCTTGAAAAGGGGTAATATTCTCGAAGTCAGGATCCACGTCCGGGGCTTGTTTGCAATTCAGAAAAACGCCTTCTGGAAGGAACATTGTCGTCCAGCTTGAAATGGGGCACGCTCAAAGAATTTGTCTTGGGTGGTACAACTGATGACTCTTGATCACCAGTTCAACACATTAGTTTTTATTAAATTTAAAGCACTTCTCCTTGTTGATTCTCTTACTACAAGTCTGAGAATAAGAATAAATCTTTGCCTCCCATTTTGATCTCCGTCTTCCTGATGGCATGTTTTGATATGTGCACTCTCCAGTCATTTTCTGCAAGAGTTAATATAATGGTACCACCATAATTTTGACCTCTTATACGACTTTTGGTGAGGATCTTACAGCCTCATTCTATTTACAGGGGGTGATGCATGGGAGTCATTCTCAAAAAGCTCTATGAAATATCTCGCCTATTTTAGACCGCAGGTCCTTCACTCTGCCTCCGAGATCTGTAAAGCCTTTATATGTGCAGCTTTTCCCTGTGCTCAAACCTTTTTAATTCCAAGGTGCAGATCTCAATGATGGTGCTTTTTGGGAAGCTTGGGTGTTGCACTGGATCTGGGTTGTCATTTGTATTCACTGCGTGTAGTGTCAATGTATTTTCTATAATTGCTATTTTTGTTGTAGGTAAACCTCACTGCCAGTCCACTGATCTCTGTGACTCCCATGATTTTGCTGTTTAATTCCTCTCTTTTGTGTAAGCTTTTCTTTATATCATGGTTGTTTGCCTTGTAACAAATCGTTTGATAAATCCTCGTTTGAAGGCATGATCTTCCTTTTCTGATAATTTCCTTCTTGTTCTCATGCTATACAAGTACTTTATTGCATCACCGCTCCTATGGCCTATACTATTTGTTTCTTCTCTTTTGAGTTTTCCCAGCACTTTCAGCCCTGCAAGCTTCTGTCGGGTTCTATCCTTTAAGCTTCAATATTAATGTTACAACTTTGCAAGTTCCAGTGCTGTTTGTTGGCTTCTGATTGGTAATGAGAAATTAGCACTAAATTTTCTGTTTACATTTGGCATTATTTACCTTTTGATACTTTTAACACTTGGTTACAGCGAGGCCCCGTCTTGTTGGGACTGACAGTGTCTCTCTCCATACATCTATAAGGCCGCAAATAGTCATTATGTCCTTAAGTACCAGTGACGTCCCCCTTGGGGGGTGGGGGGGTACAGGCTGGTGGGTGGAGCACCTTGTGTGCTTAATCTTGGGCATTGTCCATTGTATTATTGAAATCCCCACCCCATATCACCACCTGGAGGAACAGTTACTGATATCCAAATATCTAGATAAGATCCCGGGTCATTTATATTGGGACCATATATGTTAATAAAGGTGTCTTGTTTACCATGCAGGATGCTCCCTACAGCTATGAATCTGCCTGTGTCGTCTTTTAACAATCTGAGTAGAGTGAAGCGGACACCTTTTTTCATTAGAAGTACCCCGCGGCTTAGGTTGAGTATAACGCTGCACATCTAAACAAGGCCATCTCTTTGTGATTAACTTTCTCCGTGGTTGGGATAGGTGCGTTTTTTGCAGCATAGCGATCTCTATCTTAATTCTGTCTAGATATGCCACTACTTTGCGTTTCATATGTGGGTTGTTCAAGCCCCCTTACATTGCTTATAAGAAATCCAGTCTCATATGCTCATATTTGTATATTGCGTTTGTATAGGGTTGTAACAATGCTATGATTTTGACAAAAATACACTACTCATGCCTTAAATGTACACGTATGTAATAAAGACGCATGTGTGTCTGCACATTTAACTAGTGTAGAACATTAACAAAATTACTGTCAAGTTGCCCCTTACCCGTACTGCAATCCCGATCACGCCATAACGTATTCAGCAGAAACTCTGAACAGAGCATCAATATGAACTTTTGGGTATTTTCCTGGGGATGTGCCATTTGTGCAAGTCTGGGCACTACGCCTAAGAGTAGAAGGGGTCAGAAGGTTCATTCTATAGCAGCAGTCCGTATGACCATATGCATTTTTTGGCCATAGTGGCCAGATAGGACATGTTGAGGGAAGCTCCCAAGTGCATGACACTAGTCGCCCACTGTAAATGGCAGTGTCTTCTGTGTTTGTCAAGTAGTCTAAAAGACTAGAGACCAGGGTGCCTGAATAGATATGAACACGGATGAATGAGTTTATGGCCTCAGTCACAAGTTCACAACAGTTCATCAGCTTTACTAAAGAATGGAGTGTTCTTACTCCACACTGCTCAATTGTTCCATTGCAGAGAAAGCATTGCTGTCTCCTGACCAGTTCTATGTTACTAGTTTCTCTTTTTTACAATAATTCCATAGTCTGCTCTGGGTTGGCAAAAATGCAGGCCCTGCCATTAATGTTCAGTCTCATAACAGGTAAGGTTAACATGGTGTTCTCTGTGCCAGCCATCTGTAATTTTTTTGTTTTGATTGAGAGATGCTCAGGCCAGGCCTACTGTACTGGAAATGTAAAATCTCGCAAAATGAAAATACAATTGCATTTACTTACGAGTTCTTTATTCTCCCTTGACATGTTTAGCACAGTATCTCGGTCACGGAAGTTGGCGAGTCGGGAAATTATAGGCCATGCAGGAGGCCTAGCAACCACAGACCAGTGAGCTCTTTCCACTGTGTATTGGCGGGAGACGTTGTATGCCTCAAATAGAGTTAACATTTTCTCCACATATTTTTTTTTTTTCTTTCTCTCAAATACAGTAAACAAAAGAAAAACCTTTTACAATCAATCAAGGCATGGCATTGGCACAGCAAGTACATTGCATGTATAAACTCATTACAAAAGATCACAGTGTTGCAAAACAGGTCATCCGAATAACATTTTCTCCACATATAATTCAAGCCTACTGGTGTTTATTGATTCGTGCACCTCAAGGATATGGAGATTTGGTTGTAACCTGGCCTCCAGTTCTTCGTTTTTGTTCTTGATCAGATGGAGAATTTGCTCCATGTCATGCAGCTTTCCCACTTTTTCATTTCTGTCATCAGCCACATCTGATATACGCTGCTCCGCATCTGTTAGGCAATGTTCCTGTTTGTCTGCTTTAGAGTTCATGAGATCCATCCTGGTGATGACAGAATCAACATTCGAGTCTATGGAGGATAAACGACTCTGCATTGTTTTCAGGAGCGTTTTAACATTGTGATCCTTTTCCTGCAACTCTCAATCAATCAATCAATCAATCAATCCGGGGTTTATAAAGCGCGCTACTCACCCGTGAGGGTCTCAAGGTGCTGGGGGTTAGGGGGTGCAGCTCCGGGTCAGTCAAAGAACCAGGTCTTGAGGCTCTTCCTGAAGGTGTTCAGAGTGGGGGAGCGTCTGATGTTGACTGGGAGCTCGTTCCAGGTCTTTGCTGCGAAGTAGGAGAAGGCTCTTCCGCCTGCTCTGGTTCTGCGGATGCGTGGGGTCTCTGCCAGGGCTAGGTCGGCGGAGCGGAGGTTCCTTTTGGGTACGTGGAAGGAGACTCTTTCGTTGAGGTATTTGGGTCTGATGTTGTGGAGGGATTTGTAGGTGTGGGTGAGTAGCTTGAAGGTTACTCTCTTCTAAATGAGGAGCTAGTGGAGGTCTCGTAGGTGCGGGGTCATGTGCTCGTGTCGTGGGGTTCCGAGGATGAGTCTGGCCGCGGTGTTCTGGATGGTTTGGAGCTTTCTGTAGCAGGGTTTTGTTGATTCCGGCGTAGAGGGGGTTACCATAGTCCAGACTGCTAGTTACGAGTGCGTGGGTGACGGTCTTTCTGCATTAGTGGGGAATCCACTTGAAGGTCTTTCGGAGGATGCGGAGGGAGTTGAAGCAGGTCGAGGCGACTGCGTTGATCTGGCGGGTCATGGTGAGGGAGGAGTCTAGGATGATGCCAAGGTTCCGGGTGTGGTCCGTCGGCGTGGGTGGGTTTCCGAGAGCAGGGGGCCACCAGGAGCTGTCCCACGCCGTGGGGAAGGGTCCAAGGACGAGGACCTCGGTCTTCTCCGAGTTCAGTTTTAGGCAGCTGTCGTTCATCCAGTCTGCGACGTCTTTCATTCCTTCTTGGAAGCTGAGTCTGGAGTCTTCGGAGTTCTTCGTGAGAGAGAGGATGAGCTGGGTGTCGTCAGCGTAAGATACTATGCTGAGCCCATGCTGTCTGACGATGGTGGCGAGGGGGGCCATGTAGATGTTGAAAAGCGTGGGGCTGAGCGAGGATCCTTGGGGTACTCCACAGTTGATCTCTGTAGGTTCGGAGAGGAAGGGAGGGAGTCTGATCCTTTGGGTTCTGCCGGAGAGAAAGGAGCGGATCCAGTCAAGGGCGGTTCCTCGTATACTGGCGTTGTGGAGTCTGGCTGCGAGAGTGCGGTATAAGACGGTGTCGAAGGCCGCAGAGAGGTCTAGTAGGATGAGGGCCGCAGTGTGGCCCTGGTCGAGTAGCATGCGGATGTCATCGGTGGCGGCGAGGAGGGCGGTCTCGGTGCTGTGGTTGCTGCGAAATCCGTACTGGGAGGAGTCGAGGATGGCGTTCTCTTCTATGAAGGTGGTCAGCTGGGCGTTGATGAATCTCTCGGTGACTTTGGCTGCGAAGGGAAGGAGAGAGATGGGCCGGTAGTTTTTCAGGTCCGTCGGGTCGGCCGAGGGTTTCTTGAGGAGGGGCTTGACTTCTGCCCGCTTCCAGTCGTCGGGGAAGATTCCGGATTCGAGGGAGGTGTTGATGGTCCGGCCTAGTTCGGGAGTTATGGCAGCGGCAGCTCTGTGGTAGATGTGCGGTGGGCAGGGGTCCGTGGGAGCTCCTGAGTGGGTGTTCTTCATGGTCTTGGTGGTGTCTTCAGTGGTAGCAGGTTTCCAGGTGGTGATGATTGGCCGGTTGTCGGTGGTGGAGAGGGTGGTGGTGTCAGGCGTCTGTTCGCTGAAGTTGTTGTAGAGGGCCTTGATTTTCAGGTGGACTCTGGGTCCGTATTCCCAATGCTCTCATCACCAATAATTTATCTGCCATTTTCTGTCACCTTTGTGATTCAAAGTGAGCTTGGATTGCTTATTCTCATTCTTGCCCGTGCTCACTTTTGAAGTCAGGATCGGAGAAGCACGTAAATCGATTTTTATCACCCCACTAATCCTTTATGGGTTTCTCGGAGTAGCGTGCTACTCGCCCAAAAAAAAAAAAAAAGCAATTCAACACCCCATCAGGGGTTAGAAGCGCTATATATATGCAAACCTTTTTTCCCTCTTCTATCCCTCCGCTATCCTTCTGAATCCAAATAACTGACTAACATATCCACCACTTAAAATTTACTTGCATGTTTCACTATACTAATTCAACACTAATCCTCTATGGGTCCCGGAGTAGCGTGCTACTCGCTGAAAAAGCGCTTCGACGCCTCGTCAGGGGTAGTAAGCGCTATACAAATGCAATTACAATACAATACAATGTGTTAGAAGAAGGTAGCGACATTGTTCCCCTCCCCCCTCACCCCCCTCCACTTGTCTTGTTTTTCCTGGCAGGCCAATAATGAGTTCTCCCCCCACTTGTCTTGTTTTTCCTGGCAGGCCAATAATGAGTTCTTATCCACACCAATGATGTCAGGGTCATCACCTTACACCTCCATTTTACAGGTGCTTGGGAAGATTGTGCGTCACTGTGATTTTTTTTTTTTGCGGTAATGGAGGCATGTAGCAGGGGCAGCCCATTTATTTGGAGGTGATGGAGAATCCCTCCTTCATCCTTATAGATTTCTCCCGGGTGGGAGTGGGAAGGGCCTGTGGGAAGTGCAGGTTTAAAAGCATTTACAAAATCATATAGTTTAATGTGGGAAGTGCCTTACTGTAGATCATTGTCGTATCTGACTTGAGTTGTGCTGACCTCAGTATCCTGCTACTGTGTCTCCTGCAGCCTTCTCCTCAACTCTTCCCCCGTCTCCCAGATCCATGGGTCCCCTTTCTTCGGCAGCGGGACCCAACCCTTCCACCCTACAGGGCGAATGATATGGTAGCTGGCTCCAGACAAGGCGCCAAACCTTTCTTGCCGCAACCAGGCTCCTACGCAGGCAGTCTATCTAGCAGCTCTGTGATTCCTTTATCGGCCCTTGCCAGATGCCCCATACCCGGAGCGCGCAATGCACTGCCCACTGTATGGTTAGGCTCACCTCTCCCCAGACGCGCTCCCAGGCAACACACCTTGTATACTTGCAGCCGTAGACCTGTGCTTGTTATGAATTGTGCGGCATTAAAAGGTGAGATTGGATGCAAGATTTTGTGGGGTCCCATCTTCCGACACTGAGAATCTCACAGGGGTGCATCAAACTTTGAGTTTGACACTGTGGCTTCCCCAGGGATTTTAAAGCTTTGATTACAAGTTGCATGAAAGGGCTCTATAAGTGAGGTTTCCTCCAATTTGGATCCGGTGGTAAATGTTACAAAGTCACATTTAACAATCAGTATTGCCAAATAAGTATTCACCACATATAATATAATCTACACAGTGTGTTTGTGCTTTAAACATTAACCTTACAATCAGCTGCACAGGGACTATACTTACTATACTGGCAAGTGTTACCAATCAGTGCAGCTGTGTTGTGTACTTAATTAAAGCACCTGATAAAAGAAGCACTCTGGGTCTGCCAGGCACATCGCAATGAGCATGGATGAAGCCCTAATGCAGCATCACTTCAGACAGCAGGGGACCCATCTTATAATAATGAAGCTACAGATACAAGCTCAGTAGCCGGGGCAACAGCAGAGGCAGCAAAAAGAAGAAAGGTGCAGATGAGGACCTAGGTTGATAATGATTTGTATCAACCCATTAAATATGCCCAGAGCATACATTCTCAGAGAGTACCATTTTACATGAATACTAAATATGGCCTATTGGATGCAACTTTCAGTGTCTTACATGCCAACATAGCTAGCGGACAGCTGTACCCCCAATGAAAATTCTGGCTGGACTGCATATTTGTTTTCCAACTGATGGCTCTGAGGGCCCAGTTGGATCGCTGCATGGCATGTCACAGTCCACATTTTGTTAAATACTAAAGCAGGTAATGGATGCTTTCCTGAGACTGGCCTCACAGTGCATTACATGTAAAAAATAAATAAAAAACACACACAAACTGTGGATGCTGTGAAGGCCAAACTCTGTGCCATTTTAGGTTTTGTGAATGTCATAGGTGCTCTGGATTGTGCCCGTGTGGCTTAACTTACCCATAGCAAGCAACCAAACAAATGTATTGAAATCGCACGATGCAACACACTTTCAGTGTGCAAATGGCATGTGATGCAGACCTCAGCGTACGGTTTCTTGGTTCCACACGATTTATTGATTTTTAAAAAACAGTATCCTTCCACATACCATGGCATAACACCACCCACCTATGACATGGCTACTTGGTAAGTACAGATAATAATCACTCATTCATTTAATATTTGTAATTTGCATAAAATGTATATCTCACTTTCCTAATTGTTGTGGGCGAGTCTGGATATCCTTTTAAGGAGTTGGCTATTAAAACCCATCCACGATGCCCAAATACAACCTTAACCTACATACAGTAATGCACGCATTAAAATGTGCAATCTAATAGAATGCACATTTGAATTAGTGAAAGGATGTTTCAGGTGCCTTAGATTATGCACCTTGATAAGACTTGGAAAAATTACTGTTTTGTGTCGTATATCCCGCAATTTTGCTATAAGATGTAGAGTGCCCATGCCTGTAGATATTGAGGATGCTGATGTTGATACCAGAAGATGATTGTCTGCCACATGCCCAGCTAATGCAACATAAACATGAAGGAGATGGTGCACCCATCAGAAACGAGCTCATTCACCATTATTTTTTAATACAACTTCTTATGCTTGTTACCTTATTTTTGTAATATACTTTCGTAAAAATGAGTTTAATTTTTTTTAAGGTTTATGCCTAAAATGTAGTCTGTAATGGCAATAAAATTGTATATCGGTAAAGAATATTTAGATTTTTCCCGATAATACAACAAAATAAAGTGCTATATTTTTCATCTTTCAAACTACAGTTTTGCGAAATATTTTTCATAAGTGGTAAAAATAGTAAACTAAGTGGACTACCTTAAATAAAACCTTCACAGCCCATATATTTTATACAAGAATCACTCTGATTCAATAAATATTGAAAACACCCCTTTGTGTGTTCTTCATCTATTTCTCTGAGCAAAAGAAAGCACAAGTGACTGATCGAAAGTTTGAAGTCTGTCACCACGGTTCCTGATGGAATAGAGTTGTCATTTTCAGTGGTTGCCAGAACTGTTCACTCCCTGTTCAGGTTTAGGGTGGTCAGCTGTGGCACTGCGAGCTAGCTGGTCCAAGGGACAACATATCCTACAGGGGTCCATGGAATCAGTCTGGCACCAACCGAAGTTTGTCGCCTGCATACGTGCAGTTCCTACTGATTGGTGGTAACTACATGACGCGGCTAGCTCTATGTCCCCCTCCCACATGAGGTGGGTATAATAGAGGGTGTAGACACCCCAGGTAAAGGGGCCCATTGGCCACTAACTGTCACTCCCTTGTAACGCCTCTAAATCTAGTATTTAGGTGGCATCCGCAGGCCCTGAACTTCAGTGCCGGACACCACAGAGTCGCACCAGTAGAGAAGACTGCAGAGAACTACTGACTTGGCCCCATCCATACCGGCCTGTCTGCAGCCCTCAACGATCCTGCGCCAGAAGACGACTCGTCCTGCAGCCCACCGACCTCCAAAACCTTGGTAGGACTGCCTGCCTTCGACAAAAATCAAGATCTCCCGAGAACAGCGGACCTGTTTACCAGAGACAAGCTCCAAGTAAAAGCCTCTGTGACCTGAAGAACCATGAAACCCTGCTCCCGGTTCCACATATCTGCACCCGTTGCCTCTGGCCCGAGTCCAAGTGTCAGTGAGGTTCCCCAGCGCTCCAGAGCCAGAGTCCATCGTGGGTTGACCCCTTCCAAACTCCTCGACATCGCCTGCAGCCGCGGCACGGAGACCTCCTCAACCGCGACCTGCTCCAGTAAGCTTTTTCTGACACCAAAAGACACCCCTGCACCCGCTGGCCCTGGGACTTGGTGAAGCAGACCATAAGTGTCCCTATGTCACCGAGCATCGCAACTTACCTCTCCAGCTGTTGGTTCCCGTTGACCAGCCTCCTGGCCTGAGCCTGCAGCCCTTTTCTGATGTTGGCTTTCTCCATTGCTTTACATTGGGCACCCAACGCTGTGTTGGCACCCCGCACCTGGCCGCCCCAGTGCCGCTGGCGGTGTAGTGTTGGTGCTGCTTTTGGGACCCTGCCCAGTGCTTGCTTCAACCCCCAGAGACTGGCCCCCCAAGTCGCTGCTACTAACCAGTAAGCAGCCTCTGTCTGATTGCCCCAGATTTTATTGAGTTGCATTGGGCGCCCGACACCGTATATGCACCCTGCACCAGTCGCCCCTGTTCCACTAGGAGACACTTTCAAATTAGCTAGGAATAAAAAGGCACACGTCCTTTGATGTGTTAACAATGTATAGGCTTTCACTGTAATGAAACATTCCGCTTTTAGGCCATTGTGGTGAAAACATTATTTTACTCAAACATAAAAATGAGAAGCATACCATAAGCCTAATAATAAACTGTGTCTCCACTTAGTCAGCATTGCGTCTGTTCACCTCCTCAAGGAAAAGCGATACACTTCATGTGCAGGATTTTATTGATATGACTTATTTTCAGATCTTAGTATTGAGACCCCGTACAAATGTATTAATGAAGCATAGAGGTATTAGCAGTTACTTCTTAGATCTGGGTGTGATTGCCAGACTGCAGTTCAAAATCCTGGCATAGTGAATTCAGTATTTTATACTTCTTAGGTCGCTAAAATGAGTATCAAATCCAGTTGGATAAAAAAACAATTGCATACACAAAGGTTCTATAAAACACTGGATAAAAGTGCTATATAAAGAAAACATAGACATTATAAAAGAATTAGTTATTTTCTTCACTAGTTGTAAATGGGTGGTATATTACTGATGGCTTTTCTTGTCAATACATAAAAGAAATATACATACCCATCTAAATAATTCCCAGGTTCCACAAACTTGGTCATAAAACGTTAGGTTGCATTGCTGATGGCATTGCAGAAAGGGACATCACAAGACCACTCACCTACGTTGTGTCGCGGAAAGTCATGTAGCACGTATAATTTCACTGTGATGCACAATAAATACTACAAAAATAGATCCCTATCATCAGATTGCAATTTGATAAACGTAGCAGAGTTCAAGACTTTCACTGTGCTACAATCCTCCTTTGGGCAGTAGTTCACTTGATCCCTAATTTAATGGTTGCTGTCAGTTAGAGTGGTAGTGCAGAACAATGGTAACAACATTACCACATTATTTAGCAGATTGATCTGAAAGATGGGGAATAACCAGCTGTAACCTGGTTACTACAGGTACATTTTTTTATCTTTTCACCATCTTTAAATACAGTGAGGTGAACCCTTCGTCTCTTCCACCTTTACTGACACACTGCATTTCCTTCATCCTGTGAAAGACCGGCCTGTCCTTTAGCCCCAGATACTGCTCCATCTTTCGACCTATTCTAACGTTGATCTGTCAGCGGAGTTATGAGCACCTTGATTTTTTTAAGACCTAGTGACTTGACCACTCCCTGTTGATATCTTTTGAAATCTGTGTGTTCAGACTTTGAATACTGGCTAGGACACTCATCCTGCTGAAGTTGATAGAGTAATATAACATTAGGTAATGGAAATACTTAATATATCAGACAATCACCCAAAATCGGACTGTGCTTTAAACAAGAACACACTCGCTAAAGTATGAGATGTCACAGAATTATTTTTACTATATTACATACATTGCTAAATTTACATGTCACTGTTTTAAACTAGAATTATGGAGGTTTTCATCTATTTGTTAAAATAGACAAGCAGCTGTTAGTACTGCATGTTTTCTGAAGGCCTTTCTATTTCAACAGGACTGTTTTGCATAATGCTGTGCACCTCTATCTCTCCTCAGCCTCGCGCCCTCACCTCTCCTCATCAGGGCAGCTGATCGTCCCTCAGCCATGTTTCAAACTGAACCCCCTTAGATCCTCTTTCTCCACCAGTCTGAACTTGATCCTCACTCTCTTCGCCACAGCTTGTCCTCTTTCCCTCATCCTAGAGCATTCTTATTCTCACACAGCACCAGGTATCCATCCCTCCCTTCTTTCTCATGTCTCACTATCCCAGCCTTTCTCCTCACTTCGGCCTTCCATTCTCATTCCTCTGCCATCGTCCTCCTCACAGTACTTCTTTCATACCTTATCTTTCTCTTCTGTGCCCTTCCTCGCCACTTATCTTTCACTCCTCAGTCTTTCCTCTTTGTCCTTCTCCCTACTCTACACTGCAAAGCCAGTATTCTCATGTTTCTCCCTACAGTCCTTCCTATCCCCTTTCAGTCCTTCTTTTTCCATCATCTTTTCTCCCTCTCCATCCCTCATCTCTTCACTTTCCCTCAGCTGTAGAAGTGCTCTGTTTTGAAATCTGCGCTTTACCTGAAGCTCAAAAGTGGGAATCCTACCAGAGCTGTCTTGGCCCGTCCTGCTTCCAATATTAATACATTGAATTCTGTTACATTGGATACTAGTGAGACCTGTTATTTATAGTGCTATAAATGGTAAACGGTGGCAGGAACCGCTAATATATTTGTTACTATCCTCCTCCTCGCAGACTTTCCCCCCATTCTCCTCAGGATTCCTCCACCCAAAATCCCTCTCACTCTATCTCGTGTGACATTCTTCCATCAGCATGCGTCATTTTTAATCTACCCTCAGCTACTTTTCTAGTCCACATTATTTTCCTTTCTCTGATGTTCATCCTCTAATCTCTGGATGTCTTGTCATAATTTCTCCCTCTAATTCCTGTGGTTAGTCATTGTCTCTCTTTCCTCT